>CM059429.1:165224498-165234498 GCA_030390025.1 Squalus acanthias | reverse complement strand
GAGTGTGTGTGTGAGTGTGTGAGCGTGTGTGAGTGAGAGTGTGTGTGAGTGTGAGTGTGTGTGTGTGAGTGAGTGTGAGTGTGAGCATGTGTGAGTGTGTGTGTGAGCATGTGTGAGTGTGCGTGTGTGAGTGTGAGTGTGAGTGTGATGTGTGAGCATGTGTGAGTGTGAGCGTGTGTGAGTGTGAGCATGTGTGAGTGTGTGAGCGTGTGTGAGTGTGTGAGTGTGTGAGTGTGTGTGTGTGTGAGTGTGTGAGAGTGTGTGTGAGTGTGTGTGAGTGTGAGCGTGTGTGAGTGTGTGTGTGTGAGCATGTGTGAGTGGGAGTGTGTGAGTGTGTGTGAGTGTGAGTGTGTGAGCGTGTGTGAGTGTCTGTGTGTGTGTGAGAGTGAATAAACATAAGAACATAAGAAATAGGAGCAGGAGTAGACCAATCGGCCCCTCGAGCCTGCTCCGCCATTCAATAAGATCATGGCTGATCTGATCCTAACCTCAAATCTAAAGAACACAAGAAGTAGGAGCAGGACCTGGCCACTCAGCCCCTGGGCCCGCTCCGCCACACACAGGGCCCTGACCGATCCGAACTCAGCCTCATGTCCAATTTCCTGCCCGCTCCCCGTAACCCCTAATTCCCTTTACTTCTAGGAAACTGTCTATTTCTGTTTTAAATTTATTTAATGATGTAGCTTCCACAGCTTCCTGGGGCAGGCAAATTCCACAGACCTACTACCCTCTGAGTGAAGAAGTTTCTCCTCATCTCAGTTTTGAAAGAGCAGCCCCTTATTCTAAGATTATGCCCCCTAGTTCTAGTTTCACCCATCCTTGGGAACATCCTTACCGCATCCACCCGATCAAGCCCCTTCACAATCTTACATGTTTCAATAAGATCGCCTCTCATTCTTCTGAACTCCAATGAGTAGAGTCCCAATCTACTCAACCTCTCCTCATATGTCCACCCCCTCATCCCCGGGATTAACCGAGTGAACCTTCTTTGTACTGCCTCGAGAGCAAGTATGTCTTTTCTTAAGTATGGACACCAAAACTGTATGTAGTATTCCAGGAGCGGTCTCACCAATACCTTATATAACTGCAGCAATACCTCCCTGTTTTTATAATCTATCCCCCTAGCAATAAAAGCCAACATTCCATTGGCTTTCTTGATCACCTGCTGCACCTGCATACTAACTTTTTGATTTTCTTGCACTAGGACCCCCAGATCCCTTTGTACTGCAGTACTTTCCAGTTTCTCGCCATTAAGATAATAACTTGCTCTCTGATTTTTCCTGCCAAAGTGCATAACCTCACATTTTCCAATATTGTATTGCATCTGCCAAATCTCCGCCCACTCACCCAGCCTGTCTATATCCCCTTGTAGGTTTTTTATGTCCTCCTCACTTTCTACTTTCCATCCCATCTTTGTATCATCTACAAACTTTGATATGTTACACTTGGTCCCCTCCTCCAAATCGTTAATATAGATTGTAAAGAGTTGGGGACCCAGCACCGACCCCTGCGGAACACCACTGGCTACTGGTTGCCAGTCCGAGAATGAACCATTTATCCCAACTCTCTGCTTCCTGTTCGATAACCAATCCTCCACCCATGCCAGAATATTACCCCCAATCCAGTGATTTTTTATCTTGAGCAATAATCTTTTATGTGGCACCTTGTCGAATGCCTTCTAGAAGTCTAAATACACTACTGTTGTGGCTGCCGTGGAGCACGAATGGAGGCCGAGTCAACATGTGAAACACATAGCTTTTAATCACAACTCTGGTCAAAATGGCTGCAGCCACATTTCTCTCCCAAAACTCAGAGGCCCCGCCCACTCCTTTTCTCCTGCCTTAAAGGCAAGGTGCCTTAAAGGCAAGGTGCCCGATTTATTGTCCACGGACAGAAAAGTGGATTGCGCCCGTTTAGGTGGCGATCCGCCACACAGCTCCCCCCAGAATCCGCTTAGGAGGTGTGGACGAGACGGTGTGGCGGTCTGATGGGCCGGCTGGAGTGGCTCTTGTAAGACGCCGGTGGACGTGGAACGGCCGGGCGTGGAGCAGCCGGGTGAACCGGCTTGAGGGCAGGTCGGCCGCGTGGCGGTGGACGTTCTACAGGGACCTGCTCACCGGGCTCCGAGTGTGCTGGCTTGAGTCGATCAACCGACACTTTTTCGGTCCTGTCGCCCACTTGCAGGGTGAAAAATTTGTCCCCAGCCTGTAGCATCTTGTAGGGCCCGTCGTACGGGGGTTGAAGGGGTCCGCGGTGGGCGTCGTGCCGGACGAAAACGAACCGTGCCTGGTGCAGGCTTAGTGGGACGTGTGAGGTGGATTCGCCGTGTCGGGCAATGGGCACCGGGGCGAACTGTAGCGCCGGTGAGGCGAAGTCGTGGCGTTGCTGGTCGGCTGACCAGGGTGTCATGGCGGTGGGCATGAACTCGCCGGGAACGCGCAGCGGCTGGCCGTACACGAGCTCTGCTGCCGATGCGTGGAGGTCTTCTTTAACCGCGGTACGCAGGCCGAGGAGGACCCACGGGAGTCGGTCGGTCCAGGCGCCATCCTGGAGGCTGGCTCGAAGAGATGCCTTCAAGGATCTGTGGAACCGCTCACACAGTCCGTTGGCTTGGGGGTGGTACGCTGTGGTGCGGTAAATGGTCACCCCGAGATTGCGTGCGACGGCGGTCCAGAGTTCAGAGGTAAATTGCGGACCTCTGTCCGACGTCATGTCAGAGGGGACGCCGAACCGTGCGACCCAGGTGCTGACGAAGGCTCTAGCGATGTCGGCGGTGGTGGTAGAGGTCAGTGGAATTGCCTCGGGCCAGCGCGTGGTGCGGTCAACGATCGTCAGCAAGTGCGTGTGGCCTTGCGACGGCGGCAGGGGCCCGACGATGTCCGCGTGGATGTGGTCGAATCTGCGCGAAGGGACGGTAAACTCCTCGAGGGGTGCTTTCGTGCGTTGCTGCACCTTGGCCCGTTGGCAGGCTAGGCAGCAGTTGGCCCAAGTACGCACATCCTTGCGAAGGCCGCGCCAGACAAAGCGGTTGGCTACCAATTTGATGGAAGCGCAGGCGCCGGGGTGTGAGAGGTTGTGAAGAATCTCGAATATCCGGCGGAGCCAGGACACTGGGATGACGGGCCGAGGTTGACATAGGGATATGTCGCACTTGACCGTGACTGCGGTCGGGCCCCAGGCGACGTCAGCCAGGCGTAGCCCTGGTAGGTTGGTAGGTGCGGAGAGCAGATCAGGGTCGGTGATCTGGTCTGCTGCGAGTTGAGCGTAGTCGACTGCCAGGTGTGCGGCGTGGATGGCGGGGCGGGAGAGGCAGTCGGCTACCACATTGTCTTGGCCGGAGACGTGTTGGATGTCCGTGGTGAACTCGGACACTGCCGCGAGCTGGCGCTGCTGCCTGGCGGACCAGGGGTCGGTTGTCTTTGCCATTGCGAATGTCAGGGGTTTGTGGTCAACAAACGCAGTGAAGGGGTAGCCCTCCAGCAAAAAACGAAAATGGCGGACCGCCAGGAACAGCACGAGGAGCTCGCGGTCGAAGGTGCTGTACTTGACCTCCGGGGGGCGTAGTTGGCGGCTGAAGAAGGCAAGTGGTTGCCAGGCGCCGTTGACCCACTGCTCATACACGGCGCTGACCGCGTGGTCGGAAGCGTCGTGGTGAGCGCTACCCTGGCATTGGGCCGTGTCTGCGCGAACAGGGTGGCGTTGGCGAGCGCGGTCTTGGTCGAGTCGAAGGCGGCTGACGCGTCTGCCGTCCATTCGACCGCCATCTTGCCGCTCCTGCCCCGGAGGGCTTCATACAGGGGCCTCATGATGGACGCCGCTTTGGGGATGAAGCGGTTGTAGAAATTCACCATCCCGAGGAACTCCTGGAGGCCTTTGATGGTGGTGGGGCGGGGAAATTGTTGGACGGCCTGCACCTTGGTGGGCAGGGGAATGGCCCCAGCATGGGTGATGTGGTGGCTGAGGAAGTCGATCTTGTCCAGGCCAAACTGGCATTTGGCTGGGCTGAGGATGAGCCCGTGGTCACTGAGGCGCCCAAGCAGGATGCGAAGGTGTTCGAGGTGTTCCTGCTTGGAGGAACTGGCTACCAGGATGTCGTCCAGGTAGACGAACAGGAACTTCAGGTCCCGAAGTACCGAGTCCATGAGCCGTTGGAATGCCTGGGCCGTGTTTTTGAGGCCGAAGGGCGTCCGCAGGAACTCGAAAAGGCCGAAGGGGGTGATTACGGCCGTCTTGGGGACGTCCGCGGGGTGGACGGGGACTTGGTGGTAGCCGCGCACCAGGTCGACATTGGAAAAGACTGAGTGGCCGGCCAGTCTAGCCGAGAAGTCCTGGATGTGCGGCACGGGGTACCGATCAGGGGTGGTGGCGTCGTTGAGGCGGCGGTAATCCCCGCAGGGGTGCCAACCCCCGCCTGGTTTGGGGGCAATGTGGAGTGGGGAGGCCCAGGGACTGTTGGAGCGGCGGATGATGCCGAGCTGTTCCATGGTGGCAAACTCGGTCCGCGCGATCTCCAGTTTGGCCGGATGCAGCCTGCAGGCGTGGGCGTACACTGGGGGGCCTGTGGTGGGGATGAAGTGTTCCACCCCGTGTTTGGTGGCCTCCGCGGAGAAGGTCGGATTGGTAAGGGCCGGGAATTCGGCCAGGAGTGCCGAGTAGTCATCCGTGGCCCGGGCGTGGCACTGTGACGCCATGTCGGCGGGTTGACGGGGGGCCATGGCGCCCAGGATGGGGGACATGGTGTTCATGTCCACGAGGCGGTGTCGAGGGATGTCTACCAGTAGGCCGTGGGCGCACAGGAAATCCGCGCCGATGAGAGGGGAGAGCACCTTGGCAGTGATGAACTCCCATCGGTAGCGGCGACCAGCGAGGTCGAGGGTGACTGCGCGGGTGCCGTACGTCTGGATGTCCGAGCCGTTAGCAGCAGCCAGCGCCGGTCCTCGTTTGCCCTTTTGGATGTCGAGGGAGGAGGCCGGGATGATGCTGTGCTGAGCTCCAGTGTTGCACAGGAACCGGCGGCCGGTTTTGTCATCCGTGACGTACAGCAGGGAGCCCGCGTGGCCCACGGCCATCGCAGAGGCTGGTACGGGGGCGGACTTGAAAGAGCAGGGAGGTGTGCACCGTTGTGCCCTGGCGCCGAACCGTGCGTGGTAGTAACAGTGGCCCGGGTTAGTGGGGCGCGAAGGCCCCGTGAGCCCGGTGGCTGGGCCTTGTGGCCGCGTGGTGGACGGTGAGGGGCGCGCCCAGGCAGTGGCGGCCAGGTCCGGAGTGACATCGCGGCTGGAGTGAGCGGACAGCAGCTTGTCGGCCTCATCGGCCAGGGCTTCCAGGTCCGTGAGGCTGGACGCCACGATCGCTGGGCGGATGCTGAGAGGTCGCTGGCAGATGAACAACGTGTGGAAGAGGGATCCGGGTGGGCTCTCATCGGTGAGGGAGAGCATGTGGGAGAGGAGGTCTGACGGTGAGGCATCACCGAGGCCTGGAAGGTCGAGGAGGTGGCAGTTTCGCTGGTATGTCGAGGCCGTAAATTTTTTAAGGAGCACGGCCTTAAGATGTGCATACTTGCCCCCATCTGGTGGGTTCTGCAGCGCTGTCCAGACCTTCGTAACTGTGGAGCTACTGAGTGATGTGACGAGATAGTCGTACTTCGTCCCATCTGTGGTGATGTTTCGCAGCCGCAAACGCGACTCGGCTTGGAGAAACCAGGCTTCGGGCTGGTTTTCCCAAAACTCCGGCAGTTTCACGGAAACTGCGTTCGTGTCCGCCATTGCAGTGCTCGGAATACGTTCTGAGCGTCGGGGTCACCAATGTTGTGGCTGCCGCGGAGCACGAATGGAGGCCGAGTCAACATGTGAAACACATAGCTTTTAATCACAACTCTGGTCAAAATGGCTGCAGCCACATTTCTCTCCCAAAACTCAGAGGCCCCGCCCACTCCTTTTCTCCTGCCTTAAAGGCAAGGTGCCCGATTTATTGTCCACGGACGGAAAAGTGGATTGCGCCCGTTTAGGTGGCGATCCGCCACACTACGTCCACTGGTTCCCCTTTATCCACCCTGTACGCTATGTCCTCAAAGAACTCAAGCAAATTTGTCAGACATGACTTCCCCTTCATAAAGCCATGCTGACTTTGTCCTATTAAATTATGTTTATCTAAATGGTCCGTTACTGTCTCCTTAATAATAGACTCCAAAATTTTACCCACCACAGATGTTAGGCTAACTGGTCTATAATTTCCAGCCTTCTGCCTACAACCCTTTTTAAATAAGGGTGTTACATTAGCACTTTTCCAATCTGCCGGGACCTTTGCTGAGTCCAGGGAATTTTGGAAAATTATTACCAAAGCATCCACAATCCCGACTGCCACTTCCCTCAAGACCCTAGGATGTAAGCCATCAGGTCCAGGGGATTTATCCCCCTTGAGTCCCATTATTTTACTGAGTACCAATTCCTTAGTGATTTTAATCGTATTTAGCTCCTCCCCCCCTAGAGCCCCCTGTTTGTCCAGTGTTGGGATATTCTTAGGGGTAAAAATTCAGTTGGTTGCGCCTCCCGTTAGCGCCTTAAGAGGGCGCTAATGGGGCGCAAAGCCGCTAACGCCCGGGCGCAGCGATGTTTGCGCCGCTCGGGAACTTAACTTGACATTGTGCGGCGGCGCTAAAACTTACCGCTGCGACCACCTGCGCGCGCAGATTGTGACATCATTCCATGGTGCAACGCCCTTGTTGCGCCCCGGAGCGGAAATTGAGTGGCGCCCCCTGCCTTACCGCCTGGCGCTTCCAACGACCAGAAGACTGGAACGCTATCAATCGCTGTGGGGCTGGAGGGGGGCGCTATTTAAAGGGGGCCTCTTCCTGTCTTTTATTGTTGGTGGCATTTTTGAACTACGCATTCTGAGAGAGAGAGGGAGAGACTTCTGGAGAGATTCAACGTTGTGTGAAGGAGTTTTGGGTACTGAGCAGCACTTTGCAGGTTCATTTTGATTTGCCCTTCCTTGTATCGATTTAGCAGAGACTGTGGGAGCTGCACTCTGAGCTCTTTGCCTGGTACTCTCCATTGTTCTTTCCAGCACATTTGATGTGCAAGTCTCTCCAGGCCGAGATTCAAGGCTGCAATGAACAGGATGTGGATGGAAAGCAAGATTAACCATCCCCTTTAAGAACTGGCCCGTGCCATTGTGTGTGTGTTCCATTGCTGACTGACATTACATGAGCTTCGCCAGCGCTCTGAGTTAGCGCCTCACTCCTTGGCCTTTGCGCCTTAAGACAGGTGTGCAGCGCCTGCTTTAGTGCTCCACTCACCTCCCGGGGCGGTAAAAGTGAAGTTTCCAGTCAGTGCCGATAATTAGCGCCAGGTGCTAATATTTGCGTCCAGACGATATTTGCGCCCCAAATGGGGCGCGACCTAATTTCTACCCCTTAGTGTCCTCTACCGTAAAGACTGAAACAAAATATTTGTTCAGCATTTTTGCCATCTCCATGTTTCCCACCATTAATTTCCCGGTCTCATCCTCTAAGGGACCTACGTTTGCCTTAGCCACCCTTTTTCTTTATATATAACTATAGAAACTCTTGCTATCTGTTTTTATATTTTTTGCTAATTTATTTTCATAATCTATCTTCCATTTCTTAATCAATCCTTTAGTTACTTTTTGCTGTCTTTTGAAGACTTCCCAATCTTCTATCCTCCCACTAAGTTTGGCTAGCTTATATGTCCTTGTTTTTAGTCGGATACTATCCTTAATTACTTTACTTAGCCATGGATGGCTGTCATTTCTATTACACCCTTTTTTCCTCAGTGGAATATTTTTTTTTTGAAAGTTGTAAAATAACTCCTTAAATGAACACCACTACTCATGTACCGTCTTACCCTTTAATCTATTTTCCCAGTCCACTTTAATCAATTCCGCTCTCATACCATCATAGTCTCCTTTATTCAAGCTCAGTACGCTTGTTTGAGAACCAACCTTCTCACCCTCTAATTGGATATGGAATTCAACCATGTTATGGTCACTCATTCCAAGGGGATCCTTAACTAGGACATTATTAATTAATCCTGACTCATTACACAGGACCAGGTCCAAGGTTGCTTGCCCCCTTGTAGGATCAGTTACATACTGCTCAAGAAATCCATCCCTAATACACTCAATAAACTCTTCCTCAAGGCTGCCCTGCCCAATTTGATTTGTCCAGTTAATATGATAGTTAAAATCCCCCATAATTATAGCTGTTCCCTTATTACATGCCCCAACTATTTCCTGATTAATACTTCTTCCAGCAGAGTTGCAACTATTAGGAGGCCTATATACTACTCCCACTAGTGTTTTTTTCCCCTTATTATTCCTTATCTCCACCCAAACTGTTTCATTATCCTGATCCTTTGACCCAATATCATTTCTCTGTATTACAGTGATTCCTTCCTTTATTAACATAGCCAACCCACCTCCCCTTCCTTCCTGCCTGCCCTTCCTGATTGTTAAATACCCTGGCATATTTCATTCCCAGTCGTTGTCACCCTGCAGCCATGTTTCAGTAATGGCCACAAGATCATACCCATACGTAGTTATTTGTACCGGTAACTCGTCCATTTTGTTACGAATGCTACGTGCATTCAGATAAAGAACTATCAAATATGTTTTGTGACACTTAGTTCCTGCTTTTTCCTTTTTTAACACTTTACCTTTTACTCCATACCTTCTGTCCCTTCCTGACACGCTTTCCTCTGTCTCCCTGCTCAGGTGCCCAAACCCCTGCCACTTTAGTTTAAACCCTCCCCAACATCACTAGCAAACACTCCCCCTAGGACAGCGGTCCCGGCCCTGCCCAGGTGCAGACCGTCCGGTTTGTACTGGTCCCACACCCCCAGAACCGGTTCCAATGTCCCAGGAATTTGAATCCCTCCCCCTTGCACCATTCCTCTAGCCATGTATTCATTTGAAATATCCTCCTATTTCTACTCTGACTAGCACGTGGCACTGGTAGCAATCCTGAGATTACTACCTTTGAGGTCCTATTTTTTAATTTACCTCCTAACTCCCTATATTCTGCTTTTAGGACCTCATCCCCTTTTTTACCTATATCGTTGGTGCCTATGTGCACCACGACAGCTGGCTGTTCGCCCTCCCCCTCCAAAATGTTCTGTAGCTGCTACGAGACGTCCTTGACCCTTGCACCAGGGAGGCAACACACCATCCTGGAGTCTCGGTTGCAGCTGCAGAAACGCCTATCTATTTCCCTTACAATTGAGTCCCCTATCACTATAGCTCTACCACTCTTTTTCCTCCCAGCCTGTGCAGCAGAGCCACCCATGGTGCCAGGAAGTTGGCTGCTGCTGCCTTCCCCTGATAAGTCATCCCCCCCAACATTATTCAAAGTGGTATATCTGTTTGAGAGGGGATGTCCACAGGGGACCCCTGCACTACCTGCCTGCACCTCTTACTCTGCCTGGTAGTTACCCATTTACTTCCTGCCTGTACACCCTTTGCCTGCGGTGTGACCAACTCTCTAAACGTGCTATCCACGAGGTTCTCAGCATCGCGAATGCTCCAATACGCCTCCATCCGCAGCTCCAGCGCCACAATGCGGCCTGTCAGTAGCTGCAGCTGGATACACTTCCCGCACACATGGTTGTCAGGGACACCAGAAGGGTCCCTGATTTCCCACATCGAGCAGGAGGAGCATAACACGGGGCTGGGCTGTCCTGTCATGACTTACCCTTTAATTAATTGAACTTAAATTAAATCAAATCAATACCACCAATTACACTGAATTAAATGATATACTCAAGGGCCCTTGGTTACTAGCACTAGAAACTATATCCACAAAATTAAGACCTTCTAAACTTTATAAACTATGAACCTTAACTGTCAAACTATAGAGTAGTATAAATACTTACCTAGCCATACTCACCCAATCAGCTGCTCCCTCCTGCCCGCGTCACGTTTTGAACCGTGATGTGGCTCTGGAACGCCGCCGCCGGTCTGAGATTGGTATGCTGGGCCTCCG
>CM059429.1:164871284-165218784 GCA_030390025.1 Squalus acanthias | reverse complement strand
GTGAGTGTGTGAGTGTGTGTGTGTTTAAGTGTGTGTGTGTGTCAGTGTGTGTGTATGTTTAAGTGTGTGTGTGTGTGTAGATGCATTGTTAGCATGTTGAGCTTCCTGTATTGATGTGAATCTCTGTGTGTCACAGCGGGCCTCTTGTATGTCAGTGTATGTTGCAGTTGCTGAGTCAGAGCCGGCAGCAGCCGCAGCCCGCCTGAGCCCAATGCAGACAACACTCCTGGTGGTGGACTTGTCAGTCTTAATAAACATGCTCATTTGGCACTGTCATCATCAGACGCTGTGATTTATTACATCTCAACATCCTTCAGAAACAGATCATCTAAGGATCTTACCTTAAAGACTGTGTTATAGTTATTTATCGCATTGAGGGCAGCAAGTGGAAGATGTCTGCTGTCAATAATTTAATGATTCTGCCAAGCAAAGCCCCTTGTTACCTGTTAAAGCCCCGGAATATAGACAAAAATAACTGGATTCAAACCTATTAGATATCAGTGTTTTTTCACTCCTCTTTTATACGGTGCTGGAGTGTTTTTCCCAACTCGATAATAATGAGAAAAATGTTAGAGAGATTCATGTTTGCAAATTGCTCTCCTTGTTAGCACTGCCACCTAGTGATCCTTAAAGCCTCAGATTGGGGAAAAAAGTGAAGGGTAAAGTTTTCGGAAGGGAAATAAATGGCTGTTGGCATTTTTGCTGCTTGTCCCAACGGCTTCATCAGCATGGAGGCAGACTCAATCCTGGCTTTCGAAAGCGAGTTGGATAAGTACCTGAAGGAAAAACATTTGCAGGGCTACGGGGAAAGGACAGGGGGGAGTGGGACTAGCTGAAGTGCTCTTGCAGAGAGCCGGCACGGGCTCGACGGGCCGAATCGCCTCCTTCTGTGCTGTAACCATTCTATGATTCTATGCTGGGAGTATTAGGACCGAGACTTTTATGATCGGAGAGAGCGAGGCGGCGCAGTGATCTTGGTGAACGATTTTAAATGCATTGATGAGGTAAACCCACAGCACTGCTTCCACGTAGCTGAAGACAGTGGAACAAGAGGGTTTGTTGCCTCTCCCAGGAGATTACACGGCTGCGAGGGGAGAGGGAGCTGGCACAGGGTCAGGGGGCCACAGCAGACTAGTGGACAGAAACCCACCCTGCCACACTCCAGCAGCAACAGGAGCTTTAATGGGATCACATTTTTCGGGCATGTTTGCAGATAGTTCCAGCCATGAATGACAAGAGCCTGCAATGAGACGCCAAGACGCTACACGATATCGGGTAGAAGCCAGTTTTCTCTCATCTAAGAACATAAGAAATAGGAGCAGGAGTAGGCCATAAGGCCCCTCAAGCTCGCTCCGCCATTCAATAAGATCCTGGCTGATCATCGACCTCAACTCCACTTTCCCGCCCGATCTCCATATCCCTTGATTCCCCCAGAGTCCAAAAATCTATCGATCTCAGCCTTGAAGATACTCAACGACTCAGCATCCACAGCCCTCTGGGGTAGAGAATTACAAAGATTCACAACCCTCTGAGTGAAGAAATTCCTCCTCATCTCAGTCTTAAATGGCCGACCCCTTATCCTAAGACTATGCCCCCTGGTTCTAGACTCTCCAGCCAGGGGAAACAACGGCCCGTAACTTCCGATAGGAGGCTTCCTGCGTGCGGATGCCTCCTATCGGGAAAAAATCTACGCCCTTACCTGAGGGCTCCCGAGGTCCGGACATTTCCGCTCCTGGGCCTCTCCACAGTCGAAATGCGCAGGGCCCACGTATCCCAGGGGCGCAGGCGGTTCGCAAGCGTCCCTGGGATCACGTGGGCCATGGGGAGCTAATAGGAGAAGGGAATCTACCTTCATACTTTTGACAGATAGACCCGTCAAAAGTATGAATGGGGATCACTGAAAAAAGACATCAAAACATCAAATAAATTTTAAAAAACCATCATGTTTTTAAAATGAGTTAAAATTACATTAAATAAAATATTTTAAACAAAAATTTAATTTTTTGAAAAAAATAATTCAAGTTTTTTACGGGGCTAAAAATAAACTTACCTTTTTTAAAAGTATTTTTAAATTATAAATGAGTGAAAAAAAATTATTTTTACCCAGCGTAAGATTTTTAAGGGTTTTCAGCGGGCGGAGGTTCTGCAGAAAGCGGAACTCTCCCCCCAGCAGAGGCCCTTCTCCAGGGCAGGCGGAGGATCTGTCAAGGGGATTCTTGACAGATCGGAAATGCCAGTTTTCAGCGCATGCGCTTCGCACACCTGAAACCGGCATTTCCGATATCCCTACGGGTGTGTACACAGCGCGTCCACACCCCGTAGGCATCGGAAAATACAGGTCAGCCTCTCGGCATCTGGTGAGTGCGTGGATGACCATACGGTATCAGGCTAGAGCTGCTCACTATCACTGGTGTGTGAGCTGTCTCCCTTGACGCACTGCGCATTATTTATAAGCTGGAGTGTTGAGAGGAGCCAGCTGCCTGGACCATGACCTCACCCATGGCACAAGATGTACTCTTATTCTCTGCCCCAAGTGCACCTGCACTAACGGTGATCGACTGTAATCTGCAAGCAGGAGTAATTTATGCTTTTAAGCTCTAACCTTTCCCTTCATCCTGTCAGTCCCAGCCTCGTTCTGTCACTTTTGTCCGTCATTTGCTTGCGCTCCTGCCATGGACCTCTTTCAATTGGGCTGCTTGGTGGATGTCTGACAGCTTCTGGCTCCAGTTAGTCACGTCACTCTGCGTCCTCCCCACCATTCACACAGGTCCAGCGTTGGGGGTAAGCAATCGAACGTGAAACAGGACTTAACAACGCATTGCAATCTTTGTTTCTCTCCATTTATTATCGGCAGCTCTTAGAGTGCAAGGGTCAATCTTCTGAGTTCAAGCACACATTGGGAAATGGCAGAGAAGCAGCCCATTGATTGTCCATCTCCTGGGAAGTGTAGCTCCCAAACCGGCAGCGTAAATGTAGAAAATTGGATTTTTGGGGGGTTTGGAAGATGCTTTTATTACAGAATCAAAGGGGGAGAAATTCGGTATCGTCCCGTTTGGGACGCGATTATCAGCCGGGTGCAAAGTTTAGCACCTGGCGCTAATTATCGCCTCCGACTGCAAACTTGGCTTCTATCGCTCCTGGAGGTGATTGGAGCGCTAAATTAGGCGCTACACACCTCTCTTAAGGCGCTTAGGCCGAGGAGCGAGGTGCTAACTCAGAGCGCTGGCAAAGCTCATGTGATGTCAGTCAGCAATGGAACACAGACACACTGGCGCCGGCCAGTTCTTAAAGGGAAGGGTCGATCTTGCTCTCCATCCACACCCTGCTCATTGCAGCCTTGAATCTCGGCCTGGAGAGTCCTGTATATCAAATCTGTTGGAAAGAACAATGGAGAGGCCCAGGGAAAGAGCTCAGAGTGCAGCCCCATAGTCTCTTCTAATTCAATGCAAGGAAGATGAAATCAAAAAGAACCTGCAAAGTGCTGCTCAGTACCCCAAACTCCTTCACATAGCATTGAATCTCTCCAGAAGTCTCTCTCTCTCTCTCAGAATGCGTGGTGCAAAAATTTCGCCAACAAAAAAAGGCAGGAAGCAGTCGCCTTTAAATAGCGCTCCCCCAGTCCCTTCCTGACTGCAAAACGCTCCCCTCAACCTGTCGTTGCTAGCATCAGGTGGTAAGACAGGGGGCGCCACTCAATATCCGGTCCGGGGCGCTACCGGGGCGTTGCACGCTCGACTGACGTCACGATCTGTGGGCGCAGGGGATCGTGGCAGTAATGTTTAGCGCCAGCCGCAAAATGTCGTCAATTTCGTGAGCGGCGCAAACATCGCCGCGCCCGGGTGCGAGTTGCTTTGCGCCCCATTAGCGCCCTCTTAAGGCGCCAACGGGAGGCGCAAACCAACAAAATTTTCCCCCGAAGAATCTTACAGCACAGATTTGTGCCTGTGCCGGCTCTTTGAAAGAGCTCTCCAATTAGTCCCTCGCCCCCGCTCTTTCCCCATAGCCCTGCAATTTTCTCCTCTTCAAGTATTTATCCAATTCCATTTTGAAAGTTACTATTGAATCAGCTTCCACCGCCCTTTCAGGCAGCTCATTCCAGATCACAACAACTCGCTGTGTAAAAAAAAAATTCTCCTCATCTCCCCTCTGGCTCTTTTGCCAATTACCTTAAATCTGTGTCCTCTAGTGACCAACCCTCCTGAAACAGTTACCCCTTATTTAATCTATCAAAGCCTGAACGCATCTATTAAAACTCCCCTCAACCTTTTCTGCTCTAATGAGAACAATTCCAGCTTCTTTAGTCTAGCCTATGTGACTGAAGTCCCTCATCCCTGGAAGCATTCTGGTAAATCTCCTCTGCACCCTCTCCAAGGCCTTGACATCTTTCCTAAAGTCTGGTGCCCAGAAATGGACACAATACTCCAGCTGGGGCCTAACCAGCGATTTATAACGGTTTAACACCCCTAGTGCTCTGACTTGCTCAGCCTTGGAGTTGCGCCGTGTGATATTAGTGACTGTGCACTTGCAAGAGTAGACGCTATGCGACTGTGGAATCAGGCTGCCCCTTCCGAGTGGCAGGACTCCTTCCCACCATAACAATGCCCCCTGACCTCTGCCGACTTTCTGGCCTTGGCATCATTTACATAATTTTGGCGGGGCTCCCCTACCTTCTGCCAGGAATTCTGCGTGGAGCGCGTGTGTGGAGCAGACAGACTTTGTGAAACCAATTGCCGCAGTTACCGGCGGAGTGGAAAAGGCCTGAGGAAATTCACCCCACCCCACCGCCCACCCCCCCCCAATGTTGAAATGAGAGGGTTCAATGTGCAGGCTGCTGGCCAGTAGGTGGGAAGATAGAATAAATAGAGCGATGGTTCGGTTACAGCGAGCTTGGGGTTTAAAAGCCTGCAGATTATAGAAGGAAGGAAAGGCTAGGGAGGTGAGGTTTTTTTTTATTCGTTTATGGGACGTGGGCGTCGCTGTCAAGGCCAGCATTTATTGCCCATCCCTAATTGCTCTTGAGAAGGTGATGGTGAGCCACCTTCTTGAACCGCTGCAGTCCTTGTGGTGAAGGTACTCCCACAGTGCTGTTAGGGAGGGAGTTCCAGGATTTTGACCCAGCGACGATGAAGGAACGGCGATATATTTCCACGTCAGGATGATGTGTGACTTGGAGGGGAACTTGGAGGTGGTGGTGTTCCCGTGCGCCTGCTGCCCTTGTCCTTCTAGGTGGTAGAGGTCGCAGGTTTTGGAGGTGATGACGACGAAGCCTTGGCGAGTTGCTGCAGTGCATCTTGTAGATGGTACACACTGCAGTCACGGTGCGCCGGTGGTGGAGGGAGTGAATGTTTAAGGTGGTGGATGGGTGCCAATCAAGCGGGCTGCTTTTCTTGGATGGTGTTGAGCTTCTTGAGTGTTGTTGGAGCTGCACTCATCCAGGCAAGTGGAGAGTATTCCATCACACTCCTGACTTGTGCCTTGTAGATGGTGGAAAGGCTTTGGGGAGTCAGGAGGTGAGACACTCACCGCAGAATACCCAGCCTCTGACCTGCTCTTGTTGCCCCAGTATTTATGTGGCTGGTCGAGTTAGGTTCAGTTCCGCAGTCTGAGATCTTGGGACGGAATGCGTTAACATCACTGAGCCACTCCCCGCCACCAACTGCCCCAGTTTCCTGTTGAGTAATTGGATGTAGAGAGTGCGTAAAATCCCAGCCACCATGTTCATCCGCAACTCCTTTATCTGCTATTTTCACCGGAGTTAATCCTATTTGAAACAAACAGATGGTTCTGTTAAAATTTTGGGCACTTCACTAAAATCACATGGGCCAGGTCATTTCAAGGCTGTTATTTCTTCAATAATGGAATCAGTTAAGATGTCAAACAATGTAATTTGAAGGCTTGCTTAAATTGGATATGGAAGGCCAACTATTTCAGCAGGCTCTCACCTCGCGTCTTGTCTTGTTCCATTTTCTCAGTGTTGCTACATCTCCAAGCATCCTTCTCTTGTTACTTCCTAAGATGAAAATATACTGCCCAGCTCACTATTTCTCCTCGCTGCTTCCTCACCATGTTGCAGTCAAGACTTATTATTGGCATCGCCTACTATTAACGCACTCCTACCCAAGATGTCAGACTGCCGATCTCCTTACCTCCCTAGCCTTTCCTTCCTTCTATAATCTGCAGGCTTTTAAACCCCAAGCTCGCTGTAACCGAACCATCGCGCCATTTATTCTATCTTCTCACCTACTGGTCAGTGGCCTGTACTGTGAACTTAGGTCTGATACCTGGCCTTCTCAATATTAAAAAGTTAGAAACATATTGACATGAATCTTGTCATTCATGTATGAAGTAATACTGGGCGGCCTGCTGGTGGCGCTGTCCAGGGAGAGTATAAATACTCGGGCATGGGCCCAGCTTGCTTAGGACATTCCTCAACAGGAACTAGTGAAGGACACAACTAGATCTCCATGTTGTAAAGCAGTTGATTAAAGCTTTGTTTAACGCTTAGATCAAGTGCCTCGTAGTTTTCTTACGTCACATATTAGGACTGAAAATGAAGTCTTTTATACCCAGGGCCTTAGCAGGATATATTATCTATCAAGTAAAGTTACATTGGTAGTAACTCGTGCACAGTACAGGAAAAGGTAATGTTTCACTTGCGCCTGGGACTGTATGGCTCGTGTGTATCTCAGTCTCACTTCTGTGCAAGTACAAGACACACCAGGCAACTCATACCTGTCTCAGTGTCTGTTCCTGTCTGTGTGCAGCACACATCAGTAAATACGAAATCATATGCTCCTGTCTGGTACTGTGCAGCTCATTCCGGTTTTAGGAGCTAACTGGACAGCTTTCAAAGGCCTCTCTCTGTGTGGTAAGCTTCTGTGATTCTAGGAATGAATCAACACTGTCCACTGACTAGTCACCTCCTGTACTTGATCAGTGCACCCCCATGAAAGGGAAATGCGTCTAGTGCTGTATGATTCATGTCCCTCAGACAGAGCTCATGAACATGCTCATCAGGTTCACTCCAGTCTGGTCCCCTGTAACTCGTGTGTGTCTCAGGGTCTGTATGTGTACAGTGCACACCAGGTACTGGTGTATATCTGAATGTTAAGCTATTGAACACCATCAGTTTAACGACCACGTGCATTCATATGGCGCCTTTAACGTAGTAAAACATCCCAAGGCGCTTCACAGGAGCGATTATCAAACAAAATTTGACACCGAGCCACATAAGGAGTGTAAGGTTTTTGGTTTCCTCGTCCTTACAAGGGTTCTTTGACTCTGGGTTTTACAGGAACAAAATGGTAGACACAAAGGTTTAGGTTCAACCCAAAACTGTTAGTTTATTAAAACCAACAAAACACGGACAAAAACCTGTTGAGATTTGACTGAAACTTACAATCACCCATCCGGCCGGTTGTTCCCGTTGTGGATTGTCGGCCTGGATCGGAGATGACCTGTCCCCGTCCTCCTTTATCTGACTGCAGCTGCCTACACAGCGCAAACCCCTTGTAGAGTCAACTGATACTTACAGTCACCCGTCCGGCTGGTCGTGGCCGACGTCGATTGCAGGCTGGGAGCTGGAGATGACCGTCTTCCCTTCCTTCTTACACCTGGCAGTTGCTGTAGTCAGAGCCAGCTTCCGAGAGAGAGAGAGAGAGAGAGAGCTGTGTGTGGTTCCTTCTTATAGTTCTTTTAGTCACCTGGCCCCATGCTGGGCCTCCGCCAACCAGTTTCGGTTGTCGGTTTGCTGAACTGTCCGACATTCACACCTCGTCAACCTGTAATTCAATCACCGGAGGTGTACAGAGTTGTGAGATCGAAGATAACTCCTTATCTCCTCTCCCGCTTTCTGTAACACATATTCAATGTGATTTCTATTACTGTCGATGGGCGGTTGGCTGATTGTTTGCTCGGGACTAGTGTGTCTTCCATTCATGTCAGGAAGTTGATTGTGACCCCCATTGTTTCAGTTAAACTCAGAGCATTGTCCAGATGTTAATTTTTCCCATCGAAACCAATCACGATTCAAGGCCTCACAGTTCAATGTCAATGTCCTTTTCAGAGTTAATCATGAGTCAAAGCTTTCATTGTCCAGTGTCAATGATAGCTCCGAAAGCTTGTGATTTCAAATAAAACTGTTGGACTATAACCTGGTGTTGTGCGACCTCTCAATTTTCTCCAAGAACTGCAGACTTTGATGACTGGCACCTTTTCTGTGCCTCGAAGTTTAACCGTTTCATGCCCTTACCACTGGGCCAAACAGGCTTTCAGCATTTTGACAGGGTTTTTAAAAAAATCTACAGGATATATATTTTTTTCTCTCTCTCACATGGCAGCTGTCGATCATTCTGAATTACCATTTACACTTCATCTAGAGTCATCTTTTGTTTGTTAACTTGTCCAAGTACCATCTCCTTTTGCCTCGCACCATCATCCCTTTTGTCTCTTAATCTCTCCTGCCTTCCATCCTATCACAGACCTTCCCTTTTGTTCTTTCCTCTCCTCCCCCCTTTCCCTGCCCCTGCACTTGCTTAAAAACCTGTTCCATCTCCAACTTTTTCCAGTTCTGACGAAGGGTCATCGACCTGAAACGTTAACTCTGTTTCTCTCTCCACAGATGCTGCCTGACCTGCTGAGTATTTCCAGCATTTTCTGTTTTTATTTCAGATTTCCAGCATCTGCAGTATTTTGCTTTTGTAAGGAGATATTAGGACAGGGCTTGGTCACATAGGTAGGTTTTAAGGAGCGTCTTGAAGGAGGAGGGGGAAATAGCGAGGTGGAGAGGTTTAGGGAGGGAATTCCAAAGCTTAGGGCCGAGGCAGCCTGAAGGCACAGCCGCCAATGGTGGAGCGAAGGAAATCGGAGGATGCGCAAGAGGCCAGAATTGGAAGAGTGGAGAAATTCCGGAGGGTTGTAAGGCTGGAGGAGGTTACAGAGATAGGGAGAGGCGATGGCCATGGAGGGATTTGAAAACAAGGATGAGAATTTTGAAATCGAGGTGTTGCTTAACAGGGAGCCAATGTAGGTCAGCGAGCACAGGGGTGATGAGTGAACGGGACTTGGGATACGGGCAGCAGAGTTTTGGATAAGCTCAAGTTTACAAAGGGTGGAAGGTTGGGGGCCGGCCAGGAGAGCATTAGAATAGCTGGCAAATGACCCAAGGTGTCTGAAATGCTCCAATTCAAAGAGTGACAAAACGCTGCACGAACTATACTGACTGCAAAAGACGGCCTAAGTCAAGCACTCCAATTAGTTTCCACAGTGAGAAATATGGGAATTCACTGGCAGTATCCTGGTGCAAATACGATAGCTCTGTTTGAACTGTGATTAATGGAGGTAACCAGATAACCTCAGATCAGATTAGAAATCTCCAGTCTAAATACAAAATAGTCATTAATAAATACAATAAGGAATTCAGGAGAAACTTCTTTACCCAGAGAGTGGTGAGATTGTGGAACAGAAGTGATACCCGCTGTACCAGGTAGGCTGTAGTTTCTTCCCTGGTGTTACTCCAAGGAATAGTTGAGGTGAATAGCAAAGATGTATTTAGGGAAAGCTGGATAAGCACATGAGGGAGAAAGGAATAGAAGGATATGCTGATAGGGTGAGATGAAGAAAGATGAGAGGAGGCTCGTGTGAAGCATAAATACCGGCAAAGACCAGCTGGGCCGAATGGCCTGTTTCTGTGCTGTAAATTCTACGTGATCCTATGTCATTTTGACTGCCCATGGGACCTTTTTCAGCAACATTGCAGTTTCTGGGCAGCCACTCACACTACAAGCAGCGAGTGTAGAAATTCAGGGGATTCGCTGTGCGATGTGACACTCCATGAAATCACTTCCTGTCGCCACGAGCTCGATTGAAACCTTAAGGAAAGAAAAAAAGAAATAATCTCCACGGAGCTGTGAAGGGACCAAACACGTAGCGACGCCCCGTCCGTTAAATGACCAGTGATCTAGAAGCAATCGATTCCAGCTCTACCAGTGGAGTGCCAGCCCACCGGCCATTAGCAACAACTGGAAAGCTGCCCCCACACTACTGGGTACCTGCAAAGCAAAGGCGACTGATACTCCCCGCCCCTCCCCTCCGAAAAACAAACGCCCTGACCAAGGCTAGCCTGCTCGGGAGATGGTCACATGCCGTTCCACACTATCAAAAAGTAGCAATCCAGAAACAGGAGAGCGCCTCCCACTCCCACAAGAAATCAGGCACAGAAGTGGCACCAGCTGTACCAGGTAGGCTGTCGTTTCTTCCTTGGTGATCCCAATGCTCGTTTCTCCAGTCTAAATCCTCGCTGATTTTCACAGCATGTTGCAACATCTGCTCACATGTTGTCACGCGTTTCCAGCTAATTAAGCACTGATGTGCCTAAACGGTAAATACACAGTTATTACTGCATTTAATGCCACATGTTAATTATTTTAATATAAGGTCTGCACAAAGTGACGATTCGCTGTAGCAGAGAATCCAGTGAACGTGGTTGCGATGCCCACCTATGAGGGACGTGCCATCCCATCGCTTCAGTTCAGGGACGGTGGTAGGATGGCAGCTCATCCACTCCCCTACTGCCGCATTCAGGCTGACCGACAGTCCCTTCAGTCAAGTCTTCCAACTTGGCATATCGTGTGTCAGGCTCTGTGACAAGGACGTAGACCAGCATTGAGTTCACAATAGCTTTGATCGATGACTGGTGGAGATTACATAACTTAGAATTTACACCACAGGAACAGGCCATTCGGCTCAACTTGTCCGTGCCGCTGTTTATGCTCCACACGAGCCTCCTCCCACCCCTCTTCATCTCACCCCATCAGCATATCTTTCTATTCCTTTCTCCCTCATGTATTTATCTAGCTTCCTCTTAAATGCATCTATGCTATTCACTTCAACTACTCCCTGTGGTAGCGAGTTCCACATTCTAACCACTCTCTGGGTAAAGAAATTTCTCCTGAATTCCTTATTGGATTTATTAGTGACTATCTTATTTATGGCCCCTAGTTTTGGATTGTTTCGTAGTTTGAAGATGTTCTCAGAAACCCTTGTTGATTATGTTGAAGTGGAGTAAAGACGGGAAATGGTGAACAAATGCAACAACAATGACCTGCCTTTTCTCAATTTGCATTATTTATTCCAATCTTAGTGTCTCTCTATCGGCGCATTTATTTTTAATTCCCTCTATCCCTGTCTTTTTGTTCGAATTCCTTCTCTGTTTTTATCTTTCCCGGCTAGTTGAGGGCTACCTTGCTTCACCTTAATAGCTTCTTAACTTTCTGTTACATGAATACAACTTGCCCAGGACTATAACTCTGGTGTGATTATTTTGTTGTCCACTTGCTTGTGAAGGTTTACTCCACAGCTGTCCCTACTGGGAATTTTCCCTTCTCACTTTTTCCACACAACCCTCCCTTATAGGAAACATCAATGGGAAAAATAGGTTCTGATGTCTTACTTGTTTATACTTGAACGATCCTTCAGAGATAGAAATATAGGAACAGGAGGAGGCCATTCAGCTCCTCGAGCCTGTTCCGCCATTCCTTTAGATCATGGCTGATCTGTATCTTAACTCCATCGACCCAGCTTGGTTCTATAACCCTTAATACCCTTTGCCTAACAAAAATCTATCAATCTCAGTTTTGAAATTTTCAATTGCCCCCCAGCTTCAACAGCTTTTTGGGGGAGAGTGTTCCAGATTTCCAATACCCTTTGTGTGAATAAGTGTTTCCTGACATCACCCCTGAACGGCCTGGTTCTAATTTAAAGGTTATGCCCCCTTGTTCTGGACTTCCCCAGAGGAAATAGTTTCTCTCTATCTACCCTACAAAATCCTTTAATCATCTTAAATATCTCAATTAGACCACCCCTTAATCTTCTAGATTCAAGGGAATACAAGCCTAGTCTATGCAAACTGTCCTAGAATGTAACCTTTTTAGCCCTGGTATCCTAGATTGCATTAAAGCCCCAGATAGTTTTTGATACATCCAGGGACTTTCCCTTTTCTGAGATCCTCCTGTTAAATTATTTATTTTTTTCCTTTTTGACTTACTTTTCTCTTTCACAGGCAATAGTACGAATGTTGCTGATCCATCCACTGGGCAGTTTTTTTTATTAATTCATGGGATGTGGGCGTCGCTGGCAAGGCCAGCATTTATTGCCCATCCCTAGTTGCCCTGGAGAAGGTGATGGTGAGCCGCCTTCTTGAACCGCTGCAGTCCGTGTGGTGAAGGTGCTCCCACAGTGCTGTTCGGGAGGGAGTTCCAGGATTTTGACCCAGCGACGATTAAGCAATGGCGATATATTTCCAAGTCAGAGTGGTGTGTGACTTGGAGGCGAACTTGCTTGTTATTCTTGTGACTAAAGATGTTGCAAAAAGGATTTACATGGATGGTTACAAATTGAGAGATTATACGAATTAGGAAAGATTGAGCAGGCTGAGGCTCTTTTCTCTAGGGAAGAGAAGGCTGAGACATTACCTAATAGATGTGTTTAAGATTATCAAAGGGTTTGATAGGTTAGATTTAGGGAAGATTTTTCCACTTTCGGGGGAAATCAGAACTAGGGGCCAGAAATATAAGATAGGGCTGGATTTTCTCAATGGAGACGAGTTGGAGGCGGGACTGCTGCTTGTCGTGTCAATGTCCCGCCTCCATCCTCGTCTGACCAACCAGAGGGATTTTCCCCTGATTAAGCTTGTTAAGCCCGCCTTGTGGGCTCAGCAGGCCAATTAGGGAGGAAGTCACTGACAGATCACGTCAACATCAGACGTGCTATCTGTCAAGACTTCTTGGAAGAAGAAATGTCAGCGTTTGACAGCTCTGTGAAGCTGTCAAACACTGACATTCTCTGTAGTTTGATGAGACCTTGTGTTCAGGACTCATCAAACCTTTCAACTTTGTCGATTTCAGATGGTTGTTGGTTCGGAGGATCCAACAGCCATTCTGTGAAATCGACAACGAGGATGCCGGCTCTCCCGATCCAGAGAGGATGAAGGCTGTAGGAAGAAAACAAGGTTAGTGAACATTTTTTTACACTTATCACTCACCTTACATACTTACCACTCCACACTTGCACCCATCACTCACCTCTACATCTTACTTCCAGGTGCCTCCGACCGCCGCAGACCTCCTCCACGTCTCCTCCAACCCGGCGGGGTTCTCCGAGGTCGGGAAGCCTTCACCTGTGAAGGTAAAATGGCACTAATCCTTTTTTCTGCCTGTTAACTACCTGTTAACAGGCAGTTAAAAGGATTTAATGCCTTTCCCGCCTCCAGGAGACGGGACCCGAAGCAGCGCATCCTCCCGCCTCCTGGCAAAAAGGGCACTTTCTGCTACTTTACCAGCAGTCCCGCCTCCATGCCCACCTCCCCGGGGCTTGGAAAATCCAGCCCACAGTCTCTAACAAGTCCAATAGGAAATTCAAGGGAAACCTCTTTACTCAGAGAGTGTTTAGAATGTGGAACCTGCTTCCACAAGTAGTGGAGGTGAATAGCATAAGGGCATTTAAGCGGAAGCTAGATAAACATATGAGGGAGAAAGGAATAGAGGATATGTTGATAGGATTAGACGAAGTAGGGTGGGAGGTGGCTGGTGTGGAGCATAAACACCGGCATGGACCAGTAGGGCCGAATGGCCTGTTTCTGTGCTGTAAATTCTACATAATTCTATGTCATTTTGACTGCCCATGTAATTCTATATAAAATAAATATTTTGCCTGTTACTTTGTAATTCGTCAGCGGCTCACAATGGGTTAAGGAAACATTTTCACACACAGAAATAATTTGTTGACTATTGTTTGATTGGTCTCTGAGCAGTTTATTTGTGGGAGGGGGCCAAGCCACTCAATTCAAATACAAACATGCAGTTTGATTTATTCGGATATGCCACCTTTTTGAATTTAACAGACAGCTATTTAAACTTACAGCATTCTAGTTAACTCAGAGAGATTAATCAGACTAGCTCTTGGCAAATCATTGGGAGGGATTTTCCAAGCCCCGAGGAGGCGGGCATGGAGGCGGGACAGCCGGTAAATTCGGAGAAAGTGTTGGGCGGATGGCAAACCCGCCCCCATCCCGCCTCCGTGCCCTTTTGCCAGGAGGCGGGAAGATGTGCAGCTTCGGGTCCCGTCTCCTGGAGGCGGGATGGGGGCGGGTTTGCCATCCGCCCCCACTTTCTCCGAGTTTACCGGCTCTCCCGCCTCCATGCCCGCCTCCTCGGGGCTTGGAAAATCCAACCCTCAGCTTTCAAAGAAAGGTTTCAGACTCAAAACTCTGGTGAGAAAATTAGCCAAATAATTTCTGCAGTTGGAGAAGAAAGGACTCATAAATTCATTACATAGAAAGTAATTATTGTCATAATTTTAACTATTTATCAGTTTGTAATCCACGAGGAGCAAGGAGGTATGTTTTATAGTTCTGTTTGTATTTGCTTGTTCATTTACTGTTCAATAAATTCATTTGGCATTTAAAGCCTAACTGAGTGTTATTGTTACTCTGCAGTCTTTGAAAGATAAAGATCACTTGGAGATGCAAGTTAGGACCATAATTAGTGGGAAAAAAGAGTCTCTATTTATTTTGCTGTGCGCACTGCAACATTTTACCGAGATATTAGAGCAAGGGAAAGCACTCTCAAGGACGTAGGGAATGAGGGCTCCTCTGTGAGTCATCCAAAAAAGCAGAAGCCAAAAGTCGAAAGGGTAAAAGACCTAACAAATGTAACAGATCTCTGCCCAGTCTTCTGCTACTATGGCCAGCGCCACAGGTAGCCTTGCATGTCTTCCAAACATTAAAAAATAATTGGTCCATACCCATCAGAGTCTCTAAGAAGGTGTAAGAAAGCAATGTTTATTAAAAATCTTACATCTGCAGTGCCAGCACTGTTTTGAGGGTGGAATTACAACGTGACACGTTTTCTTTTATTAGTTCCTGGGATGTGGGTGTCGCTGGCGAGGCCAGCATTTATTGCCAGTCCCTAATTGCCCTTGAGAAGGTGGTGGTGAGCCTTCTTCTTGAACCGCTGCAGTTCGTGTGGTGAAGGTGCTCCCACAGTGCTGTTAGGGAGGGAGTTCCAGGATTTTGACCCAGCGACTATGAAGGATCAGCGATATACTTCCAAGTCAGGATGGTGTGTAACTTGAAGGGGAGCTTGCAGGTGATGGTGTTCCCATGTGCCTGCTGCCCTTGTCCTTCTAGGTGGTAGAGGTCGCGGGTTTGTGAGGTGCTGCCGAAGAAGCCTTGGCGAGTTGCTGCAATGCATCTTGTTGATGGTACACACTGCAGCCACGGTACACCGGTGGTGGAGGGAGTAGATGTTTAAGGTGGTAGAGGGGGTGCCAAAGAAATGGCTTGCTTTGTCCTGGATGATGTCGAGCTTCCTGAGTGTTGTTGGAGCTGCACTCATCAAGGCAAGTGGAGAGTATTCCATCACACTCCTTACTTGTGCCTTGTAGATGGCGGAAAGGCTTTAAGCAGTCAGGAGGTGAGACAATCAACACAGAGCCTCTGACCCACTCTTATTGCCACAGTATTTATGTGGCTGGCCAAGTTAAGATTCTGGTCAAAGGTGACCCCTGATTCCCACTGACTTCAATTTTACTAGGGCTCCTTGATGCCGCACTCGGTCAAATGCTGCCTTGATGTCAAGGATAGTCACTTTCACCTCACCTCTGGAATTCACTCCTTTGTCCATGTTTGGACTAAGACTATAATGAGGTCTGCAGCCGAGTGGTCCTGGCAGAACCCAAACTGAGCATCAGTGAGCAGGTTATTGGTGAGTCAGTGCCGCTTGATAGCACTGTCGACAACACCTTACATCACTTAGCTGATGATTGAGAGTAGGCTGATGGGACGGTAATTGGCCGGGTTGGATTTGTCCTGCTTTTTGTGGACAGGACGTACCTGGGCAGTTTTTCACATTGTTGGGTAGATGCCAGTGTTGTAGCTGTACTGGAACAGCTTGGCTAGAGGCGCGGCTAGTTCTGGAGCACACGTCTTCAGCACGACAGCTGGGATGTTGTCGGGGCCCATAGCCTTTGCTGTATCCAGTGCGCTCGGACGTTTCTTGATATCACGTGGAGTGAATTGAATTGGCTGAAGACTGGCTTCTTTGATGATGGGAAACTCAGGAGGAGGCCGATATGGATCATCCACTCAGCACTTCTGGCTGAAGATGGTTGAAAATGCTTCAGCCTTGTCTTTTGCACTTGTGTGCTGGACTCTGCCATCATTGAGGATGGGAATATTCATGGAGCTTCCTCCTCCCGTTAGTTGTTTAATGGTCCACCACCATTCACGACTGGATGTGGCAGGACTGCAGAGCTTTGATCTGATCCATTGGTTGTGGGATCGCTTAGCTCTGTCTATAGAATGCTGCTTCTGCTTTTTAGCATGTATGTGGTTGTGTTGCAGCTTCCCCAGGTTGGCACCTGATTTTTAGGTTCGCCTGGTGCTGCTCCTGGCATGCTTTTCTAAACTCCTTATTGAACCAGGGTTGGTCCCCTGGCTTGATGGTAATGGAAGAGTGAGGGATATGCCGGGCCATGAGGTGACAGATTGTGGTGGAATACAATTCTGCTGCTGCTGATGGCCCACAGCGCCTCATGGATGCCCAGCTTTGAGCTGCTGGATCTGTTTTGAATCTATTCCATTTAGCACGGTGGTAGTGCCACACAACACGATGGAGGGTGTCCTCAGTGTGAAGACGGGACTTCATCTCCACAAGGTCTGTGCATTGGTCACTGCTACCAATGCTGTCATGGACAGATGCATCTGCAACAGGTAGATTGGCGAGGACGAGGTCAAGTAGGTTTTCTCTCATGTTGGTTCTCTCACCACCTGTCGCAGGCTCAGACTGGCAGTTATGTCCTTCAGGACTTGGCCAGCTCGGTCAGTAGTTGTGCTACTGAGCCACTCTTGGTGATGGACATTGAAGTCCCCCACCCAGAGTACATTCTGTGCCCTTGCTACTCTCAGTGCTTCTTCCTAGTGGTGTTCACCATGGAGGAGTACTGATTCATCAGCTGAGGGAGGGCGGTAGGTGGTAGTCAGCAGGAGTTTTACATAGGAAGTTCCCATTATAAATGGGGACACAGGAATTTATAATGGCAATGTAAAAATAAGGACAGAGTGTATGATTTTAGAATGGGAACGGAATTATATCTGCATGTACTGCTCCAATTATCCCCACCAGACTCTAACCTCATTCACCTGACAACTACACTTAGTCTTGACCTCCTGAGGTAGATGTTAAGTTTGGGCGGACTTTGGGTGGGTGGTGGGTGGAGCGCTCACACTGTTAGCCCCCATGTGAATGGCTAAGACGCCCGAGCCATTTTGAGGGTTAGGCCTCTTTTGGTTACTGTCTGAGGTCTGGTTGGTCTGTACACTCACTGGCACCTCACCGGTTGGGGGAGGGGGCGGAATCCTCGTGCAGATGAGCAAGTAGTTGTATCTTAAAGTGCGGTGGCGGGGTGGCAATCGCAGCGGGGAGGTGGGAAGCAGGCAGACTGGTTGACAGTGGGCCGGAAGATTCTTGTGGGAGCCAGAAGCAACAGTCATGCTTCTTTTGGCCCCACAACAATCTTTAAATAAACTGGTCTGAGCTGTTTTCTGAGTGGACACTTTCTTACTTAAAGCATTGTACGTGACCATTGCCCCTTTACAGGCACGAATTCATCGTGCCAAAGTTGGGTGGCTCGTTATTCTCGCAGTGGGGCTTGTAGCCAAGAACCAGCCAATAGGCCAACCGCTTCTCAATTGTCAGCGTGTTTCTCAGTGGGGTCAGCAGTTATGGATGTAGATGTTATCCCTGGTCTCCTAAGACTCACCACGCCCACCACCCATCCCTCCCCACCCGCCCATCCCTCCCCTCCCCACCCGCCCACCCCTCCCCACCCCACCCGCCCACCCCTCCCCACCCCACCCGCCCATCCCTCCCCACGCCCACCACCCATCCCTCCCCACCCCACCCGCCCACCCCTCCCCACCCCACCCGCCCACCCCTCCCCACCCCACCCACCCATCCCTCCCCACCCCACCCGCCCGTCCCTCCCCACCCCACCCGCCCATCCCTCCCCACCCCACCCCCCCATCCCTCCCCACCCCACCCGCCCATCCCTCCCCACCCCACCCGCCCGTCCCTCCCCACCCCACCCGCCCGTCCCACCCCACCCCACCCGCCCGTCCCTCCCCACCCCACCCGCCCGTCCCTCCCCACCCCACCCGCCCTTCCCTCCCCACCCCACCCACCCATCCCTCCCCACCCCACCCACCCATCCCTCCCCACCCCACCCGCCATCCCTCCCCACCCCACCCGCCCGTCCCTCCCCACCCCACCCGCCCGTCCCACCCCACCCCACCCGCCCGTCCCTCCCCACCCCACCCGCCCGTCCCTCCCCACCCCACCCGCCCTTCCCTCCCCACCCCACCCACCCATCCCCTCCCCACCCCACCCACCCATCCTCCCCACCCCACCCGCCATCCCTCCCCACCCCACCCACCCATCCCTCCCCACCCCACCCCACCCGCCCATCCCTCCCCACCCCACCCACCCATCCCTCCCCACCCCACCCCACCCGCCCATCCCTCCCCACCCCACCCGCCCGTCCCTCCCCACCCCACCCACCCGTCCCTCCCCACCCCACCCACCCGTCCCTCCCCACCCCACCCGCCCATCCCTCCCCACCCCACCCGCCCATCCCTCCCCACCCCACCCACCCATCCCTCCCCACCCCACCCACCCATCCCTCCCACCCCACCCGCCATCCCTCCCCACCCACCCACCCATCCCTCCCCACCCCACCCCACCCGCCCATCCCTCCCCACCCCACCCACCCATCCCTCCCCACCCCACCCCACCCGCCCATCCTCCCCACCCCACCCGCCCATCCCTCCCCACCCCACCCACCCGTCCCTCCCCACCCCACCCACCCATCCCTCCCCACCCCACCCGCCCTTCCCTCCCCACCCCACCGCCCATCCCTCTCCACCCCACCCATCCGTCCCTCTCCACCCCACCCGCCCATCACTCCCACCCCACCCCACCCGCCCATCCCTCCCCACCCCACCCACCCGCCCCTCCCCACCCCACCCACCCATCCCTCCCCACCCCACCCCACCCACCCATCCCTCCCCACCCCACCCACCCATCCCTCCCCACTCCACCCCACCCGTCCATCCCTCCCCACCCCACCTGCCCATCCCTCCCCACCCCACCCACCTGTCCCACCCATCCCTCCCCACCCCACCCACCCATTCCTCGCCACCCCACCCACTCGTCCCACCCCACCCCACCCGCCCATCCCTCCCCACCCCACCCACCCATCCCTCCCCACCCCACCCCACCCACCCATCCCTCCCCACCCCACCTGCCCATCCCTCCCCACCCCACCCACCCGTCCCACCCATCCCTCCCCACCCCACCCACCCATCCCTCCCCACCCCACCCACCCGTCCCACCCCACCCCACCCGCCCATCCCACCCCACCCCACCCGCCCGTCCCTCCCCACCTGTCCCACCCATCCCTCCCCACCCCACCCACCCATCCCTCCCCACCCCACCCACTCGTCGCACCCCACCCCACCCGCCCATCCCTCCCCACCCCACCCACCCATCCCTCCCCACCCCAACCGCCTGTTTTTACCGGCGCAGGTTCTGAGATAAATATTGGAAAGGTCTGCGGGAGAACTCCCTTGCTCTTCAAAGAGTGACATGGGAATGTTTTTAAGAGGGCAGACGAGGCCTGGACTACAGGATTTACCATCTGTGGGCTGAAAGAAGTGCGGGCCACAGAATCAACCACTAGCCTGGGTACCTGAATCCCTGATAGCTGCTTCTTTGCGCTAATCTTTGAGCCAGGAGTGAATATTCATCGCATTTCCCTCTACATCCCATCCACATGGTACTTTTCCGAAGAGTCCTTGAAGCTGATGCTAATAAGCCAATGTTTTCATTCTCCAGCACTTTGATTAACATTAAATTAAGCCCCTCCCTCCCTCCAAAAAACCATGCAACCTCGACAGTTTCTCTGACACTCTTCAATATTTATTGTAGACATCGGACTATTTCACAGCAGAAATGAATCAGACGTGACTAGACATATAGGAAGTCGAAGGAGCATGGCTTCTCGCTTCATCACCAACCATACCGTGATTACCTTTTAATGAACACTCTAGTCTATCATCTTGAACATGAAGTGACCCACGATATCATTGCTATCACAAAGAAATCATTAAGAGCTAACAGTAAACCTTTTCCCTTTCCGAATGTGATTTGTTTCCTGAAATTTGCTCTTTAATTTTCAGTTCTTCCCTCCAACACCTCATGATCTTAACTGGCACAAATCTCTCGGCAACATTTCACTGTCGTTAAGCCGAACTATGCTTGTTAGCGACCTTGTCAGTCGTGTCCTTGTACTGCTTTGAACGGATATCAGTCAGCATTAGCAGCTTGGGAACATAACTAAAATCATAGAATCATAGAATGATACAGCACAGAAGGAGGCCATTCATAGAAACATAGAAAAATAGGAGCAGAGTAGGCCATTCGGCTCTTCGAGCCTGCTCCGCCATTCAATATGATCATGGCTGATCCTCTATCTCAATACCATATTCCCGCTCTCTCCCCATACCCCTTGATGCATTCCAGATCATAACAACTCACTGCGTAAAAAAAATTCTCCTCATCACTCTGGTTCTTTTGCCAATTATCTTAAATCTGTGTCCTCTGGTTACCGATCCTCCTGCCAGTGGAAACAGTTTCTCCCTATCCACTCTATCAAAACCCTTTATGATTTTGAACACCTCTATTAAATCATCCCTGAACCTTCTCTGCTCTAAGGAGAACAACCCCAGCTTCTCCAGTCTCTCCACATAACTGAAATCTCTCATCCCTGGATCCATTCTAGTAAATCTCCTCTGCACCCTCTCCAAGACCTTGACATCCTCCCTAAAGTGTGGTGCCCAGAATTTGACACAATACTCCAGCTGGGGCCTAACCAGAGATTTATGAAGCTTTCGTATAACTTGCTTGCTTTTGTACTCTATGGGGGAGAAATTCGGTATCGCCCCATTTGGGGCGCGATTATCGGCCGGGCGCAAAGTTTAGCGCCTGGCGCTAATTATCGCCTCCGACTGCAAACTTGGCTTCTATCGCCCCTGGAGGTGATTGGAGTGCTAAATCAGGTGCTACACACCTCTCTTAAGGTGCTAACGCCGAGGAGCGAGGTGCTACCTCAGAGTGCTGGCGAAGCTCATGTGATGTCAGTCAGCAATGGAACATAGACACACTGGCACCGGCCAGTTCTTAAAGGGGAGGATCGATCTTGCTCTCCATCCACACCCTGCTCATTGCAGCCTTGAATCTTGGCCTGGAGGGATCTGTACATCAATTCTGCTGGAAAGAACAATGGAGAGGCCCAGGGAAAGAGCTCAGAGTGCAGCCCCCCAAGTCTCTTCTAAATCGATGCAAGGAAGGACAAATCAAAATGAACCTGCAAAGTGCAGCTCAGTGTCCAAAACTCCTTCACACAGCATTGAATCTCTCCAGAAGTCTCTCTCTCTCTCAGAATGCGTGGTGCAAAAATGTCGCCGACAGAAAAAGTCAGTAAGCGGCCGCCTTTTAATAGCGCTCCCCCAGTCCCTTCCCGACTGCAAAACGCTCCCCTCAACCTGTCGTTGCTAGTGGCAGGCGGTATGGCAGGGAGCGCCACTCAATATCCAGTCCGGGGCGTTACCGGGGCGTTGCACGCTCAACTGACGTCACGATCTGTGGGCGCAGGAGATCGTGGTGGTAGTGTTTAGCGCCGTCGCAAAATGTCTGGTCAGTTTTGCGAGCGGCGCAAACATCACCGCGCCCGGGCGCTGGTTGCTTTGCGCCCCATTAGCGCCCTCTTAGGGCGCTAACGGGAGGCGCAAAGCAACCGAATTTTTCCCCCCTTTCCTCTATTAATAACCCACGGTTCCCGTATGCCTTTTTAACGGCCTTCTCAACTTGTTCAGCTACCTTTCCTGTAGCTAAGACAGAAACTCCACTCCTTCTTGCTGGCTGGACCAACTATGGCTTTAGGATTGAACGATGATGAAGAAAAAGAGGCACAGCAGCCATTCTTCAAACTGATTGTTTCTCACCAAAAAGCAGCAGTCCTCCGGGGTAAGCTGAAACCTCCTTACAAATAATTCACAGCGGGTTCTGCAGTTATAACTGCAGTGGTTACTGAGAAAAATAGATCCAGACCAGGAATCAACTCTGAGGCTCCGTTAGCGACGGATGGTGCCGTTTATTTAGTGCACGGGGGCTGTCAGAGTGAAGCTTGTGGGTTCAAGTCCCACTCCAGAGTCTTGGGCACAAAAATCCAGGCTGACACTCCAGTGCAGTGCTGAGGGAGTGCTGCACTGTCGGAGGTGCCGTCTTTCGGATGAGACGTTAAACCGAGGCCCCGTCCACCCTCTCAGGTGGACGTAAAAGATTCCATGACGCTATTTCGAAGAAGAGCAGGGCAGTTCTCCCCAGTGTCCTGGCCAATATTCATCCCTCAATCAATATCACTAAAACAGGTTATCTGGTCATTATCACATTGCTGTTTGTGGGAATGTGATGTGTGCAAATTGGCTGCTGTGTTTCCTACATTACTAAAGTACTGCAAAAGTACTTCATTGGCTGTAAAGCACTTTGGTACGTCCTGAGGTTGTGAAAGGCGCTATAGAAATACAAGTCTTTCTTTTTTGAAGGCCTAGAGTGGTTTGCATCTCCGACATGCTGACTTCTAGCATTTCAGTTGAGGGAAATGTTAAGGTATTCTGAGAGATCATTGTGTCTTCTTCAGTGGTACTTCTGTGAGGTCATGATGCATATAGCCACATATGTTTCTTTGCGAAAAGGTGATGTTGTCCATCGTGGCAAAATGAAGTAGATGTAGGAAATGCGGCACAGCAAGCTCCCAGAGACAGCAATGAAATTAATGACCAGATAATCTGTTTTTTAGTGATGTTGATTGAGGGATAAATATTGGGCAGACACCAGGGATAACTCCCCTGCTCTTCACTCACAAGACAGTCCAGAATGTCACCCGAGCACAACGCAACGCCATCCACGCTCTCAAGACCAACCGCAACATTGTCATCAAACCAGCGGACAAAGGAGGAGCCATCGTCATACAGAACAGAACGGACTATTGTAAAGAAGCATACCGACAACTGGACAACCAGGAACACTACAGACAGCTACCCGCAGATCCGACCAAAGAACACACCCGCCAACTCAATAGACTGATCAAGACCTTCGATCCAGACCTTCAAAACATCCTACGCGCTCTCATCCCACGTAATCCCCGCGTGGGGGACTTCTACTGCCTCCCAAAGATACACAAAGCCAACACACCCAGACGTCCTATCGTATCAGGCAATGGAACCCTGTGTGAGAACCTCTCTGGATACGTCGAGGGCATTCTGAAACCCATCGTACAGGGAACCCCCAGCTTCTGTCGCGACACTACAGACTTCTTACAGAAACTCAGCACCCACGGACCAGTTGAACCAGGAACACTCCTTGCCACGATGGACGTATCGGCACTCTACACCAGTATCCCCCACAATGACGGCATCGCTGCAACAGCCTCAGTACTCAACATCAACAACAGCCAATCTCCAGACGCCATCCTACAACTCATCCGCTTCATCCTTGACCACAATGTCTTCACCTTCGACAACCATTTTTTTACCCAAACACACGGAACAGCCATGGGGACCAAATTCGCACCCCAATACGCCAACATCTTCATGCACAAGTTCGAGCAAGACTTCTTCACTGCACAGGACCTCCAGCCAACGCTGTACACCAGATACATCGACGACATTTTCTTCCTTTGGACCCATGGCGAAGGATCACTGAAAAGACTACACGATAACATAAACATGTTCCATCCCACCATCAAACTCACCATGGACTACTCCTCAGAATCAGTCTCATTCCTGGACACACGAATCTCCATCAAAGACGGACACCTCAGCACTTCACTCTACCGCAAGCCCACGGACAACCTCACGATGCTCCACTTCTCCAGCTTCCACCCTAACCATGTTAAAGAAGCCATCCCCTATGGACAAGCCCTGCGAATACACAGGATCTGCTCAGACGAGGAGGAACGCGATGGACACCTACGGATGCTGAAAAACGCCCTCGTAAGAACGGGATATGACGCTCGACTCATCGATCGACAGTTCCGACGGGCCACAGCGAAAAATCGCATAGACCTCCTCAGAAGGCAAACACGGGACACAACCAACAGGGTACCCTACGTCGTCCAGTACTTCCCCGGAGCGGAGAAACTACGCCATGTTCTTCGCAGCCTTCAACATGTCATCGATGACGACAAACACCTCGCTAAGGCCATCCCCACGCCTCCACTACTTGCCTTCAAACAGCCGCCTAACCTCAGAAGTACCATCGTTCGCAGCAAATTACCCAGCTTTCAGGATAACAGCGACCACGACACCACACAACCCTGCCATGGCAAACTCTGCAAGACATGCCAGATCATCAACACAGATACCATCATCACACGTGAGGACACTACCCACCAGGTACATGGTACATACTCATGTGACTCGGCCAACGTTGTCTACCTCATACGTTGCAGGAAAGAATGCACCGCGGCATGGTACATCGGCGAGACCATGCAGACACTGAGACAACGTATGAACGAGCACCGCGCAACAATCGCCAGGCAGGATTGTTACCTCCCAGTCGGGGAACACTTCAGCAGTCAAGGACATTCAGCCTCGGATCTGCGGGTAAGCGTTCTCCAAGGCAACCTTAGAAACACACGACAACGCAAAATCATCGAGCAGAAACTGATAGCCAAGTTCCGCACTCATGAAGACGGTCTCAATCGGGATCTTGGGTTTATGTCACGATACATGACGTGATCCGGACTCGAGTCGTCGTTAGCTTGTTCACAGATGTGATTCCCAGTAAAAAAAGTAAAAATTTTCCCAGTAAAAAAGTAAAAAAATGTTAAAGCTTTTCGTTTTACATACAGACGGCAGCTTTTGACACGTTAGAACCCCTGCGACTACACCTCATTGTCTCAGTTGTATCTTGCTATGTCTTTGATGTGGTACCTTCCTGGCTGACTTAATTAACTTTATCACACCTCGGCAGATAGTCAGGATGATTTAATTTATTGGTCTGCAATTGTAAAGTACACATTCTTTGTTTTCCATCTATATATGCTTTGGAGATTCTGTATCTAATTTACTTCACCTGAGGAAGGAGCAAATCGATAGCTCCGAAAGCTTGTGATTTCAAATAAAACTGTTGGACTATAACCTGGTGTTGTGCGACCTCTCAACTTCTGAATAGTGCCATGGGATCTTTTACGTCCACCTGAGAGCGCAGAAGGGGACCTCGGTTTAACGTTTAATCCAAAAAATGGCACCTCCAACAGTGCAGCACTCCCTCAGTACTGCACTGGAGTGTCAGCCTAGATTATTTGCTCCAGTCTCTGGAATGGGACTTGAACCCACGACCTTCTGAATCAAAGGTGAGGGTGCTACCCACTGAGCCATGGCTAAATAATATAAAATCAAAGTATTATACAAAAATAAGGAGAACGTATAACTTTAAAATGGGGAATGAATTACTGGTCAGCATGCCCTGGTCCAGTTATACCCTGCCCTCTAACCCCACTTCACCTGAAGACTGAATTATCCCACTCCAGAGACTTGAGCACAGAAATCTAGGCTGACACTCCAGTGCAGTGCTGAGGGAGTGCTGCACTGTCAGAGGTGCCGTCTTTCGGATGAGCTGTTCAACCAAAGTCTCGTCCGCTATTTCAGGTGGACGTAAAAGATCCCATGGCGCTATTTCGAAGACTAGCAGGGGAGTTATCCCTGGTGTCCTGGTCAATATTTATCCCTCAATCAACATCATTAAAAAACAGCTGTTTATGGGAGCTTGCTGTGCGCCATTTGGCTGCCACGTTTCCTACAGTACAACAGTGACTACACTTCAAAAAGCACTTCATTGGCTGTAAAGCGCTTTGGGACGTCTGGTGGTCGTGAAAGGCGCTATATAAATGCAAGGGGTTTCTTTCTTTCTTCTTTGAAACCCTTCGCACAATGCCATGGCAGATTGATTAGTCTCACTATATTATAGTATTGCATTTATCGGCGCTAACATGCTTCTTTCTGATGAGCACAAAATTTCCCGATTAAAATCCATTTGCTTGGAAAACGTTCAAGAATACAGATACAAGGGAATAATTAACAAAGGTCAGATAACTCATTAACACTCATTAAGGTAGCACATTAGCATAAATACATCTAATGTACCGCTGGATGTCTTAAGCTTTCGCCGGTTGTAAATTACCTCGTTGTAGGGCAGTTGATGCCATGGTTACAGATAGTGGTTTGGCCAAATTTACCATCACAAGCCCTTAACAACTCCACACAGAAAGACTCACATTTATAAAGCGCCTTTCACGATCTCATGATGTCCCAAAGCACTTAACAGCCAATGAAATACTTTTGAAATGTAGTCAAGGTTGTAATGTAGGAAACGTGGCAGCCAATTTGCACACAGCAAGCTCCCACAAACAGCAATGAGATAATTGACCAGATAATCTGTTTCAGTGATATTGGTTGAGGGATACATATTGGCCCCAGGACACCAGGAAGAACTCCCCTGCTTTTCTTCAAAATAGTGCCCTGGGATCTTTTACGTCCGCCTGAGAGGGCAAATGGGGCCTCGGTTTATCACCTCCTTGGAAAGACGGCATCTCTGACAGTGCAGCACTCCCTCAGTACTGCACCCGGAGTGTCATCCTGGATTATGTGCTGAAGTCTCTGGAGTGGGACTTGGATCCACGACTCAGAGTTGAGAGCGCTACCCACTGAGCCACGGCTGACACTCGCCCTGTTCTGGCTGAGGTCGGATAACTCAGCACAGATGGGGAAATAGAGCCTGAGATGCTCCTGGTCTGTGCGCCTCAACTGCTCACCAATCCATTGGTGAATCTTGACAATTTTCGTCACATCTGTATTCTTTTTCACCGGGAGCTATTCATTTTATTGCTCTTGAGCAAGGATCATGCGGCAAGATGGCCCTGCATTGGTTTCTTGGATTTTATGCAGTGTTTTAGTTCCTATGGCATCTTTGGGTCCTGATCTACTATCTCCATGTAAAAGGTAGCCTGCCTTGTGCATGATCATTGATCGCATCATTGATTAACACATCAATTTTTTATTACCGTCGTATTTCTTTACGACAGTGCTATCACGTAAAGTAATCACGTTAGAGGTGTTTTAGCACAGAGTACGTTGCTTCAAGATCCTGAAGACCCTTTGAGGTTTCATCAAGGTGATTGCTAATAAATTCTTGTAGTGATAATAACTCCACATTAGTGAAGTTAAAATAAAAGCAGAGATGACTGTCAGTGTAATTTTACTAGGGTAGGCAGGAAGGCTACACACTCATTCTTGTAATGAATGTCTTCATCTTGATATCACTGGAGAAAACTGCAGCGCCTAGGAACCTGCTCCTGACAAAAAAAAAATTGTAAAATACATTTAATTTGTTTTTATTAAAGGCACCAAGATCAACAATAAGGAAGCATTTATACATGACAGTGCTTGTGCCCTTCCCCTTTAATAATGCCACAGAAAATACCACGGGTTTATTTTATATTTTTATCCGTTTATGGGATGTGGGCGTCGCTGGTAAGGCCAGCATTTACCAGCGAGAGTAACACTGTGTTTTAAGTTGGATTGATGTACTTGTTTTCCTCATTTCTCCTGCTCCTTTGCTGAAGGTGCTGACTCTGGCAGGGACACGGTTCTACGGGAGGCTGTATGTCTCACAGGGCTATGAAAAAAGAACTTGGAGTTCTGGAAATCTGGCGCAAAAGCAGAAAATCCTGGAACTGCACAGCAGGTTCGTAAAGAAAAAAGACAGTTGCTGAGTTCTAAGGAAGGATCTATTCCCGAAACAGTGGTAGCAGGTCATGGGTTCAAGCCCCGCTCCGGACACTTGAGCACAGAATCCAGAGCGACACTTCAATGCGGTACTGAGCGATTGCTGCACTGTCGGAGGCGCCGTCTCTAAGATGAGACATTAAAGCGAGGCCCCGTCTGCCTGTTTGGGTGGACGTATTCGATCCCGTGGCACTATTCAAAGAACAGCAGGAGAGTTCTGGTGTCCTGGCCAACATTTAACCTTCTAGCAATCTCACTACACAGATTATGTGGTCATTTATCTCATTGCTGTTCATGGGACCTTGCTGTGGGCAAATTGGCTGCTGCATTTTCCTACATTACAACAGTGACATCACTTAAAAGTACTTCATAATCTATGAGACAAAGTGATGCAAGTCGATAATTGGATAAGGGTCACCAAAGACTAGAATTTGAACAACATCAACATCGGAATGAAAGCTTCATCGAAACAAAGGCTCAAGACACACAGGAATCATTTCCGATCAGGAACACTCTACATTATACAGTTATCACTGTGGGTGTTTCGTTAACACAATGCGGACACTACCCTCTACGTTTTATTTTCATTCTCAGGATGTGGCCGTCACTGGCAAAGCTGGCATTTATTATCCATCCCTAGTTGCCCGTGAGAAGATGGTGGTGGGAATTCTTCTTGAACCTCTGCCGTCCATGTGGTGAAAATGCTCCCTCAATGCCGTTAGGTAGGGAGCTCCAGGATATTGACCCAGCGGCGATGAAGGAACGGCGATATATGTCCATGTAAGGGTGGTGCGTGACTCGGAGGGGAACTTGGAGGATATAAGAACGTAGGAACATAAGAATTAGGAGCAGGAGTAGGTCATACGGCCCCTCCAGCCTGCTCCGCCATTCAATATCATGGCTGATCTTCAACCTCAACTCCACTTTCACACCCAATCTCCATATCCCTTGATTCCCCTAGAATCCAAAAATCTATCTATCTCAGCCTTGAATATACTCAACAACTCAGCATTCTCAGCCCTCTGGGGCAGAGAATTCCAAAGATTCACAACCCTCTGAGTGAAGAAATTCCTCCTCATCTCAGTCCTAAATGGCCGACCCCTTATCCTGAGACTGTGACCCCTAGTTCTAGACACTCCAGCCAGGGGAAATAACCTCTCAGCATCTACCCTGTCAATCCGCCTCAGAATCTTGTATGTTTCAATGAGATCACCTCTCATTCTTCTAAACTCCAGAGAGTGTCAGCCCAATCTACTCAATCTCTCATCATAGGACAGCCCTCTCATCCCAGGAATCAATCTAATGAACCTTTGTTGCACCACCTCCAAGGCAAGTATATCCTTCCTTAGATAAGGAGACCAAAACTGTGCGCAGTACTCCAGGTGTGATCTCACCAAGGCCCTGTACAATTGTAGCAAGACTTCCATAATCTTGTATTCCAAGCCACTTGCAATAAAGGCCAACATGCCATTTGCCTTCCTAATTGCTTGCTGTACCTGTATGCTAACTCTCTGTTTCCTGTACGAGGACACCTAAAGCTCTCTGAACACCAACATTTAATAATTTCTCACCATTTAAAAAATATTGGGGGAGAAATTCAGTATCGCCCCATTTGGGGTGCAATTATCGGCCGGGCGCAAAGATTAGCGCCTGGCGCTAATTATCGCCACCGACTGCAAACTTGACTTTTATCGCCCCTGGAGGTGATTGGAGCGCTAAATCAGGTGCTTCACACCTGTCTTAAGGCGCAAAGGCCGAGGAGCGAGGCGCTACCTCAGAGCGCTGGCGAAGCTCATGTGATGTCAGTCAGCAATGGAACACACACACAATGGCACCGACCAGTTCTTAAAGGGGATGGTTGATCTAGCTTTCCATCCACATCCTGCTCATTGCAGCCTTGAATCCCGGCCTGGAGAGACCTGCACATCAAATCTGCTGGAAAGAACAATGGAGAGTACCAGGGAAAGAGCTTAGAGTGCAGCCCCCACAGTCTCTTCTAAATCGATACAAGGAATGGCAAATCAAAATGAACCTGCAAAGTGCAGCTCAGTACCCAAAACTCCTTCACACAGCGTTGAATCTCTCCAGAAGTCTCTCTCTCTCTCTCAGAATGCGTGGTTCAAAAATGGCACCAACAATAAAAGGCAGGAAGCGGTCGCCTTTAAATAGCGCTCTCCCAGTCCCTTCATGACTGCAAAACACTCCCCTCAACCTGTCGTTGCTAGCGGCAGGCAGTAAGGCAGGGGGCGCCACTCAATATCTGCTCCGGGACGATACCGGGGCGTTGCGCACTTGACTGACGTTACGATCTGCCGGCACAGGTGATCGTGGCGGTAATGTTTAGCGCCACCGCAAAATGTCTAGATAATTTCGCGAGCGGCGCAAACATCGCCGCGCCTGGGCGCTAGATGCTTTGCGCCCCATTAGCGCCCTCTTAAGGCGCTAACGGGAGGCGCAACCAACTGAATTTTTCCCCCATTCTGTTTTTCTATTCTTCCTACCAAAGTGAATAACCTCACATTTCCCCACATTATACTCCATCTGCCACCTTACTGCCCACTCACCTAACCTGTCCAAATCCCTTTGCAGACAATGGGCTGGATTTTCTCAATGGAGACGTGCTGGAGGCGGGACTTCTGGTTTCCGGGTATCAGTCCCGCCCCCAGCGACGTCTGACCAACCCATGCTATTTTCCCTTGATTGACCTTGTTAAGCCCGCCTTGTTAAGGGAAAGCCAGTGACAGAGGACATCAGCGTATGACGCTTCATCAGTCGCAAATTTTTTGACAGGTGAATTGTCAGCGTTTGACAGCTTTGAGAAGCTGTCAAACACTGACAATCTCTGTTCTAAGGTGAGCCCTTGCACACAGGCTCACCAAGACCTCTCTCCTCAGCAGAAAGCAGATGGCTGCTGCATCTGAGAATGCAGCAGCCATTCTGTCATCTCTGCCATTGAGATGAGGCACCTCCGGATCCCCAAGGGTTGAAGCCTGCAGAAAGAAACAAAGGTAAGGAAACTTTTTCCAACACTTTACACTCACCTCTCATACTTACCTGTCCACACTTGCACCCATCACTCACCTCTACAGCTGACATTTCGACCCCTCTCACTCCCGCAGACCCACTGCTCGCCTCGCTGACCCTGGCGAGGTTCGCAGCCATCGGGAAGCCCGCACTTGCAGGGGTAAAATGGGGGAAAGCCTCAAAACTGTCTGTTAAATGGTAGTTAATTGGCTCTAATCCCCTTCCCGCCTCGAGGAGACGGATCCCTGCGCGACTCGGGGACCCGCCTCCCGGGAAGATAGCACGGAGGCAGATTGGGAGCAGGGTCGGTACCCGCTCCCAGTTTCTGCCATTTTCCCGGCAGTCCCGCCTCCATACCTGCCTCCCCAGGGCTGGGAAAATTCCTTCCATTGTGTTCTCCTCACAGCTAACTTTCCCACCTAGCTTTGTATCGTCAGCAAACTTGGATACATTACACTCGGTCCCTTCATTTAAGTCATTGATACAGATTGTAAATAGCTGAGGCCCCAGCACTGACCCTTGCAGCGCCCCATTAGTTACAGCCTGCCAACCTGAAAATAACCCATTTATCCCTACTCTCTGTGTTCTGTCCATTAACCAAGCCTCTATCCATGCTAAGATATTACCCAAAATCCCATGAGCCCTTATCTTGCGTAACAACCCTTTATGTGGCACCTTATCGAATGCCTTTTGGAAATCCAAATATACTCCATCTACTGGTTCCCCTTTATCTACCCTGCTAGTTACATCCTCAAAAAACTCTAATAAATTTGTTAAACACGATTCCCCTTTCATAAAACCATGTTGACTTTGCCTAATCACCTTATGATTTTCTAAGTGCCCTGTTACCACTTCCTTAATATGGATTGCAGCATTTTCCCGACTGATGTTGAGATGGTGTTCCCATGCACCTGCTGCCCTTGTCCTTCTTGATGGTGGAGGTTGCGGGTTTGGGAGGTGCTACAGAAGAAGCCTTGGTGAGTTGCTGCAGTGCATCTTGTAGATAGTGCACACTGCAACCACATTGCACCGGTGGTGGAGGGAATGTTTAAGGTGGTGGATGGGGTGCCGATCAAGCAGGCTGTTTTGTCCTGGGTGGTGTCGAGCTTGTTCAGTGTTGTTGCAGCTGCACTCATCCAGGCAAGTGGAGAGTATTCCATCACACTCCTGACTTGTGCCTTGTAGATGGTGAAAAGAATTTGGGGAGTCAGGAGTTGAGCCGCTTGCTGCAGAATACCCAGCTCTGACCTGTTCTAGTAGCCACGACATTTGTGTGGCTGGTCCAGGTTAGTTTGATGGTGATAGGCAATAGCATGAATACAAACCGTTTTCAATTCTTTTACATGTGATGCTTTGCACAGTTGAGTAGCCTGCAAGCATTCACCAGTAAGGCCCACAGATAAATAATGGATGAGATACCAGCTGGCTTAGGCCGCCGATGAAATTGTACCCCAGCGAGAGCCATCGCCTTCAACAGAAGAAGGGAGAAAATTGAAAAGAAGAATCATAGAATAGGTTCATAGAATTATAGAATGGTTACAACACAGTAGGAGGCCATACAGCCCGTCGAGCCCATGCCAGCTCTCTGCAATAGCACCTCAGCTAGTCCCACTCCCCCCGCCCTTTCCCCATTGCCCTGCAATTTTTTTTCCTTCAGGTACTTATCCAACTCCCTTTTGAAAGCCACAAATGAGTCTGCCTCCGCCACCTTTGAGGCGTGCATTCCAGATCATAACCACTCGCTGCGTAAAAAAGTTTTTCCTCATGTCGTCTTTGGTTCTTCTGACAATCACCTTAAATCTGTGTCCTCTGGTTCTTGACCCTTCCGCCAATGGGAACAGTTTCTCTCTATCTACTCTGTCCAGACCCCTCATGATTTTGAACATCTCTATCAAATCTCCTCTCAACCTTCTCTGCTCTAAGGAGAGCAACCCCAGCTTCTCCAGTCTATCAATGTTACTGAAGTCCCTCCTCCCTGGAACCATTCTTGTGAATCTTTTCCACACCCTCTCTAAGGCCTGCACATCCTTCCTAAAGTGCGGTGCCCAGAATTGGACACAATACTCCAGTTGTGGCCGAACCAGTGTTTTATAAAGGTTCATCATAACTTCCTTGCTTTTGTACTCCTCTATTTATGAAGCCCAGGATCCCTTATGCTTTCTTAACATTTTTCCCAACCTGCCCTGTGTAAGATTCTAAAAAGTGTAATAAAACCGCTGCTACCGTGTGGAGATCGAAATTGCGAACGAATTGTAAGATGATAACGGACTGATTTTAAATGTAGGAAATCAGCAGGTGTTCTTTGTTTGTGAAGACACAAAATGGTGGTCAGTGTGTGTTCTTAGTTTGAGAGGCCACCTGGACAATGATTGACAAGGAAGTCCCGCCCCATACACCTCACAGGAACAGGAGCGCGTCATGCGGAAGGAACTCCAATCAGGGAAGGCTTGGAGTGGGACTGACCTATCAGAGGGAGGCAGAGTGTGATTTACCATAACCCAGGGGCGGGAGTTTTCAAGTTTTCCGAAGAAAGAACATCAGAGAACACCGAAGACAGCGCAGGAGGGAGATCACCCAGAGATGAAGGAGTATGTATGGGAATCAGATATAAGCTTAGATATTGTTAAAGGGGCACTTTTATATACTTTGAATTAATAAGTTGCAGGCATATTTATTGCCGAGAGTTCTTTGAATTTATTGCCGAAGATTCTTCTATGCATACTCGAATTTTGAACTATAGTGTGAATAAAGACCAATTTTATTGATCACATCCTTGTCTGTCATTGTTAAGCTAATTCGTAATTCTTGAGGTCCGAACAGTAGTAAGAGAAAGTGCTACACCTGCCACCTTCAACGATTTGTGCACATATACCCCCAGGTCTCTCTGTTCCTGCACCCCCTTTAGAATTGTACCCTTTTTTGAACAAAGGTGTACCATTTGCAATTCTCCAGTCCTCTGGCACCACCCGCATATCCAAGGAGGATTGGAAGATTATGGCCAGTACCTCCGCAATTTCTAATTATCCAAAACATAAAGGTATAATTATACACATCGGAGTCATGCCGCATGATTACTGAGAGCACAATGAGCTGGAGCTACGTGATTCATGAACGGGACTCGGTGACTTGGGCCTGCTGAAAGATAAGCGCCTTGCACTCTGAAAACTTATAGATAGAGCTAGCAGCCGGTAAAAAAAAAGGGACTGAGATAGAATGACTGAGGGACTGGATGAAACCCACCTGGGACAATCAGCCTGAAGCTGCGGCAGAGATGCTTCACCCCAGATGACAGCTGGTCACAGCTCCAATTATAAATAACAGGTTAGAACAGAGTCATCTCTAAGTGTCTCCATTGCTAGGCAACGGTGAAGTCTCTGCAGATAATGTATTTTGAAGTCAAGGCAGTTGCCATTTTGACTCCCGTGTCAACTGACAATGGACTCCCTCGCTCCAGAGGTGAGTTCGGCTTCCATCTAAATTTAACTGTTGAATTTATTCTCACGCAGTACTCTCCCTGGGTTTGCTTTTTTTTTTCTGTCTGTGTGTTCATTCATCCAGATAAGCGAAGTCAATGTTGGAGAATGGAATGCTTACTCCAATTTTTACCGAGAGCCAGACTGAAGCATTATCTACCCCAACAAGGAAGCTTGAGGCTTTCTGACAGAAACAGGCTCAGGCAATGAATCTTATTTTTTGCTGGTGAAAAGACAGAGGGGAGAGATGCTGCGGATATTTCAAATAATGAAAGGGAAGCGATAGGTTGATGTAAACGAGCTATTTAACCTGGACAATGGGCGTGAGGCATGGAAGGAAAGAAAGAAAGAAAGACTTGCATTCGTATAGCACCTTTCATGACCTCAGGACGTCCTAAAGCACTTTAGAAGCAATGAAGTATTTTTGAAGTGTAGTCACTGTAATGTAGGAAGCGTAGCAGCCAATTTGCGCACAGCAAGCTCCCACAAACAGCAATGAAATAATCTGTTTTAGTGATGTTGGATAAATGTTGGCCGGGACACTGGGGAGAACTCCCCTGCTCTTCTCCAAGTGGAGGGAGGGAAGAGGGGGTAGTCTGGGGTAGAGGAGGCCACGTCTTTCCTTGTGGGTCCCGGAGGATTATTCCTGCTCCTCCTGGTCCCACAAAGGAAACTTACCTGAAGGATCTCAAAGCTGCGGCTGTGGCTTCCGTGCTCGTGTTCAAACTGCATCAGAGTCCTATTGACATCATAGGCACCCGATTAGCATCCGTGCCGAAGGTTCTCAGCTGAGTCCCGGCGGGGGGGGGGCCTCAACTGCTGCCAAAACCAAGGGATGGTTCAAGATGGCTGCTGGGCTGACAGCTCCTTTCTGAGCTGCTCTTCTCTGCAACTCTATCCGTGGTCATCCATTGCCATCCTTCGCCCTTTCTTCCCCCAATCTCCTTTCTTCCATTGCTTAAGATACCCTGGCTCTGATAGTGAAGGCATTTCAGCCCAAACTACAAGTTCAAACTACAAGTTTAAAGCTCCCCCTGCAGAGTCCACTGCCCATCCCCCGGAGTGTCTTTGTTCTCACTCAGCTCTTTCAACTGCTGGAACTCTGCTGAAACTTGACCTCCACCACTGGATTCCTCGCGGACAGGACTTTGCTGCTCTACTGACTACACGGTTTGACTTAGCGGCTGTGGCGCTGCTCTGCTTTTCAGTCGCATCAAGTCTTAAGCTGCTGAATTCTTTTGTCAAATTGGTTTCCAACCTCCTGGACTTCTCTGGACATCTAGACTACATTTCTGCTTTGAACTACAGTGGATTACACCACTACATTTCTGCACTGGACTACACTGGATTACACTGTAAGACTTACCTGCTGTGTCTCTATCTCTGCTGCTAAAAGACTTTTACCTTTTAAACTGCGGCTGTCTCTCTGCTGAACTGGTTCTACTGGTTTTTCAGCTCTGCTGGCTTCTAGCTAGCCATGATGTGGAGATGCCGGTGTTGGACTGGGGTGGACAAATGATAGAAGTCACACAACACCAGCTTATAGTCCAACAGCTTTATTTGAAATCACAAGCTTTCGGAACGCTGCTCCTTCGTCAGGTAAACAGGCCTATGTAACCTGAGCTTTTCCCTCTGCCCATTCGCGTGCGCACTTTGGCTGCCGCTCTGGACCCAAGCCATTCAATACTTTTCCACTTTTCTCCCCACTTTTCCTTTTCTCTCTATCTCTCCCTGACTGCTCTCTCCTGTCATCATGCCTCTTTCATCTCTCCAATCTCAGATACTCTGCCCTCCCAAATCCCTACCCCAATCCTCCATTACTCTTCGACCTTCCTACTCTCCTGCTGCCGTCCCAGGCTTGACTCCCTCTTAGATAAGCCCACAGCTTCCCTCTGTGCCTCTCTTGGCATCCTATGAAAGGCCCATCGAGGCACTCGTCGATGCCGCCTTACGAGCAGCAACCCCAACTGTCCCATCCTACTCTCTCGCCGACCTTCCCACCCAGCGCGCCCACTGGGAGCAAATCTTGCTAATCTCCTCCCCGTCCAACTCATTCCCCCCCCCCAGCGCTGACCCTGTGGACGCTGGCAGTGGGGCAGCCATCACCGACCCTCTCTGCATCTCCCTCCAGAATGTCCGTTCACTTGCGAACAAGGCCCTTGCCATCCATGAGCTTATCGTGGATGATTGCATCGACATCATGGCCCTGACGGAAACTTGGTTGAGGGGTGATGATACCTTACCCTTAAATGAAGCCTCCCTGCCTGGCTATACCTTCCACCACTTGCCCCGCCCAGACCGCCGTGGTGGCGGTGTGGCTCTCATCACCAAATCACACCTTGGTCTGTCCCCCTACTTCTCCGGCACTTTCTCCTCCTTTGAGCATCTCACCTTATTCCACCCCTCTCACCTCTCATTTAGAATTCTTGTTCTCTACCACCCACCCAAGTACCATAAAAATGTTATTACTGAGATATCTTCACTGCTTTCCTCCCTCAGCCTCTGCACCGAACGACTTCTCATCCTCGGTGATTTCAACCTCCATCTCAATTCATCAGGCTCTCTCTCCTCTGAGTTCACTAGCCTCCCTTAATCTCTCCCTCCATGTAAACTCCCCAACCCATAGTCACGGCCACCCCCTCGACCTTACCATCTCTCGTAGCCTCGCTACTCCCATCGTGGCAATCGCAGATAAGGCCATCTCTGACCACGTCCTCGTATCGCTCTCCACCCACATCCCCCTTCCACACCCTCCACCCCACCCATGCTACTTTCTTCTGTGTCCACCCCAGGAAAAAACTCTCTCTCAACTCTCTTACAACTGCACTTTAGGTCCTGCTCTCGACTGCCAAAATTGCTCACTATCCCAGAATCACTCTGGAATGCAAAGATAAACCCCAGCTTCTATTCTCACTGCTAACTGTCTTCTTAAACCCCTCTCCCCTGTCTCCTTCACCCTCACCTCTGACAACAAGTGTGAGGAGCTCATGGACTTCTTTGTCTCTAAGATTGAGACCATCCGTTCAGCTCCCGCTGTCACTTCCCTTCCTTCCCCAAGCCCACCGGGCCAAACTTCCTCTAAGGATCCCCCCTGCCCTAGCCCTGAACTCACATCCTTCTCCAGTTTTTCTCCGATCTCCCTCATGATCTCTCCATGCTCATCTTGTCCATGAGACCCACTTCCTGCTCCCTTGACCCTATTCCCACCAAACTGCTGATCACCCAACTTCCTTTTCTGGCTCCCATGTTAGCTGACATTGTTAACAGTTCTCTCTCCTCAGGTACTGTCCCCCTCTCCCTCAAATCTGCCATCATCACCCCTCTCCTCAAAAAAACAACCCTTGAACCCTCTGTCCTTGCAAACTACAGCCCCATCTCCAACCTCATTTTCCTCTCCAAAGACCTTGAACGTGTTGTCGCCTCCCAAATCCGTGCCCATCTTTCCCACAACTCCATGTTTGAATCCCTCCAATCAGGTTTCCACCCCTGCCACAGTACCGAAACAGCTCTCATCAAAGTCACAAATGACATCCTGTGACAAAGGTAAACTATCCCTCCTCATCCCTCTTGACCTGTCTGCAGCCTTTGACACGGTTGACCACTCCATCCTACTTCAACACCTCTCCACCGTTGTCCAGCTGGGTGGGACTGCACTCGCCTAGTTCCATTCTTATCTATCTAATCGTAGCCAGAGAATCACCTGCACCGGCTTCTCTTCCCACTCCCGCATCGTTACCTCTGGTGTCCTCCAAGGATCTATCCTTGTCCCCCTCACTATCTCAGTACCACTTCTCTCAGACCCCTCCACAGTCTCTAAATTGTCCAGTACTGGATGAGCAGAAATTTTCTCCAATTAAATATTAGGAAGACAAAAGCCATTGTTTTCGATCTCCGCCGCAAACTCCGTTCCCTAGCCATTGGCTCCATCCCTCTCCCTAACATCTGTCTGAGGCTGAACCACACTGTTCACAACCTTGGTGTCATATTTGACCCTAAAAAGAGCTTCCGACCACATATCCGCCTATTTCCACCTCCGTAACATCGCCCCGTCTCCGCCCTTGCCTCAGCTCATCTGCTGCTGAAACCCTCATCCATGCCTTTGTTACCTCTAGACTTGACTATTCCAACGCACTCCTGGCTGACCTCCCACATTCCACCCTATCCAAAGCTCGGCGGCCCGTGTCCTAACTCGCACCAAGTCCTGTTCACCCATCACCCCCTGTGCTCACTGACCGACATTGGCTCCCGGTTAAGCAACGCCTCGATTTCAAAATTCTCATCCTTGTTTTCAAATCCCTCCATGGCCTCGCACCTCCCTATCTCTGTAATCTCCTTCAGCCCCCCAGCCCCCCGAGATATCTGCGCTCCTCTAATTCTGCCCTCTTGAGCATCCCTGATTATAATCGCTCAACCATTGGTGGCCGTGCCTTCTGTTGCCGAGGCCCTAAGCTCTGGAATTCCCTGCCTAAACCTCTCCGCCTCTCTACCTCTCTTTCCTCCTTTAAGATGCTCCTTAAAACCTACCTCTTTGACCAAGCTTTTGGTCACCTGCCCTAATTTCTCCTTATGTGGCTCAATGTCAAATTTTTTGTCTTATAATACTCCTGTGAGGCGCTTTGGAATGTTTTACTACATTAAAGGCGCTATATAAATACAAGTTGTTGTTGTTGTTGCATTAAAATCAGAAATCGACAGGAACAGAGGAGGAAACAGAGCCGCTGTTTTTTACTGCTCACTCGCTCCATTCCCGCCCAGCGGAGAGAGTTCAAATTCCTGGCTTAGTGTTCCTTAGAATAGGGAGGGGATCAACCAGTGATGGTGTTGGAGGGGAATTCTACAGCAGAGTAATAATACATGGGAGTAAGCTCGATGGGCTGAATGGCCTTTCCTTATGTTATTAAATGTAGCCTCAGGTGTTCGCCATCCCTGCTGAATAATGCGACATTTCCATTACTTCCCCTGATCATCTTTGTGACCGAGATTAATGATAATTTGTGCTGAATTGCGGGCAGTTTTCCACAGTGAGCTTGTGAAACAATGGATTGAAGTTCCCTCACTCAAATTCCTTGCATCTAATAGAGAGAAAGGGGCTGGATTGAGAAACAGGCCCCAGATATGAAGGCCAGTGTTCCAACCCATTGTAAGACCTAATTCTCCAGAAACTTTTGGTGCTTACAAGTCAAAACCATGGGAGCATGCTCCTTTGGGCATGGATCAGAGAATCGGGCCTACAAAGCCATAAACCATAATCTTGTAACAACATAAGAAACAGAAGCAGGAGTCGGCCATTTGGCCCTTCGAGCCAAATTCGCCATTCAATAAGATCATGGCTGATCTTCAACCTCAACTCCATCTTCCCGCACTATCCCCATATCCCTTGATCCCCTTAGAGTCCAAAAATCTATCGATCTCTGTCTTGAATATACTCAACGACTGAGTGGTTAAGAAGGCCTACGGGATACTTTAATTTATTAGCTGAGGCATAGAATATAAAGCTTGTAAAATTAAATAAATCTGTTGGACTATAACCTGGTGTTGTGCGACTTCTCATTTTTGTCCACCCCAGTCCAACGCCGGCATCTCCACATCATAGAATATAAGAGCAGGGGGGTTATGCATGAACCGTATAAAACACTAGTTAGGCCACAGCTAGAATACTGCGTACAGTTCTGGTCACAATTGCAGGAAGGATGTGATTGCACTAGAGAGGGTACAGAGGAGATTTATGAGGATGTTGCCAGACTGGAGAATTTTAGCTATGAGGAAAGATTGGATAGGCTGGGTTTCTTTTCTTTAAAACAGAGGAGGCTGAGTGGAGACTTAATTGAGGTGCTTAAAATTATGAGTGGCCTAGATAGAGTGGATAGGAAGGACCTATTTCCCTTAGCAGAGAGGTCAATAACCAGGGGGCATAGATTTAAAGTAATTGGTAGAATGATTAGAGGGGAGTTGAGGTGAACTTTTTTCATCCAGAGGGTGGTGGGGGTCTGGAACTCACTGCTTGAAAGGATGGTAGAGGCAGAGACCCTCATCACATTTAAAAAGTACTTGTATATGCACTTGAAGAGCCGTAACCTACAGGGCTACGGACCAAAAGCTGGAAAGTGGGATAAGGCTGGATAGCTCTTTTAGTCGGCACAGACGCGATGGGCCGAATGGCCTCCTTCTGTGCCCTAACTTTCTATGATTCTATGAGCATCCACAGTCCTTTGGGGTAGAGAATTCCAAAGATTCTGAGTGAAGAAATTTCTCCTCAGCTCAGTCCTAAATGGCTGACTCTTGTAGGGGGTGGTGGTGTGTGTCAGCTTCACCTCTGACTTCTGAGTGGTTCGAATCGCTCCCACGCCCTTGGTTCTAGACCTTGGACTTATTTGGGGGTTGTGACAAAAAGTGCAGCAGCCAAGTGAGTTTGATGCAAGAAACTTTGATCTTTATTCAAGAGAGAAAACATAACACAACAATCTTAACACTAATAAAATGGGGAACACTTCAATACACACGAGGGAAATTACAGTAGAAAAATACCTCACCCCTCCCAATCCCACTTTACTAGCTAAGTTGGGCTCTAGAGGACCAGGGATAATGCTCACCAAACAAATCCTTGACAGTTGAGCTGGTTCGGGGTTTCGGGGTTCGCTAGGTGTGTTGGTTGGTGCCTGCCGTACCCCAGACGCGGTAGAGGACTTCAACTGCATATCTGGTCAGTCTTCGCGAGTCCGCTGATGCGGTAGGGTGTGTATTGGATGTATCGGGTGAGTACCCACTTTTCTTCAGTTAGAGTTAGGGTTTAGAGTCTTTTGTGTAAAAATCTTACCCGGGGTAAGTCAGGAATAGATTGCAGAGTGGAAAACTTGCGAGTCTTCGGTTTTCTCCCGAGTTGGTTTTCTTTGGTCGCGGTGGCCCAATATTATCCGGTTGGTTGGTGGTAATATTCGGTTGGTTGTTTCGTAAGGCCCTTGTCGCCGCGAGGTGTCTGATGGTCACTGGAACTGTTGCTCTGGTCTCTTCTTATGTGTCGACCTGCTTCTAGAGCTGCTGAACTCCGTAACTGCTGAACTCGATGAACTCCTGATTGTTGTAACTGTGTAACTGCTCCACTCTTGAACTTGAGAAAACAGGCCTTCAGTTGTTCACAAAAGTGTGAAGTGGTTTCGGGATGGTTCCATGAGCTGTTGAGCTGTTTCTTGATTGTAGTCAATTGTGCTCAGGTTTCGAGTTTCCTGACTGGGCCTGAAATTTCTATAGAGTGGGTCTAAGTGATCTGTTTTATGCATGTTTTTGATAGGTCCTGTAATTTGGGTGGGGACTGCTCTTCCATGGGTCTATTGTTGGAATGTAAATTGTCTGATAGGGGCTGAGTGACATTAAACAGTTCCCCAGACAGTTTGATTAACTCCAATACCCAAACTGTCTTTTATAGAGGTTTACCCCAACTCCTGTTGCAGCCTTTTTCCTTTACAAGCCCAAACATGCCTTTTAAAAATACCAAATCTTGGTTTTTGCTCTGAATCTCCCTCTGTTAGGCCCAATACATTTTATCACCCTGAAGTAGTTAGAAAAAGAGTCCAAAGTCCTTTTCTTTAGGGTTTTTCTCTGAGTTTTGGGGGATCTGTGAATTTTGAGAATCTTACACTCTTTATCCTGAGACTATAACCCTAGTTCTAGACTCCCCAGCCAGGGAAAACATCCTCCCAGCATTTACTCTGCCAAGCCCCTTAAAAATGTTATATGTTTCAATTAGGTTACCCCTCATTCTTCTAAACTCGAGGGAACATAGGTCTAGTCTTCAACCAAGCTCCATTTGAGTTCGGCTAGCATTGAATTTACCCTCATATTTTGTAACTCTTTGTAATGTTTGATGCAAAGTTTTTCAAGTTGAAATACGCACAATAATACATATACAAACCATTGGAACAAATTGCACAGTGCATTGGATGTCAGGCCGGTATATTCATATTTCCTCATCTCTCTCAGGACACTTAGCATTGTAATGCTGGCTAACCTGACACTGCTTGTGGCTCAGCACCTCACACACTTGGCTACGGTCTCACAGCATCTGTCAGCGAGCACTGCAAAACAGGAAAAGAATAATGGCAGCACAGAATGGATATAAAAACCGTTGGACTAAAAGGAAAAAAATATGTGCAATCATTAGAGTTTTAATGACTCAACAAATAACCAGTCATCACGGTTGATTAGTTAATTGCGCAGATGTCAGTGGCACGATCCTCATATGGGGATGGACTATTAACGTCACATCTTCTATTTGGACGGAGAGGCTGGTTATGAGCATAGTGTTCGGCCCATAGGTCAGCAGGGAGCAAAGTGTCAGCAGCTCTGATCTTTGCATTGTGTGGGAGGCTTTCAACAATAAAGGAGGACAGACTTGTAGATCTTTCACAATGGTGGGAAAAGCAAAGAGATTCATAGTTAGATGTTTGTGCGTTGTTTCAATCTGTGTTCCTGCTCGCGTATGTGCTTTTGTGTTTGTGTGGCTGTGTGTGTATGAATGCCTGCCCAGAGTGGGATTAAAACCGAGTGTACTTAAACAGAGTGTTTTATTTGGGAGTTTGGAAAGAGTGGGAATTTCTGGTAAGTATTGGGTAAGTAGTAGATGTAAAAAGTGAAATTTAGTTGAGCATTTTGATTTTAGTGTCAGCTGTGGCTCAGTTGGTAGCATACTCGCCTCTGAGTCAGAAGGTTGTGGGTTCAAGTCCCACTCCACGAGACTTGAGCACATAAAGCTAGGCTGACACTCCAGTGCAGTGCTGGGGGAGTGCTGCACTGCTGGAGGTGCCATCTTTCAGATGAGACATTAAACCGAAGCCTTGTCTGCTCTCTCAGGTGGACGTAAAAGATCCCACGGCACTATTTCGAAGAAGAGCAGGGGAGTTCTCCCCGGTGTCTGGCCAATGTTTATCCCTCAACTAACAAAAACAAATTATCAGGTCATTATCACATTGCTGTTTGTGGGACCTTGCTGTGCGCAAATTGGCTGCCGCGTTTCCCACATTACAACAGTGACTCCACTTCAAAAGTACTTCATTGGCTGCAAAGTGCTTTGAGACGTCTGGTGGTCATGAAAGGCGCTATATAAATGCAAGTCTTTCTTTTCTTTTTTTAACCTAGAACTTTAAAAACTGTAGTTAACAGAAGCTGCCTGCCAGTGGCAGTTAACTGTCAGTCACCTGCGAGTGTTTATCTTGAATAGGCGCTAATCACCAGGAGCAGGGGAGCTGAGTCAACACTAGTAAATTGGGTAAGGCTCCTAGAGTATCAGAGTAAACAGGTCTGTAGATCACAGAGCGGTCTGCACAGAGTGGAATTAAAACGGAGTGGACTTAAACAGAATGTTTTATTTGGGAATTTGGAATGAGTGGGAATTTGGAGAAGAGGGGGAAAGAGTTGTTGCTTTTTGCCACCACAACTTGCAGTGCTTTGTGTTACAGGTAGATATTTAAATTCAGCACCCATAACTTAATCTAGATCAAGTAAATAGTCAAGAAACTGCACTGTAAACTAAGTTACCTAAATACAAATTGAATTAAATTTAGTTGCGGTGTGCCGCAACTGCAGCATGTGGGAGTTTGTGGAGAGCATTGTGATCCCGGACAACCATGCTTGCAGTAAGTGCCTGCATCTTGAGGAACTTCAGCTCAGAGTTTTTGAGCTGGAGTCTGAGGTGCAGACATTGCGGGGCATCAGGATGGGGGAGAGTTACCTGGACACTTTGATCCAGGAGGCAGTCACACCCCTGAGGTTAGGTAGTGGTACAGGTCTGGTTAGTGGACAGGGACAGGAGGGTGTGACTGCAACTCAGGCAGGTAAGGGGACCCCAGGTGCAGTGCTGGAGGAGCCTCAGCCTTTACCCTTGTCCAACAGGTATGAGGTTCTTGCTGCCTGTGTGGATGAGGGAAAAACCTGCAGGATGGATGAGCAAGCTGACCATGGCACCAGGGTGCAGGAGGCCATTCAAGTGAGGGAAATGAAAGGGAATGTAGTTATGGTAGGGGACAGTATAGTCAGGGGGATAGATACTATTCTCTGCAGCCGCGACCGATAGTTCCGAAGGTTGTGTTACCTGCCCGGGTTAAAGACATCTCCTCGTGGCTGGAGTGGGAGGGGGAGGGGGAGGTTCCAGTTGTCGTGGCCCATGTAGGGACCAACGACATAGGTAAAACTAGGAATTAGATTCTGCTGAGGGAGTATGAGGAGCTAGGAACCAAATTAAAAAGCAGAACCTCAAAGGTAATAATCTTTGGATTGTTACCTGAACCACACACAAATTGACAAAAGGACAAAGAGATTAAAGGTTTAAATGCGTGGCTCAAACAGTGGTGAGGGAGGAAGGGGTTTCAGTTCATGGGGCACTGGCACTAGTACTGGGGAAAGAGGGAGCTGTTCTGCTGGGACGGCTTCCACTTAAACCGAGCTGGGACCAGTGTCCCGGCGAACCGAATAACTAGGGCAGTAGACAGGGCTTTAAACTACTGAAGGGGGGGTGGGAGGATTCAGGAAAGAGTAAATTTAAAAGCAGCGAGAGAAATGTCAAGGCTCGAGAGCAGAATAGAGTTTTGAGTAAAAATAAGCAGAGTGGGAAAGGAAGGGACAGAGAGAGAGTAACAAAGGTAATAAGGCATCAGTGACTAAGGTGACATCAGAGAAAAAGAGAAATAAGTCAAAGCTAAAGCCAAAGCCCCATAAGTCTACTTACAGTCATCAGCAAAGTGATAGAAGGTGTCATCGACAGTGCTATCAAGCAGCACTTACTCACCAGTATCCTGCTCACCAATGCCCAGTTTGGGTTCCGCCAGGACCACTCGGCTCCAGACCTCATTACAGCCTTGGTCCAAACATGGACAAAAGAGCTGAATTCCAGAGGTGAGGTGAGAGTGACTGCCCTTGACATCAAAGCAGCATTTGACCGAATGTGGCATCAAGGAGCCCTAGTAAAACTGAAGTCAATGGGAATTGTGGGGGAAAACTCTCCACTGGCTGGAGTCATACCTAGCACAAAGGAAGATGGTTGTGGTTGATGGAGGTCAATCATCTCAGCCCCAGGACATCGCTGCAGGAGTTCCTCAGGGCAGTGTCCAAGGCCCAACCATCTTCAGCTGCTTCATCAATGACCTTCCCTCCATCATAAGGTCAGAAGTGGGGATGTTGATTGAAACATATAAGATCCTGAGGGGTCTGGACAGTATGGATGTGGAGAGGATGTTTCCTCTTGTGGGAGAATCTAGAACTAGGGGTCACTGTTTAAAAATAAGGGGTCGCCCATTTAAGACAGAGATGAGGAGAATTTTTTTCTCACAGAGGGTCGTGAGTCTTTGGAACTCTCTTCCTCAGAGGGCGGTGGAAGCAGAGTCTTTGAATATTTTTAAGGCAGAGGTAGATAGATTCTTGATAAGCAAGGGGGTGAAAAGTTATCAGGGGTAGGCGGGAATGTGGAGTAATCGGATCAGCCATGATCTTATTGAATGGTGGAGCAGGCTCAAAGAGCCGAGTGGCCTACTCCTGCTCCTAATTTGTATGTTCGTATGTTCGCTGATGATTGCACAGTGTTCAGTTCCATTCGCAACTCCTCAGATAATGAAGCAGTCCATGCCCACATGCAGCAAGACCTGGACAACCTTCAGGCTTGGACTGATAAGTGGCAGGTAACATTCGCGCCACACAAGTGCCAGGCAATGACTATCTCCAACAAGCAAGTGTCTAACAACCGCCCCTTGACATTCAACGGCATTACCATCACCAAATCCCCCACCATCAATATCCTGGGGGTCACCATTGACCAGAAACTTAAACTGGACCAGCCATACAAAAACTGTGGCGACAAGAGCAGGTCAGAGGCTGGGTATTCTGCGGCGAGTGTTTCACCTCCTGACTCCCCAAAGTCTTTCCACCATCTACAAGGCACAAGTAAGGAGTGTGATGGAATACACTTGCCTGGATGAGTGCAGCTCTAACAACTCTCAAGAAGCGCGACACCATCCAGGACAAAGCAGCCCGCTTGATTGGCACCCCATCCACCACCGTAAACATTCACTCCCTCCACCACCAGCGCACCGTGGCTGCAGTGTGTACCATCTACAAGATGCACTGCAGCAACTGGCCAAGACTTCTGAGGCAGCACCTCCCAAACTCATGACCTCCACCACCTAGAAGGACAAGGACAGCAGGCGCATGGGAACACCACCACCTCCAAGTTCCCCTCCAAATCACACACCACCCTGACTGGGAAGTATATCGCTGTTCCTTCATCGTCGCTGGGTCAAAATCCTGGAACTCCCTCCCTAACAGCATTGTGGGAGTACCATCACCACACGGACTGCAGCGGTTCAAGAAGGCGGCTCACCACCACCTTCTCAAGGGCAACTAGGGATGGGCAATAAATGTTGGCCTTGCCAGCGATGCCCACATCCCATAAACTAATTTAAAAAAATCTGAATGCGCGAAGCATTCGCAACAAAATAGATGAATTAATAGCGCAGATAGAAATTAATAGGTTTGATCTAATAGCCATTTCGGAGATGTGGTTGCAATGTGGCCAAGGTTGGGAACTAAATATTCCAGGATAATTAACTTTTAGAAGAGATAGGCAAAATGGAAAAGGAGGAGGGGTAGCCCTGATAATAAAGGATGAGATAAAGACAGTAGAGAGGAAGGATCTTAGCCCCGAAAATCAAGAAGTATAATCAGTTTGGGTGGAGCCAAGAAACAGCAAGGGGCAGAAAACATTGGTGGGAGTTGTTTATAGGCCCCCAAACAGTAGTTGTACTGTAGGGCAGAGTATAAATCAAGAAATTAGAGGCGCATGTAACAAGGGTAATACAGTAATCATGGGGGACTTTAATCTAGATATAGACTGGGTAAACCAAATTTGCAGTAATAGTGTGGAGGACAAATTCATGGAATGTATGCAAGGTAGATTTCTAGATCAGTATGTTGAGGAACCAACTAGGGAACAGGCTATTTTAGATCTAGCATTGTGCAATGAGAAAGGGTTAATTAATAACCTTGTAGTAAAGGGGCCTTTAGGGAAGAGTGACCATAATATGATAGAATTTTATATTGAGTTTGAAAGTGATTCAATTAAATCCGAAACTAGGGTCTTAAATCTAAACAAAGCAAACTCCATATGTATATGGGGCGAATTGGCTAAGATAGATTGGGAAACTACAGAGAAGCAAAGGCTAGCATTTAAAGATGTAATGCATAATTTACAACAAATATATATTCCTTTAAGGCACAAAAAACTCACAGGAAAAGTGGTCCAACCGTGGCTAAATGAGAAGTTAAAGATAATATTAGATCAAAGGAAGAGGCTTATAATGTTGCCAAAAAGAGTAGTAAGCCTGAGGATTGGGAGGATTTTAGAATTCAGCAAAGGAGGACCAAGAAATTGATAAAGAAAGGGAACATAGAATATGAGAGTAAACTAGTGAGAGACATAAAAACAGACTGTAAAAGCTTCTATCGGTATGTAAAAAGGAAAAGATTAGCGAAAGTAAATGTGGGTCCCTTGCAGGCTGAGACAGGAGAAATTATAATGGGGAATAAGGAAATGGCATGGAAATTAAACAAATACTTTGGGCTGGATTTTACCAGCCCTGAGGAGGCGGGTTTGGAGGTGGAACTGCTGGGAAAATCAAAAAGAATGGGAGCGGGTCCCGAACCCGCTCCCAACCCACCTCCAACCAATCTTCCTGGGAGCCGGGTCCCCGATTTGCATAGAGACCCGACTCCTAGCGGCGGGAAGAGGATTATTGCCACTTAACTGCCTGTTAACAGATAGTTAACAAGCAGTTAAGAGGCTTTTCCCAATTTTTTGACTGCTGCTGTGGGCTTCCCAACGTCGGAGAACCCCGCCAGGTAAGTGAGGGTGCTGTGGGTCTGTTGTTATGTTGGTATTTGGATGACAGCTGCAGAATTGGTGTGAAGGATGCAATGGGACACTGGTGAGTATCAGAGGTAAGGAAATGTTGAGAAAGTAATTTTTAATGTGGTTAGATATTTCTGCAGGTGACAAGCTTTGAAGTGTTTGTGTAGCCTCGTCTCATCCGGAGAAGTGACAGATGGCTACTGCAATCTCAGCTGCAGCTGCCATTTGTTTTATCCTAAGGAGAGAGTCATTGGAGAGTCTGGGTGCAAGGGTTCACCTTTGGACAGTGATTGTCAGTGTTTGATAGCACCTCAATGCTGTCAAACATTGACAATTCATCTGTCAAACAAGTGTGGTGCATATGCCTTTAAGAAAACCAGCAGATGAAGCGTCATCAACTGACGTTATCTGACACCGGCTTTCCCTTAATTGGCCGGCAAGCCCACAGGGCGGGCTTAACAAGGCCAATCAGGGCAAAATAGTGTCTGTTCGTCAGACGTCACTGGGGGTGGGACTAGAACCCGGAGGCAGCAGTCCCGCCCCCAACTCGTCTCGGTAAGTAAAGTCCAGCCCTTTGTGTCTGTCTTCATGGAAGAAGACGCAAAAAACTTCCCGGAAATAGTGTTGAACCAAGGGTCTAGCGAGAAGGAGGAACTGAAAGAAATTAGTATTATTAAAAAAATAGTACTGGAGAAATTAATTGGACTGAAAGCCAATAAATCCCCTGGACCTGATGGCCTACATCCTAGGGTTTTGAAAGAGTTCGCTATAGAGATAGTGGATGCATTGGTTGTCATTTTCCAATTTCCATAGATTCTAGAACGGTTCCCGCGGATTGGAAGGTAGCAAATGTAACCCCACTATTTAAGAAAGGAGGGAGAGAGAAAATGGAGAACTACAGACCAGTTAGCCTGACATCAGCAGTAGGGAAAATACTCAAATCTATTATTAAGGACGTGGTAACAGGGCACTTAGAAAATAATAATAAGATTGGGCAGAGTTAACACGGATTTATGAAAGAGGAATCGTGTTTGATGAATCTGTTAGAGCTTTTTGAGGTTGTAACTAGCAGAATAGATAAGGGGGAACCAGTGGATGTGGTGTTTTTGGATTTTCAGAAGACATTTGATAAGGTGCCACACAATTGGTTATTAAACAAAATTAGGGCTCATGGGATTGGGGGTAATATACTAGCATGGATTGAGGATTGGTTAACGGACCGAAAACAGAGAGTAGGAATAAATGGGTCATTTTCGGGTTGGCAGGCTGTAACTAGTGGGTACCACAAGGATCAGTGCTTGGGCCTCAGCTATTCACAATCTATATCAATGATTTGGATGAGACGACCAAATGTAATTTATCCAAGTTTGCTGATGATACAAAGTTGGGTGGGAATGGAAGTTGTGAGGAGGATGCAAAGAGGCTTCAAGGGGGAAATAGACAAGCAAAGTGAGTGGGCAAGAACATGACAAATGGAATATAATGTGGAGAAATGTGAAGTTATCCACTTTGGTAGGAAAAATAGAAAAGCAGAGTATTTTTTAAATGGTGAGAGATTGGGAAATGTTGGTGTTCAGAGGGACCTGGGTGTCCTTGTACACAAATCACTGAATGTTAACATGCAGGTACAGCAAGCAATTAGGAAAGCAAATGGTATGTTGGCCTTATTACAAGAGGATTTGAGTATAAGAGTAAAGACGTCTTACTGCAATTATATAGGGCCCTGGTGAGACCACACCTGGAGTATTGTGTACAGTTTTGGTCTCCTTACCTAAGGATGGATATACTTGCCATAGAGGGAGTGCAACAAAGGTTCACCAGACTGATTCCTGGGATGGGGGGACTGTCCTATGAGGAGAGATTGAGTAGACTAGGCCTATATTCTCTAGAGTTTAGAAGAATGAGAGGTGATCTCATTGAAACATACAAAATTCTTACAGGGCTTGACAGGGTAGATGCAGGGAAGATGTTTCCCCTGGCTGGGGATTCTAGAAACAGGGTCACAGTCTCAGAATAAGTGTTGTTCATTTTGGACTGAGATGAGGAGAAATTTCTTCACTCAGGTGGTGAATCTTTGGAATTCTCTACCCCAGAGGGCTATGGAGGTTCAGTCATTGAGTATATTCACAACAGAGATCGATAGATTTTTGGATATTAAGAGAATCAAGAGATAATAGGGATAATGCAGGAAAGTGGAGTTGAGGTAGAAGATCAACCATGATCTTATTGAGTGGCGGAGCAGGCTCAAGGGGCCAAATGGCCTACTCCTGCTCCTATTTCTTATGTTCTTATGTCTGTATGTGTGTGTGTGTGTTCAGGCCTGTGAGTGTGTGCCTGTAGGCATATGTGTGTTCATGCCTGTGTGTCTGTATGCGTGGGCATGTTTCTGTGTGTCTGTGCTATGCACATGGCTGTATATGTGACCATGTTTTGTGCCTTCATGCGTGTGTTCATGTTTCCATGTGTCTTTGTGGCTGCACGCGTGTGTGTTTTTTTAATTCATTCTTGGGATGTGGGCGTCACAAGTAAGGCCAGCATCTATTGCCCATCCCTAGTTGCCTGAGAAGGCGATGGTGGGCCTTCTTCTTAAACCACAGCAGTTGGAATTTGATACGATTGAGGAGTTAGCTAGGCTACTTCAGTGGGCAGTTCAGTGTCAACCGCGTAGGTGTGGGACTGGAGTCACATATAGGCCAGACCAGGTAAGGACTGCAGATTTCCTTCCCTAAAGGACATCAGTGAACCAGTTAGGTTCCATAGTCACTTTTACTGGTGTATTTATGTTTGTGGCTACGAGTGATCATGTCTGTGTGAATGCGTTTATGTTTTGTTTTTTGTGTGTTTGTGTCCACGTGTTTGTGTGTCCACGTGCATGTCTGTGTACGTGCAAATGTTCGCATCTGTGTGAGTGTGCATCTTCATGCTGTGTGTGGAAGGGTATCGTGTTTGTGTCTACGTGTGTTGTTGCGGCTGTGTGTGTGTGTATCTATGTATGTGTGGGTGTTCATGTGTATGTTCATGTCTGTGTATGTATTTGTGACTGCGTGTTTCTGGTTGCGTGTGTGTAGGCATGTGTCCGTGTCTGTTTTTGTGGGTGTGCTTTTGTGAGTGTATGTGTGTGAGTATGTCTGTATGTGTGTATTTGTGTCTGTGTGTGTTTGTTTGTATGTCTGTGTGTCTCTGTGTGTGTGTGTGTGTGTGTGTGTGTGTGTGTGTTCATGTGTCTGGTGTGTGCATAACTTTGCGTGTCTATTTGCCTGGATAAAAAGAGAAGAGAATGAGAGAGCAATGAGTTGAGAGAATTGGAGTTGAAGTGTGTAACAATCAACCTCAAATAAGACTGCGACAAACTGATAATAATAAGTAATTTTGGAATCCGAGTTAATGTATTTAATGGGGCAGAATGTAATTAAAACCTGACAGGCTGATTGAAGCAAAAGAATGTAAATTAGGAATTTTAATGGATAAATTATCTTTTGTAAGAGCATGTGGGGTTTGTGCTTATGCATTTTAATTTCTATTGAACTAGCGGAGACAAAATGAATCAACGTGCATAATAGAGTGAAGGGAGGGGAAAAGAAATAGCGTGGATTCAGGGAGCAGATAATATAGCCTTGCCACTGACTGAGTTTTATATTAAATGGACAGTTTAATAACTGTTTCCTAACTTAATTTAAAACTACCATAAAGAATTAAAATTGTAAAAGGTTTTCAAACATTTTTTTTTTCATTATACGCTGGAACAATTCACTGATTTTTTTGTTTGGTATAAAGTTCTGCCTCAGTCACGTCTGAACTTGTTCTGTTTTTAGCCATGCGGCGGCCATTTTGGGATGAGCTTCAAGAAGGCACCATGGCCGAAGTCGTCTTCAAAGAGAGACGTAAACTTCTTAATTCGTCATCGCTATTATTTACTCTATTCTTTTTTTTTAATCAAGAATATTTTAATTGACTCGGTTGTCGGTTACTCTCCTGGCTTCACAGCCGCAGCTCGGATAAAGAAAAATAACAAAAAAGAAAAAAATGCCTGAGGCTGGGAGAAACCCTTGTTTGTCTACCAAGGTTCCACCCTAGTTCCCGAAGAGCCTGAACCCTTTTAAAGGCTACTATACAATTTAGTTAAGAGAGAAATGGTAGGAATCCCAGAGCATCCAAGGCAATAAGTGCTTCAGCCATCTGAATAAACACTTTTTGTTAATTTGTGTTCGTTGACAATATATTTTCTTCTTCTTATTTTCTCCCTAAGCATTGGCTTATGGTTGTGTTGATTTGTGCGCTGTAGCAGTCACTCTAGTAACCCACCCAAGTATCTGCTCTGAACATACAATGATAATATTGGGCTGTACTACTGTGTGGGCATCCTAACTGAGCCCATTCCTGCTATTACCTGACAGCCACATCTGTACAAGAGTGACTAGGAGCATAATCCACTACCCATGTCCCTATGGGCTAGGGAGAGGAATTTTGCTCTCTCTAGCCCAGGGCTAGTGAGCCCAATGGAAGCACCCCTACTGCCTGTTTTTACTGAGTTTAGCTTGATCGGCGCAGGCCAGAGATTGCATTTACAACTTCCTGGTTCCACAGCAAATGCTTACCAGCAAAGGCACCATGGCGCCTGAGCTATACTTAAACAGTGGCACTTAAAGACTTTAACCAAAGCTATTAGAAACATAGGAACAGGAGGAGGCCATTCAGCCCCTCGAGCCTGTTCCACCATTCAACTAGATCATGGCTGATCTGTACCTTAACTCCATCAGCCCGCCTTAGTTCCGTATCCCTTAAGACCCTTGCCTGACAAAAAGTGCTTCCTGATATCACCCCTTAACTTTAAGGTTATGCCCCCTTGTTCTGGATTCACCGCAAAAGCTTCCTAGCTGCAGCTAGTTGCCGGTTATCCCTCTGTCTTCATCTGTCTTTCTTCACATTTCCCTTCACGTGTATCCGCTTCTCTCTTTCACTGTCCATTTATCGATCTACGACGATCTGTCCCTGTCAACATGCTTCAGTCTCGCTGTCGTTTACAAATATTGCAATCTCCCCCTGGAGTATTGCATCACGGCCGGATAATCTCATTTTTGTTCCATTTTGTTTCTGTTGCGAGGTCCAGGGTGTCAGCCCTGAGGAGTGGAACATTATTCCATTGCAGACACTCAAGGGAGGTCATTTTAACGGATCCCACCCAGTGGGGAACTGACTGGATTAGATCAGCCACCCGTTTTAGACAGTGGGGGGAAAATTCGGTTGATTAGCGCCTCCCGTTAGCGCTCTAAGAGGGGGCTAACGGGGCGCAAAGCAACTAGCGCCCAGGCGCGGCAATATTTGCGCTGCTCGTGAAATTGACCAGACATTTTGCGACGACGCTAAACACTACCGCCACGATCTCCTGCGCCCGCAGATCGTGACATCAGTCGAGTGCGCAACGCCCCGGACCGGATATTGAGTGGCGCCCCCTGCCTTTCCGCCTGCCGCTAGCAACGACAGGTAGAGGGGAACGTTTTGCAGTCGGGAAGGGACTGGGGGAGCGCTATTTAAAGACGGCCGCTTCCTGCCTTTTTTTGTCAGCGACATTTTTGTACCACGCATTCTGAGAGAGAGAGAGACTTCTGGAGAGATTTAACGCTGTGTGAAGGAGTTTTGGGTACTGAGCAGCACTTTGCAGGTTCATTTTGATTTGACCTTCCTTGTATCGATTTAGAAGAGACTATGGGGGCCTGCACTCTGAGCTCTTTCTCTGGTTCTCTCCATTGTTCTTTCCAGCAGAATTGATGTACAGGTCTCTCCAGGCCGAGATTCAAGGCTGCAATGAGCAGGGTGTGGCTGGAGAGCAAGATCGACCCTCCCCTTTAAGAAGTGGCCGGCGCCAGTGTGTCTGTGTTCCATTGCTAACTGACATCACATGAGCTTCGCCAGTGCTCTGAGGTAGCGCCTCGCTCATTGGCGTTAGCTCCTTAAGAGAGGTGTGTAGCGCCTGATTTAGCGCTCCAATCACCTCCAGGGGCGATAAAAGTCAAGTTTGCAGTCGGAGGCAATAATTAGCGCCAGGCGCTAAACTTTGCGCCCGGCCAATAATTGCGCCCCAAACAGGGCGATACCGAATTTCTCCCCCAGTGTCTCTCCAATTGGAAGGTAAAAGTAGGGAGTTCTCCAACATCCAGCTCTGGATGAGCAGAAATTTTCTCCAATTAAATATTGGGAAGACCGAAGCCATTGTTTTCGGTCCCCGCCACATCTATTCCTCAACCTGCATCACCAAGACACTTTAACTGGTCCTTTCTCTCATTTGCTGTTTGTGGGACCTTGCTGTGCACAAATTGGCTAGCATGCTTGGCTACGTAACAACAGTGACTGTACTTCAAAAAAAACATTCATCATTTGTGACGTGCTTTGGACATCAGGAGGACAGGAACATCACTGAGTAAATGCAAGTGTTGACTTTACAAGCAGTGACCAGTAACTGGCCCATTTCACTGGACTAGAAAGAACTCCTCTGCTCTTCTTCGAAATAGTGCCATGGAATCCTTTCTGTCCACCTGAGGGAGCAGAACGCTTAGCGTCTCATCGGAAGACGGCATCTCCGACAGTGCAGCATTCCCTCAGTACTGGCACTGGAGTGTCAGCCTAGAAAATGTGCTCAAATTTTCTGGGAAATGTACAACAACAACTTGTATTTATATAGCGCTGCACAGGAATATTATAAGACAAAATATTTGACAGCGAGCCACATAAGGAGAAATTAGGGCAGGTGACCAAAAGCTTGGTCAAAGAGTTGGTTTTAAGGAGCGTCTTAAAGGAGGAGAGAGAGGTAGCAAGATGGAGAGGTTTAGGCAGGGAATTCCAGAGCTTAGGGCCTAGACAACAGAAGGCACGGCCACCAATGGTTGAGCGATTATAATCAGGGGTGCTCAAGAGGGCAGAATTAGAGGAGCGCTGCTATCTCGGGGATTATGGGGATGGAGGAGATTACAGGAGGGGGTGAGGCCATGGAGGGATTTGAAAACAAGGATGAGAATTTTGAAATCGAGGCGTTGCTTAACTGGGAGCCAATGTCCAAAAATGTGCGGGTTAGGTTGATTTGGCTATGATAAATTGACCCTTAGTGTTAGGGGGGATTAAATATGTGGGGTATGAGGATAGGATGGGAATGTAGGTCAGCGTGCACAGGGGTGATGGGTGAACGGGATGTGGTGTGAGTTAGGACACGGGGCAGCCGAGTTTTGGATCACCTCAAGTTTACATAGGGTAGAATGTGGGAGGCCAACCAGGAGAGCGTAGGAATAGTCAAGTCTAGAGGTAAAAAGGGCACGGATGAGGATTTCAGCAGCGGATGAGCTGAGGCAAGGGCAGAGTCGGCCGATATTATGGAGTTATGCAGTGGATATGTGGTTGGAAACTCATTTCAGGGTCAAATTTGACACTAAGGTTGCGAACAGTGTGGTTCAGCCTCAGACAGATGTTAGGGAGAGGGATGGAGTCAGTGGCTGGGGAACGGAGTTTGTGGCGGGGACTGAAAACAATGGCTACAGTCTTCCCAATATTTAATTGGAGAAAATTTCTGCTCATCCAGAACTGGATGTCAGACAAGCAGTAAAACAATTTAGAGACCGTGGAGGGGTTGAGAGAAGTGGTGGTGAGGTAGAGCTGGGTGTTGTCAGCGTACATGTGGAAACTGACGCTGTGTTTTTGGATGATGTCGCCAAGGGGCAACATGTAGATGGGAAATAGGAGGGGGCCAAGGATAGATCCTTGGGGGACACCAGAGGTAACAATGCTGGAGCAGGAAGAGAAGCCGTTGCAGGTGACTCTCTGGCTACGATTAGATAGATAAGAATGGAACCACGCGAGTGCAGTCCCACCCAGCTGGACAACGGTGGAGAGGCGTTGGAGAAGGATGGATGGTCAGCAGTTTGGTGGGAATAGGGTCAAGGGAGCAGGAAGTGGGTCGCATGGACAAGATGAGCATGGAGAGGTCATGAGGAGAGAAACTGGAGAAAGATGTGAGTTCAGGGCTAGGGCAAGGGGGAACCTGAGAGGAAGTTTGGCCCAGTGGGCTAGGGGAAGAAGAAGGGAAGTGACAATGAAGGCCATGAGCTCCTCACACTTGTTTTCAGAGGTGAGGGTGGAGGAGACAGGGGAGAGGGGTTTAAGAAGATGGTTAGCAGTGGAAAATAGAAGCCGGGGTTTATAAGAACATAAGAACATAAGAAATAGGAGCAGGAATAGGCCATTTGGCCCTTCGAGCCTGCTCTGCCATTCAATAAGATCATGGCTGATCTTCTACCTCATCTCCACTTTCCTGAACTATCCCCATATCCCTTGATTCCTTTAATATTCAAAAATCTAATGATCTCTGTCTTGAATATACTCAACGACTGAGCCTCCACAGCCCTCTGGGGTAGAGAATTCCAAAGATTCACCCCGCTCTGAGTGAAGAAATTTCTCCTCATCTCAGTCCTAAATGTCTGACTCCTTATTCTGAGACTGTGACCCCTGGTTCTAGACTCCCCAGCCAGGGGAAACATCCTCCCTGCATCTACCCTGTCAAGCCTTGTAAGAATTTTGCATGTTTCAATGAGATCAGCACTCATTCTTCTAAACTCTAGAGAATATAGGCCTAGTCTACTCAATCTGTCCTCAAAGGACAATCCCCCCATCCAAGGAACCAGTCTGGTGAACCTTCGTTGCACTCCCTTTATGGCAAGTATATACTTCCTTAGGAAAGGAGAGCAAAACTGCACACAATACTCCAGGTCTCTAGGGCCCTATATAATTGCAGTAAGATGTCTTACACTCAAATCATTTGCATTCCAGAATGATTCTGTAATAGTGAGCAATTTTTTCAGATGAGTGCAGGACCCACAGCCTTCTGACTCAGAGGCGACAGTGCTCCGACATTAATGAAACTTCACACCACTCTTGGGCAGCGAATTGCACTACCTGCACTAGATGTCCAAATTTGTACAATTTATCACGTGATGTCACCTCATGATGAATCACGTAATCTCATTAAAGTTTATCCTTGAACCATTATTTTTCGTTCCAAATTCAGCATCTCCTCATTGACACACATGTTGATCGCTGTCCAGTTGGGGGGGCGGGGGCGGTGCGAGGTGAGAGGGATTGTGGGGAAAGAGAGAGAGAGAGAGAGAGAGCGAGGGAAGCGATCCTCAAACTCTTACGATAGCAAAATACTGCGGATGCTGGAAATCCGAAATAACAACAGAAAACGCTGGAAAAACTCAGCAGGCCAGGCAACATCCGTGGAGAGAGAAAGAGAGTTAACGTTTCAGGTCGAAACCCTTCGTCGGAACATCAAACTCTTACCTTCTGTTCCAATCAGTCTGCATATCTCCCCAGCGCTGGCCCCTCCCCAAAACTCACATCAGTCCAACTGATTAGCCTGCAATGCTCCGTTACTCTTTGCACTCTTCGCACTGCACTTCAAAACCACTCATAGATAGTCATTGCGCGACTTCCTGGCCTTTGTCCCCCATGTCTGGCTGATCTCAGATTTGCACCCTGTCAGTGCCTTGTCCCTTACAATAGCTATGGCTCCAGTCCATTGATCCAGAACAAAAGCCTGTTCGTGCCAACTTTAATCAATGTCCTGCATTCGCACTCGCCCCCTGCTTCTATCATGTGTTAGCGTTCATTGTTCTCCAATTATTCCTTTGATTGAGGATGTCAGTTCCCACCCAGCGCTCTGCATTGAAGGATCTGAAATGATGGCCCAAACGTTTCCTCCGAATCAATAATCTGCATAAAGCCAGACTATCCAGTCGGGTTCATAGTAGGCTCAACTCCAAAAAGCAGTCAATTGTGGTCTGGCAGATAGGCCATTAACCTTATTCATTTGCACATCTGCGTTGAGGCCTTCCGAACAATTGCTGCCAAACCATTTTATCAGTGAGCACAGAAGAGTTGGCTTAGTTTTAGAGACGAGTGCCAGGCACCATATTTGCATCATTGCAAGGCATTGACCATTTTAGGTGACATGAAACAACGTCAACCCTCTGTTCTGAATCAATTCCTTTTATTTGGTGTGATATGTCACACTTGAAATGACAACATATCAGAATAAAACAGTAAACTTGCTGGCTTGCATGTTGCGTGGCAATATCTTTTTTTTTTTAATTGAGAAACTTAGGTGAAAGACCAAGGACAATATTGCAGGGCACCACCGAAGTTGAAAAGCGAAGGTCAGGGGTACATGAGGAAGGAGTGTTTGGATGACACCAAATTTGGCTTTCAAAAGCCAGTAGATTATGGGAGGAAGTGAAGGCTGAGGGAGCTTTGCAGTTTTGAAGTCGCAAGATCACAAAATAGTTACAAATAGAGAAGGCCATTTGGCCCATCTTAGTTCACCCATCCATAGTCACCCTAAAGTCCCCACAGTTGGTTCCTAAATGATTCCAGAGTTTTCCCCTCCACTGTTGTAACTGGAAGTCCATTCCATGTGTTGATCACTTTGTGTTAATAAGAAACTTCCTGATATCAGTCCTGAATTGGCATTTTAATAGTTTGAATCTGCAAACCTGCTCTTACAAGTTAATTTAAGGTCCTATTTCAGATTTAACTATTTACTCTTGTATATACCTATATAAATTTACACTCATTTGCCTCCTTTCATGGGCGAAAAGCCCAAGGGGGAGAAATTCAGTATCGCCCCGTTTGGGGCGCAATTATCGGCCGGGCGCAAAGATTAGCGCCTGGCGCTAATTATCGCCTCCGACTGCAAACTTGACTTTTATCGCCCCTGGAGGTGATTGGAGCGCTAAATCAGGCGCTACACATCTGTCTTAAGGCGCAAAGGCCGAGGAGCGAGGCGCTAACTCAGAGCGCTGGCGAAGCTCATATGATATCAGTCAGCAATGGAACACAGACACAATGGCCCCGGCCAGTTCTTAAAGGGGAGGGTTGATCTTGCTTTCCATCCACATACTGCTCATTGCAGCCTTGAATCGCGCCCTGGAGAGACCTGTACATCAAATCTGCTGGAAAGAACAATGGAGAGGCCCAGGGAAAGAGCTCAGAGTGCAGCCCCCACAGTCTCTTCTAAATCGATACAAGGAAGGTCAAATCGAAATGAACCTGCAAAGTGCTGCTCAGTACCCAAAACTCCTTCACACAGCGTTGAATCTCTCCAGAAGTCTCTCTCTCTCTCTCTCTCTCAGAATGCGTGGTTCAAAAATGTCGCCAACAAAAAAAGGCAGGAAGCGGTCGCCTTTAAATAGCGCTCCCCCAGTCCCTTCCTGACTGCAAAACGCTCCCCTTAACCTGTCGTTGCTAGCAGCAGGCGGTAAGGTAGGGGGCGCCACTCAATATCCGCTCCGGGGCGCTACAGGGGCGTTGCGCACTCGACTGACATCACGATCAGCCGGCGCAGGAGATCGTGGCAGTACTGTTTAGCGCCGCCACAAAATGTCTAGTTAATTTCGCGAGCGGCGTAAACATCGCCGCGCCCGGGCGCTAGTTGCTTTGCGCCCCATTAGCGCCCTCTTAAGGCGCTAACGGGAGGCGCAACCAACTAAAATTTTCCCCCCAAGTTTCTCCAGTCTTTCCTCAAAACTCAGGCCTCTAACCTTCGCGATCAGCTTTTTGCCTCCAACGCTTAAAGGTCTTCCTTGTGTCTCAGTGACCAGAACTGGACACAATGCTCAGAAATGTGGTCTGACCAGAGCACTGTGCAGTTTGATCAAGCACAGGTGGTAGGATTCACCAGACACGGGAGCATTGTATTCAAGTCCTGCAGAGCTTTAGGCTTTACAGAGAATTTAAACAGTTAGGCCTAAAAATTCGGTTGGTTTGCGCCTCCCGTTAGCGCCCTCTTAGGCCGCTAACGGGGCACAAAGCAACTAGCGCCTGGGCGCGGCGCTGCCAACGCCTCCCGTGAAATTCAGCGGGAGGTTAGCGGCGGCGGTAACCGTTAGCGCCCCGCGGCGCTGCGCACCGGCCGTGATCTTCGGTAGCGCCCCCTGATTTACCGCCGGACGCTATGTTCGACGGGGTCAGGGGGGCTTACCTGCGGACGGGGCGGCGCAAATTAATGGGGAGGTGTCAGGCGGTCATTTTTGTTGCTGGCCGCCTGCCAGCACCTGCCCCCTCTGCCGTCCCCGGCCTCCTTTGCAGCCGTCCCCTGCGGAGTGCCAGCTGCGCTCCATGAGCCCGGCACTTCTCTTGAGTGCCGGGCTCTTTTGCCGGCACTCCAATCCCTGGTGGCCCAGCTGGGCCCCGGGTGGTGCTGCGCTGGGTCCCTCCCCTTTAATAAGGGGAGGAAGGCCTGCAGTACCTCGGCGCGACATGCCGCAGAGCATGGCGCTGCAGCATGTAGCGCTACGATATTCACTCGCAGCGCCCCAAGAGGGAGGCGGGGCGCTTCCAGTAGCACCCCGCCTCCCTCTTGGGGAGCTACGGGTGAAATTCGGCCGTGGGGGCGCTAATTTAGTAGCGTCCCGGCGAAGTTAGCGCCCCAAAGGGGGCGCGACTCAATTTTTCCCCCTTAGTTTGGTATGCAGGAGTGGACAAAGTTTCTTGGGGACAGCTTTAAATTATTAACCTGTAAAAAGGGATGGTACAAGAGCTTGGTAGACACAACAAGTTGTCACTGAGAAAGGTCCATCAGTAATTGGGCAAGGATTTGGGAATAGTAGAGAATACCCTTTACTTTATTGCTGTGGCATTCTGGTTAATCAGGAGATAACCCGAACAAGAGCTAAAATTTGGCTATATGTAATCTGAGACGTTTGTAGCTATGGCCTGCTTTCGCTGTGCTGTTTGGGGTTAACTGGGAGTATTCAGTTTATGCGTTACAGTATGGGAAGTCTCACACAGAGAGAGTAAAGTGCCGTGGGATCTTTTACGTCCACCTGAGAGGGCAGATGGGGCCTCGTTTTAATGTCTCATCTGAAAGACGGCAACTCCGACAGTGTAGCACTCCCACAGTACCGCACTGGAGTGTCAGCTGGATTTTGTGTTGAAGTCTCTGGAGTGGGGCTTGAACGCACGACCTTCCGACTCAGAGACGTGAGTGCTACCCACTGAGCCACGGCTGACACCAACCTTGTGTAGTTTATGCCCAAGTTCTGGATAAGCCCGGGCTCCATTTCAAGTTTGTGTTGCAGTAGAAAGTTTTTCTAAAATGAGCGTCCAAGGCTCGTGTGGAGCTGTTCTGGTAACGCTCCAGCTCTCTGAATACTTCGAACAAATACAAAAACATGAACAAGCAGTTTGTATTCTAGATTGATCAATACAGCAATGATCTATTAAATGCCTGGAAAGAAAATTGCAAATTCTTCCTGACTGGATTGTACTAAAGCTCTCTGTAATACAGATTCAAATTTCATCTTACAATGTGGTGTTGTTGTATCCCTGAGGGAACTGTCCAGTATATGTTGTACAATGTTTAAAATTTTCATTCTTAATTAGCTCCATCATACTAAATTTGCTCGTAATTGGTTTCCTCATGAGTCCCTGTTGCCTGGAATTCCCAATTACCTCATTCAGAGTCTAGAGGAGAAAAGTTTAGCCCATTATCTCCAAATGACCACCCATCAGGTGTTGTTGAGGAACAATGGACTTCTCTCTGCTTCAGCCGTAAGTGTTGGTCGGAGGGTTTTTAAGTAAATTGCAGCCATTGACAGACTGCAAGTGGTGACCAGGTTACCATCTCCTGTTCCAGCAGTGTTGCAACCAAACAAAACAATAACAACTTGCATTTATAGAGCGCCTTTAATGTAGTAAAACGTCCCAAGGCGCTTCACAGGAGCGTTATCAGACAAAATTTGATACCGAGCCTTTCCACCATCTACAAGGCACAGGTCAGGAGTGTGATGGAACACTCTCCACTTGCCTGGATGAGTGCAGCTCCAACAACACTCAAGAAGCTCGACACCATCCAGGACAAAGCAGCCCACTTGATCGGCACCCCATCCACCACCTTAAACATTCGCTCCCTCCACCACCGGCGCACCGTGGCTGCAGTGTGTACCATTTACAAGATGCACTGCAGCAACTCGCCAAGGCTTCTTCGGCAGCACCTCCCGAACCCGCGACCTCTTCCACCTGGAAGGAAAAGGGCAGCAGGGGCATGGGAACACCACCACCTCCAAGCGATGAACATCAGGGATGCGCAAAAGGCCAGAATATAAATCCAAGTGTTATTTTTATGATTACATAATGTACCCTAGGACGTGGGGGTGATGTGTGTACTTTTCTAATCTTTATGTGTGTACTTTTGATTTGTTTCTGTACTCATCAAGATGAAGGATGTTCGCGCTGGGGAACTGGAGCCGTTTCAGGAGCACACACTCCCAGCTGCTCCAAATTATGAAGGGTTTTGATAAGGTAAATAGGGAGGAAGCTTTTCCCATTGGTCTCTGAGTCGGTAACCAGAGGGCTTCAATTTAAAATCATCAACTCAAGAATGAAGGGAGAGGTGAGAAGAACGTTTTTTTCACCCAGAGGGTTTTTAGGATGTCCTACCAGAGACATTGGTGGAAGCAGAATCCATAACAGCTTTTCTAGTAACGTAAAGTAGGTAAATATTTGAAAAAGAAAAACTTTAACAGGTGTGAGAAATGGGCAGGGGGATGGGACTCAGCGGAGCGCTCTTTCGGAGAGCCTCCCCAGACATGATGGACCGAATGGCCTCCTTCTTATAAACCTTTCTCTTACTACTGTTCAGACTTCGAGAATTACAAATAAGCATAACAATGACAGACAAGTATGTGATCAATAAAATTGGTCTTTATTCACACTACAGTTCAAAATTGAAGTGTACGTTGCAATCAATATGCGCCCAATCTACTCGTAATCTACAAGTACTTCCCCGCAACTTACACGCTACCTCTGGCCGATTTATATTCCAAGTCAACCATCCATAAAAGTACCCCTTCAACAATATCTAAGCTCTATGTCCGACTTTCATACATACTCTTTTATCTCTGGGTGATCAATCCAGAAAAGTTGTAAGTTGAAACGTAGACTGGCCAGCTTCCTCTGTTCATCTGTTCTTCCATTCTGTCTTCTTTGTCCCTTCTGTGTTCTGAATTTCCCACCCCTGGGTTACTCTTTATAGCGCCTTTCTGCCAGCTTCCCTCGTATATCACTGTCTGCCTCCCTCTGATAGGTCAGTTTCACTCCAAACCTTCCCTGATTGGAGTTCCTACTGCATGACATGTTCATGTTCCTGTGAGGTGTATGGGGGCGGGACATGGTGGCATAGTGGTTAGCACTGTTGCCTCACAGCACCAGGGACCCGGGTTCAAATCCAGCCTCAGATGACTGTCTGTGTGGATGTTTGCACATTCTCCCCGTGTCTGCATGGGTTTCCTCCGGGTGCTCCAGTTTCCTCCCACAGTCCAAAGATGTGTGGGTTAGGTTGATTTGGCTATGATAAATTGACCCTTAGTGTTAGGGGGATTGAAATACGTGGGGTTACGGGGATAGGGTGGGATATGTGTCGGTGCAGGCTCGATGGGCCGAAATGGCCTCTATCTGCACTGTGGGGATTCTGTGATTCCTTGTCAGTTGTATTTCTTCTTCCTGTCCATGTGGCCTCACAAACAAAGGACCATGTGCTGACCACCAGGCAAAGGAACCCCTGCTGACTTCCACCATTTTGTGTCTTCACAAACAAAGAACACACGCTGATTTCCTACATTTTGAATCCGTCTGTAACCATTTCGCAATTCATTCTGAACTTCGATCGCCACACGGTAGCAGCGGCTTTATTACAATTTTTAAAATCTTACATTCTGTCTAATTCTATCATTCCAGGTCAGGTGCAGCACAGCCAGCTGTCAAGTAAAGCTCCCTATCCCAGTCTGACAATGGACCTTAGCTTCAACTTCAAATCAGCGTTCCTCACCGTATCAAATGTGACATTGTTCTGTGTCCCCCTTTACACTTTTGCCCAAAATGACCCTCTTACCCGTTATGACTTTTGCCCATATTTTAACCCCAAGTTCCATCAAAGAGGTATTGTCTTTGTTCTTCAGCAAATGTATTTTATTTTTGTGAAGGGTGAAAAGTAAAGCCGTGCATCATTTTTTGCCATGGCAACACAACACAAGAACGAACCACACAATCTATTTCAGCCACATCCTCTATATAACGCTGGTGTTTTCTCGTTTGTTGTAAGTGGGTTCACACCTCAGCTAAAACTGTGGGAGGAGGAAAGTCACACAAATACATTAAATGTTTGCTGCCTGAGACACCACTGACAGTCATTTCTGAGGTTCATTTAGGTCATCACGCCAGGAGTTTGCAAACAAATGGCAAAAGGGTTTTCACCAATTCCTAATTGCATCCTATTTATGCATTTCCTAACTAATCCTCGTAAATGTACTGGTTTGATTTGCAAAAACATGCTCATTCCACAATAATGGGTCATAATAACAGACTCCTGCACTAAATTTATAGTCTAATAGCACGGCTTATATATTCCTTCCATATTAATTACCGGGTTAATGGCATGTTTGGTGGTAGCATGATTAAATATTGTGTAATTGCAACGGCAAAGGTATTGGTGTGAATTAGTGTTATAATTGGCAAGATACGAATGTATAATTACGGTGCTACAAAAACCAAGTGCCACCAAAAATAATTTCCTTCATATATATCTAAAGCTCTCTGCTATCCAGGAGCGTCAGCAGTTCTTATCAACTCATGGATGTATTGGTGGCTCTAGCTGAGATACAGACTCGTCTTGTGTCATTTGGACCTAGCCACCTTTGGCTAACTATGGGTACGACGGTATAACCTCGTGGTTGTGGCCCTGGCTTAGCATCCCACAGCTTGTGACCTTTAATATCCCAGTTGTGAAACCGAATTCAGTCAATCTGGTCACTTGTGGGCTGGCATCAGATAAGAAGACCATGAAAACGCAATGGGTCCACTAATGTGCTTCCGGGTAAAGGAACCTGCCACCCCTACATGTGACTCCAGTCCCACACTATGTGGTTGACTCTCAAGGCCCTCAGGGCAACTCGGGACGGGCAATAAATGTAACATTGCCAGTTGTTGCCTCCCATCCCAAGAACAAGTAAGAAAAAAAAAAAACCACAACACCCGGACTCTGGCAGAATTCCCTTTTTCCTCTCATACGAAAGTCGGCTCCTCCAACAGTTCAGCATTCCCCCAGTACTGCACTGAGCTGTCAGCCTGAATTCTGAGCTCAAGTCTCTGGAGGAAGCTGAAAGAAGAATATGCCGTTGAGTCCCTTTTTGTACTGGAGGCAGATCGAGCTGTAGATCTTGGTGTTCAGTGCACACTTGACATTTTAATTAGACATCATAGAAAGGTTCAACAGTATCCAAATTGGACAGCATGTCAATGTAATGAAATAAAGTTATTGTAGTATTGATATTCTGCCACTATACGTCACTAGCATGGTTAGTAAAAGTCCAAGCTTCGGGTTTACAACCTTTTGCAGGCAGTACCTTCAAAGTACTTCTCAAGCAGAGGATGGGTTTTGTGTGTGTGTGCACGTGTGTGCGTGCAAGAGCGCTCGTGTGTGCGTGTGTGTGTGTGCGAGCGGACTGGGTTCTGAATGATACTTGAGAGGAAAGGCTCCTTTGTTGACTCTGTTGGTTTGCCGAGCGAGCAGTTGAGCCAAGAAAGATCCCAGGTTGGATACCTGAGCCTAGATTTTTCCACCTGGAGCCGATCGCCACCATGCAGTGACATGAGCGCTGACCCCGCTGTGATTTTCCAGGGTTGAGCCTCTTTCAAACAATGTAGTCTCCAAGAGTTGGAAACACCTCTAATTGGAGGCTTGTCATTTGGAGGCAGAAAATAGCATTTTGCTGCAGGAGTTTGCAGCCTAAAGGGCCGGGCACCCTCACAATACTTTTGGCGAACATTGAAAAGTGTCTGAAAGGTCTGCTGCAGGGCGCGGAGGCCCCCCGCTTTACAGATTGGGTTGCAGCGGCAGCAACGCTCAAGAAGCTCGACACCATCCAGGACAAGGCAGTCCGCTTGATCGGCACCCCATCCACCACCTTCGCCATCCACTCCCTCCACCACCGGCGCGCCGTGGCTGCAGGGTGCGCCATCCACAGGATGCACCGCAGCAACTCGCCAAGGCGTCTTTGGCAGCGCCCGCCACCACTTAGAAGGTTAAGGGCAGCAGGCGCATGTGAACACCATCGCATCGAAGTTCACCTCCAAATCACACACCATCCTGACTTGGACATATATCGTCGATCCTTCCTTGTCACTGGGTCAGAATCCTGTAATTTCCTACTAAACAGCACTGTGGAAGATTCGGATATGGAAGTACGCCTGTACAATTTTGAAGCCAGGAGGGAGGATCGGCTGGGGCCAGACAGACAGAAGTTCCCAAGCCAAGTAGCTCAGGACCAGTGGAGGAAGTGGCCAATAAACTGAGTGTCATCACACATACTGCCAGCGAATGCAGAAAAAGTTTAATGACCTCACCTAGTCCGAGTAATATGTAAATGGTGAAAAGCTAGAAACAGTGGAGGTCCAAAGAGATCTAGGGGTCCATGTACATAGATCACTAAAATGTAATAGTCAGGCACAAAAAAAAATCAAAAAGCCTAATGGATTGTTAGCCTTTATAACTAAAGGGCTGGAATATAAAGGGGAGGAAGTTTTGCTGCAGCTGTACAAAGCCCTGGTTAGACCACATCTGGAGCACTGTGTACAGTTCTGGGCACCGCACCTTAGAAAGGATATATTGGTCTTGAAAGGAGTTCACCAGAATGTTACCAAGGGCTCCAAGGGTGAGATTATGAGAAGAGATTACATAAAACCAGGAATATAGAAGGTTAAGGGGTTGATTTGATTAACGTTTTTAGGATTGTGAGAGGAATTGATAGGGTAGATAGAGAGAAACTTTTTCCGCTGGTGGGGGGAGTCTTGGGCAAAGGGACATAACCTTAAAATCAGAGCCAGGCCATTCAGGAGGGAAGTTAGAAGACACTTCTTCACGCACCGGGTGGTACAAGTGTGGAACTTTCTCCCACAAAAAGCAATAGATACTAGCTCAATCAATAATGTTAAATCTGAAATTGATAGATCTTTGCTAGCCAAGGGTATAAAAGGACATGGAGCCAAGGCAGGATGATGGAGTTAAGATAAGGACCAGCCATGATCTCATTGAATGGCGGAACAGGCTCGAGGGGCTGAATGGCCATTCCTGTTCCTTGTTCCTATGTCCCAGGTCAGGTAAGCTAAGAGGAGTCACGTCGTCTGAGAATTCGCTACACTGCGCATGTCTGTCACTTAAAATCACCTCCCCTCACACTGTGTAGAGGCTTTTGAATGGCTCAGCATTAATGCTCATGAGGCAGTGCGATGCCCTTTACATCACCAGTATTGACCTGGAAGTGTTTCTTCACTCACATCCTTAGGCTCAACCCACAGAGATTTGAGGACGTAACCCAGGCTGACACTGCAGTGCAGTACTGAAGGAGTGCTGCACTGTCGGAGATGCCACCTTTCGGATGAGACGTTAAACCGAGGCCCCGTCTGAACTCTCAGGTGGACGTAAAAGATCCCATGGCACTATTCAAAGAGGAGCAGGGGAGTTCTCCTTGGTGCCCTGGCAAACATTAATCCCTCAAACATCACTAAAAAGCAACTTATCTGGTCACTTATCTCACCTGAAATGTAATTGCTTGTTGCAGGCTCTGTCATCATTAAGGACTGCATGCTGGCAATGAAGCTAACTTGTTCCTGTTTGCTTTCTATTTCTGGAACAAGACAACCCACAACAGCTGGGAGAGAGAGATCAGTCACAGGTGGTGTCATTGCCCTCAATCTGAGACCTCTCCCTACAAGGAGGAAACCCGGCAGAGAGTCAGCTTTCTATGCTTTATTGATACTGTTATTCTGTCTCAGATGAGACATTAAAACCGAGGTCCCGTCTGCCCTCTCAGGTGGACGTTAAAGATCCCATGGCACTATTTCGAAGAAGAGCAAGGGAGTTCTCCCCGGTGTCCTGGCCAATAATTATCCCTCAATCAACATCACAAAAACAGATGACCTCACCATTATCGCGTCGCTGTTTGTGGGAGCTTGCTGTGCGCAAATTGGCTGCCGCGTTTCCTACATTACAACAGTGACTACACTTCAAAAGTACTTCATTGGCTGTAAAGCGCTTTGAGACGTCCGGTGGTCGTGAAAGGCGCGATAGAAATGCAAGTCTTTCTTTCTTTCTAAGCCTCCATATAGTTTCTCATTGGAAATGTAGTCTTTCCAGCTGATATCTAAGACTGCTCTCAATCGTCTGGTGTAGATGCTATGTAACTACAGCCAATTAAGTACTTTTAAATTGTAGTCACTGTTGTATTGGAGGGAAATACGACAGCCAATTATTTTTTTATGGGATGTGGGCGTCACTGGCAAGTCCACCATTTATTGCCCATCCCTAATTGTCCTTGAGAAGGTGGTGGTGAGCCGCCTTCTTCAACTGCTGCAGTCCATGTGGTGAAGGTACTCCCACAGTGCTGTTAGGGAGGGTGTTCCAGGATTTTGACCCAGCGACGATGAAGGATCGGCGATATACTTTTAAGTCAGGATGGTGTGTGACTTGGAGGGGAACTTGGAGGTGGTGGTGTTCCCATGCGCCTGCTGCCCTTGTCCTTCCAGATGAAGAGGTCGCGGGTTTAGGAGGTGCTGCCGAAGAAGCCTTGGCGAGTTGCTGCAGTGCATCTTGTAGATGGTACACACTACAGCCAGGGTACGCCGGTGGTGGAGGGAGTGAACGTTTAAGGTGCTGGATGGGGTGCCAATCAAGCGGGCTGCTTTGTCCTGGATGGTGTCGAGCTTCTTGAGTGTTGTTGGAGTTGCACTCATCCAGGCAAGTGGAGAGTATTCCATCACACTCCTTACTTCTGCCTTGTAGATGGTGGAAAGGCTTTGGGGAGTCAGGAGGTGAGACACTCGCCGCAGAATACCTAGCCTCTGACCTGCTCTTGTTGCCACAGTATTTATGTGGCTGGTCCAGTTAAGTTTCTGGTCAATGGTGACCTCCAGGACATTGATGGTGAGGGATTCGGCATTGGTAATGCCGTTGAATGTCAAGGGGTGGTGGTTAGACTCTCGTTTGTTGGAGATAGTCATTGCTGCCACATCTGTGGCGCGAATGTTGTCTGCCACTTATCAGCTGAAGCCTGAATGTATCCATGTCTTGTTGCATGCGGGCATGGACTGCTTTATTATCTGAGGAGTTGTGAATGGCACTGAACACTGTGCAGTCATCAGCGAACATCCCCACTTCTGACCTTATGTTGGAGGGAAGGTCATTGATGAAGCAGCTGAAGATGGTTGGGCCTAGGACACTGCCCTGAGGAACTTCTGCAGCGATGTCCTGGTGCTGTGATGATTGACCTCCAACCACCACAACCATCTTCCTTTGTGCTAGGTATGACTCCAGTCAGTGAAGTGTTATTCCCCCGATTCCCATTGACTTCAGTTTTACTAGGGCTCCTTGATGCCACATTTGGTCAAATGCTGCCTTGATGACTAGGGCAGTCACTCTCACCTCACCTCTGGAATTCAGCTCCTTTGTCTATGTTTGGACCAAGGCTGTAATGAGGTCGGGAGCTGAGAGGTCTTGGTGGAAACCAAACTGGGCATCAGTGAGCAGGTTATTGGTGAGTAAGTGCCGCTTGATAGCACTGTCGATGACATCTTCCATCACTTTGCTAATGATTGAGAGTAGACTGATGGGGCGGTAATTGGCTGGATTGGATTTGACTTGCTTTTTGTGGACAGGACATACCTGGGCAGTTTTCCACATTGTCGGATAGATGCCAGTGTTGTAGCTGTATTGGAACAGCTTGGCTACAGGCGCGGCTAGTGCTGGATCACAATTTGCACACAGCAAGGTCCCACAAACAGCAATGAGATAATGACCAGATCATGTGATTTTTAGTGATGTTGGTTGAGTGATAAATATTGGCGAGGGCACCGGGAAGAACTCCCCTGCTCTTCTTTGAATAGAGCCACGGGATCTTTTACGTCCACCTGAGAGGGCAGACGGGGCCTCGGTTTAGTTATGTATGGAAAGAGAAGTTGGATTTGCCGAATAGTGTTGGCATCCATGTTCCCGCTTCTTTGTGAAACCATCCTGATTGATACGAGGAGTTTTTGCAGCTGCTGAAAGAAGTGTTGAGTAATTTAATTGGTTGAATTTTGAGTAATTTAACTGGTTGTTTCTGAGCTATGTGATTGGTTGATTTTGTGACAATTGGTGCTTGCTGATTGGCCATTGGCACTTAGTAGCCATCGCTCTCTCTTACCGATTCATTTTTTAAGTGGGTTTTAGTTTGTCAACTTGACAGATAGTAGTTTCCGATTCATTGGGTTTTAATCAGTGGCAGATGCTGATCCTGGTAGTTTGGCCTTCTGCACGGTAGACCACCTTGGTCAATCTGTAGGAATGGGCTGAAGAAATAGGGATGAAAAATAAAGAGCCAAAGGAAAATCAAATGGTCACATGTGCACATACATGGGAGATGAAATTAATTCCACTGATGGGAAAGAAAATCTGGCAGAGTGTAACCATAGCTGCCAATTGACTATGGTCCATCCTGTGCTGCCGTCCAAGGCGAGTTTCAATCCCATGGTGTGTAAATCACCTATTGGAGGATGGGGATAGCTGGGAACAGCGACCAGACTATCTCGGGCGTTAAGATTGCACAAGTATTTTCTTTCCATATCCAAATTTCCATTTGAATCCAACCTATATTTCATGGTAGACACTAGTGCAGTAAAGTAATGCCAACAACTTGGATTTCTATCGTGCCTTTAACATGGCGGGCATCCCAAACCCCTTCACCGGTGAGTGCCAGGCTGTCCAGGGGTAGGAGGAAGAGTTCAGGACAATCATTTGTTTGGTGGTCAGTTGGAATAGCACAGACTGAAGGAGCTGTTTGGGGAAGGGTTACCATCAGGATTTTAGACATGAAGATAGGGGACTGGGCGGGGCAATAGATTGAAACATTACCCTTCCATGTCTTAGAGCTTAATTCAGTCTAACAGACTTTATTTAATGTCTCCATTCCTCACTGGCTGCAAAATCAGTTTGGTTATCAGCTGTGATGCCCGCCACACTTGACTATCGGGCTGATATTCAATTTTTGACGTTCACACTGGAGCAATAGTCACTTAGATAAGGCATCTCAAAATATAACAAGGCTGAAGCGTTTGCAACCATCTTCAGCCAGAAGTGCCGAGTGGATGATCCATATCAGCTCCTCCTTAGGTCCCCACCATCACAGAAGCCATTCTTCAGCCAATTCGATTCACTCCACGTGATAGCAAGAAACGGCTGAGCGCACTGGATACAGCAAAGGCTATGGGCCCCGGAAACATCCCGGCTACCGTGCTGAAGACTTGTGCTCCAAAACTAACCACGCCTCTAGCTAAGTTGTACAGCTACAACACTGGCATCTACCCGACAATGTGGAAAACTGCCCAGGTATGTCCTGTCCACAAAAAGCAGGACAAATCCAATCCGGACAATTACCGCCGCACCAGTCTACTCTCAATCATCAGCAAAGTGATGGAAGGTGCCATCGACAGTGCTATCAAGCAGCACTTATTCACCTTAACCTTCTCACCGATTTCAGTTTGGGTTCCGCCAGGACCACTCTGTTCCAGACCTCATTACAGCCTTGGTGCAAACATGGACAAAAGAGCTGAATTCCAGAGGTGAGGTGAGAGTGACTGCCCTTGACATCAAGGCAGCATTTGACCGAGTGTGGCACCAAGGAGCCCTAGTAAAATTGAAGTCAATGGGAATCAGGGGGAAAACTCTCCACTGGCTGGAGTCATACCTAGCACAAAGGAAGATGGTTGTGGTTGTTGGAGGCCAATCATCTCAGCCCCAGGACATCGTTGCAGGAGTTCCTCAGAGCAGTGTCCTAGGCCCAACCATCTTCATCTACTTCAACCATGACATTCCCTCCATCATAAGGTCAGAAGTGTTCGCTGATGACTGCACAGTGTTCAGTTCCATTCTTAACTCCCCAGATAATGAAGCAGTCCATGCCCACATGCAGCAAGACGTGGACGACACTGAGGCTTGGGCTGATAAGTGGAAAGTAACATTCGCGTCACACAAGTGCCAGGCAATGACTATAGCCAACAAGTAAGAGTCTAACATTCAACGGCATTACCATCATCAAATCTCCCACCATCAACTTCCTGGGGCTCACCATTGACCAGAAACTTAACTGGTCCAGCCACATAAATACTGTGGCTACAAGAGCAGGTCAGAGGCTGGGTATTCTGTGGTGAGTGTCTCACCTCCTGACTCCCCAAAGCCTTTCCACCATCCACAAGGCACAAGTCAGGAGTGTGATGGAATACTCTCCACTTGACTGGATGTTTGCAGCTCCAACAACATTCAAGAAACATTCACTCCCTCCACCACCGGCGTACCGTGGCTGCAGTGTGTACCATCTACAAGATGCACTGCAGCAACTCGCCAAGGCTTCTTCGGCTGCACCTCCCAAATCCGCGACCTCTACAATCTAGAAGGACAAGGGCAGCAGGCGCATGGGAACATCATTACCTCCAAGTTCCACTCCATGTCACACACCATCCTGACTTGGAAATACATCGTCGTCCTTCATCGTCGCTGGGTCAAAATCCTGGAACTCCCTCCCTAACAGCACTGTGGGAGCACCTTCACCACACGGACTGCAGCAGTTCAAGAAGACGGCGCACCACCACCTGCTCAAGGGCAATTAGGGATGGGCAGTAAATGTCGGCCTTGCCAGCGACGCCCACATCCCGTGAGTGAATTTAAAAAAAACCAGCAAGAAGTCAGGACCCTCAGAAAGAAGGAGGGGGGAGAGAATGGGATGATACAGTGGGTAAGACGCTGGGCTTTCAACTCTGGACTGGGTTAAAATCCAAACCTCAGGCACATAGAAAAAGTAAGTAAAGAGAAACTGTTTCCAATGTCTGAAGTTTCAATAACCAGAGGCCAAAGATTTAAGGTGATTGGCAAAAGACCAGAGACGATATGAGGAAAAACCTTTTTACGCAACGAGTGGTAAACATTTGGAATGCATTGCCTGGTAGGGTAGTGGATACAGATTTAATAGAAAGAAAGACTTTCATTTATATAGAGCCTTTCACAACCACCAAACATCCCAGAGCACTTTACCGCCAATCAAGTAGTTTTTTTTTGATGTGTAGTCACTGTTGAAATGTAGCAGCCAATTTGCACACAGCAAACACTCACAAACAACAATGTGATAATGAGCAGATAATCTATTTTAGTGATGTTGATTGAGGGATAAATATTGGCCAGGATACCGGGGAGAACTCCCCTGCTCTTCTTTGAAATAGTGCCGTGGGATCTTTTACATCCACCTGGGAGCGCAGACGGGGGTCTCGTTTTAACATCTCATCCGAAAGACGGCACCTCCAACAATGCAGCACTCCCTCAGTACTGCACTGGAGTGTCAGTCTAGATTTTTATGTTCAAGCCTCTGGAGGGGGACGTGAGCCCACAACCTTCTAACTCAGTGGCGAGGGTGCTACCAACTGAGCCACGGCTGACAATAATAGCCTTTTAAAGGGAATTGGATAAATACTTGAAGGAGAACAAATTGCAGGGATATGGGGAAAGAGCGGGGGAGTGGGACTAACTGGATTGCTCTTTGAAAGAGCTGGTGCAGACTCGATGGGCCGAATGGCCTCCTTCTGTGCTGTACTATTCTATGATTCTATGATTCTACGTGCTCCCAAGGCCTCCAGCTTCTTCATGAAGATGTGAAAGTCAATGGAAGCAATGCAAGAGGCTTTCCCCTGCATCTTGCAACATCTGGTGGGCCCTCTACTATTTGGGCTCAGAGGCTAGAGCGCTGCCAACTGAGCCCCAGCTGATGATGGACCAACAGATCGAGGATAGACTTCGTCCTCAAATCAAGGATGCTGACTAAAGTAGTAGCCTGTTGCTTTCTGCTTTCATTTGTTCTCTGTCTCCTGTTCTAGTGCAAGATTGATGTGGTGATATTGATCTTCTTGAAGTGGTCGATAGTTTTAGGGTCGGAATGAATTATTGTCACCATGGAGTAACTGAGCCAGCCTTAATGATGCCCAGGAGAAACTATAACTAGCCCATTCCACTGATCGCTGAGATGCTGCTGTCACTTTTGTAAAGTATCTAAAGATGACAGACTGCAGTTGATATGACGAATTAAACGATTTTTAATCATGATCTTAAAGGATTTCGAATGAGATGATTAAGGCTGACAAATAATGACCATCGAATATTAAAGCCTTAAAAGCCTTTGTAACAGAAAGTGCTGTAATATCAGAATCAAGGAAAAAGAATCGCTGAGTTGTCCTATAGACATGTGTGAGCACTAGAATACAGATGAGAATAAGTACCTCCCATGGGCCTGATGCTATATTGAGTATACAGAGACTCAAGAAGCTCGACACCACCCAGGACAAAGCAGTCCGCTTGATCGACATCCCATCCACCACCTTAAACATCCATTCCCTCCACCATCGGCGCACCGTGGCTGCAGTGTGTACCATCTACAAGATGCACAGAAGCAACTGGCCAAGGCTTCTTCAGCAGCACCTCCCAAACCCACGACCTCTACCACCTCGAAGGACAAGGGCAGCAGATGCATGGGAACACCATCATCTCGAAGTTCCCCTCCAAGTCACACACCATCCCGACTTGGAAATATATCGGCGTTCCTTCATCGTCGCTGGGTCAAAATCCTGGAACTTCCTCACTAACAGCACTGTGGGAGTACCTTCACCACATGGACTGCAGTGGTTCAAGAAGGCGGCTCACCACCACCTTCTCAAGGGCAATTAGGGATGGACAATAAATGCTGACCTTGCTAGCGACGCCCACATCCCGAGAATTTTTTTTTTTAAACTGCGAGTGGTCACATTCATTAACTAACACATTACTGTCCACGAAGTAATAAGTTGGGACGTTACCTCCAATCATCCCAACTCATGATGTGTTGAGTTAGTTTAGTCTTCCCAATGCTGATTATTTTCCTTTGGCACAATAGTCTGTTCCAGTTGGGTCCTAAAATTCGATGCATGTGTGTGGATGGGGAGTGAGGACAGAATCAGACTCAGTTTAAATCCATAGTCAAATTGCCTGCCAATATCCAGTGTCTCAGCTCACATATGAGAAATGAGAACGGAATTCAGCTAACTAAGGAAGAAACCTATGGGCTTCCTGACCTGTATAATGGTGTCAGTCGCGGCTCAGTGGTAGCACTCTTGTCTACAGGGTCAGAAAGTTGTATGTTCAAATCCCACTCCAGGGACTTGAGCACAAAATCGTAGGCTGACAGATCCCAGTGCAGTACTGAGGGAGTGCTGCACTGTCAGACGGTGCCGTCTTTCAGCTGACATGTTAAACCGAGGCCGCGTCTGCCCTCTCAGGTTGCAGGGTGCTATTTGACGAACAGCACGGGAGTTCTCCCCGGTATCCTTTTTTAAAAATTCATTCATGGGATGTGGGCGTCGCTGGCAAAGCCAGCATTTATTGCCCATCCCTAGTTGCCCTTCAGAAGGTGGTGGTGAGCTGCCTTGTTGAACCGCTGCAGTCCCGTGTGGTGAAGGTACTCTCACAGTGCTGTTAGGGAGGGAGTTTCAGGATTTTGACCCAGCGACGATGAAGGATCGGCGATATACTTCTAAGTCAGGATGGTGTGTGACTTGGAGGGGAACTTGGAGGTGGTGCTGCTCTCATGCAACTGCTGCCCTTGTCCTTCTAGGTAATAGAGGTTGCGGGTTTGGGAGGTGCTGCCAAAGAAGCCTTGGCGAGTTGCTGCAGTGCATCTTGTAGATGGTACACACTGCAGCCACGGTGAATGTTTAAGGTGGTGGATGGGGTGCCAATCAAGCGGGCTGCTTTGTCTTGGATGGTGACGAGCTTCTTGAGTGTTGTCGGAGCTGCACTCATCCAGGCAAGTGGAGAGTATTCCATCACACTCCTGACTTGTGCTTTGTAGATGGTGGAAAGGATTTGGGGAGGCAGGAGGTGAGACACTCGCCGCAGAATACCTAGCCTCTGACCTGCTCTTGTTGCCACATTATTCATGTGACTGGTCCAGTTAAGTTTCTGGTCAATGGTGAGCCCCAGGATATTGATGGTGGGGGATTCGGCGATGGTAATACCGTTAAATGTCAAGGGCCGGTGGTTAGACGCTCGCTTGTTGGAGATAGTCATTGCCTGGCACTTGTGTGACGCAAATGTTCCTTGTCACTTATCAGCCCAAGCCTGAATGTCATCCAGGACTTCATTATCTGAGGAGTTGCGAATGGAACTGAACACTATGCAATCATCAGCGAACATCCCCACTTCTGACCTTATGATCGGGGGAAGGTCATTGATGAAGCAGCTGAAGATGGTTGGGCCGAGGACACTGCCCTGAGGAACTCCTGCAGCGATGTCCTGGGGCTGTGTTGATTGACGTCCACCCATCACAACCATCTTCCTTTGTGCTAGGTATGACTCCAGCCAGTGGAGAGTTTTCCCCCTGATTCCCATTGACTTCAGTTTTACTAGGGCTCCTTGTTGCCAGACTCAGTCAAATGCTGCCTTGATGTCAAGGGCAGTCACTCTCACCTCACCTCTGGAATTCAGTTCTTTTGTCCATGTTTGGACCAAGGTTGTAAGGAGGTCTGGAGCTGAGTGGTCCTGGGCATCAGTGAGAAGGTTATTGGTGAGTAAGTGCTGCTTGATAGCACTGTCGACGACACCTTCCATCACTTTGCTGATGATTGATAGTAGACTGATGGGGCGGTAATTGGCCGGATTGGATTTGTCCTGTTTTTTTGTGGACAGGACATAACTGGGAAGTTTTCCACATTGTCGGATAGATGCCCGTGTTGTAGCTGTACTGGAACAGCTTGGCTAGAGGCGTGGCTAGTTCTGGAGCACAAGTCTTCAGCACGACAGCTGGGATATTGTCGGGGCCCACAGCCTTTGCTGTATCCAGTGCGCTCAGCCATTTCTTGATATCACATGGAGTGAATCGAATTGGCTGAAGACTGGCTTCTGTCATGGTGGGGACCTCAGGAGGAGGCTGATATGGATCATCCACTTGGCACTTGTGGCTGAAGATGGTTGCAAACGCTTCAGCTTTGTCTTTTGCACTCACGTGCTGGGCTCCACCTTCACTGAGGATGGGGATATTCATGGAGCCTCCTCCTCCCATTAGTTGTTTAATGGTCCACCACCATTCACGACTGGATGTGGCAAGACTGCAGAGCTTTGATCTGATCTGTTGATTGTGGGATCGCTTAGCCCTGTCTATAGCATGCTGCTTCCGCTTTTTAGCATGCATGTAGTCCAGTGTTGCCACTTCCCCAGGTTGGCACCTCATTTTTAGGTACACCTGGTGCTGCTCCTGGCATGCTCTTCTACACTCCTTATTGAACCAGGGTTGGTCCCCTGGCTTGATGGTAATGGTAGAATAAAGGATATGCCGGGCCATGAGGTTATAGATTGTGGTGGAATAGAATTCTGCTGCTGCTGATGGCCCACAGCGCCTCATGGATGCCCAGTTTTGAGCTGCTAGATCTGTTCTGAATCTATCCCATTTGGCACGGTGGTAGTGCCACACAACACGATGGAGGCTGTCTTCAGTGTGAAGACGGGACTTCGTCTCCACAATGACTTTGTGGTGGTCACTGCTACCAATACTGTCATGGACAGATGCATCTGCGACAGGTAGATTGGTGAGGACGAGGTCAAGTAGGTTTTTCCTTCGTGTTGGTTCGCTCAGCACCTGTCGCAGGCCCAGTCTGGCAGCTATGTCCTTCAGGACTCAGCCAGCTCGGTCAGTAGTGGTGCTACCGAGCCACTCTTGGTGATGGACATTGAAGTCCCCCACCCAGAGTACATTCTGTGCCCTTGCTACTCTCAGTGCTTCTTCCTAGTGGTGTTCAACATGGAGGAGTACTGATTCATCAGCTGAGGGAGGGCGGTAGGTGGTAATCAGCAGGAGGTTTCCTTGCCCATGCTTGACCTGAAGCCATGAGACTTCATGGGGTCCGGAGTCAATGTTGAGGAGTCCCAGGGCCACTCCTTCCCGACTGTATACCGCTGTGCCACCACCCCTGGTGGGTCTGTCCTGCCGGTTGGACAGGACATACCATGGGATGGTGATGGAGGAGTTTGGGACATTGGCTGAAAGGTATGATTCTGTGAGTATGACTATGTCAGGCTGTTGCTTGACTAGTCTGTAGGACAGCTCTCCGAAGTCCCCAGATGTTGGTGAGGAGGACTTTGCAGAGTCGACTGGGCTGGGTGTGCCGTTGTTGTGTCCGTAGCCGGTGCAGAGGTCGATGCCAGTTGGTCCGTCCGGTTTTATTCTTACTGTTTTTCGTAGCGTTTTTTTATAACTGAGTGGCTTGCTAGGCCATTTCAGAGGGCAGTTAAGAGTCAACCATCCTGTCCAATGTTTATCTCTCAACCAACATCACTAAAACAGATTATCTGGTCATTATCTCATTGCTGTTTGTGGGAGCTTGTGTGTGCAAAATTGGCTGCCACATATCCTACATTACAACAGCGACTACACTTCAAAACACTACTTCATTGGCTGGAAAGCACTTTGGGACGTCCTGAGGTTGTGACAGGCGCTATAGAAATGCAAGTCTTTCTTTCTAACTAACTACTCAATGGTAAACTCACTGAGACATCAGAAGAACTTGTATTACAACATTCTGGCAGCTAATCACATTGTTGCTAGGCATTTGATTACTGTTGACAACAGTAATCAAAAGTCTCGTTTTAAATTGAAGACCTGTATTCAAAATCATTCATGATTAGGACTCGGAGATTGTTGAGGCTGCGTTAGATCAGCTCTTGCTGAAACGTTCCGAAGTGGATGCCATTGGCTGATTTCGTGTAACTGGGCAAAAATGTCAAATCCCAATTTCCTACTGTACACGTACCTGGAATCACACCATAAAACAACAGGGAGAAAAAATCTGTGTTCTGACGGACACATTCTGTGCACTGCAGCAGTGATCTCAACATGTTTTACTGTTGCTGTTATAAACTAAGGGTTGGTAAGCCGCTGAGCATTTTCGAATAGCTTACAGATGGCGAAGGAAAGACGCAGGTGCCAGGCTGGGGAGCAGTTGGGCACAAGTTGTGCATTCAGAAATGGTTTTTTTCCTAGTGTAGGACCAAGAAACTAAAGAGCTAACCTGAAATGAATGAATGAATCATTTTCCATCTATTTTGAAGATTGTTATTTTTGCGGGGGGGGTTCCTTGTTCTACATATTTTGCTTGGGTTCAGCATTCCGTAAGCGCTCACTTCCTATGACTAGGAGATAGCCTTTACCTGCTCAATATCTGGGTACTTTGGGAACTCAGAGGTAAAACAGATGAGCTTCTTCACTGTATTTTGGTTTACTGGATATATCACATAATCTTCCTCGGCTTCATAAAGCACTCGACTATGGCTTAGGCTAGAAGTTGTAAAATAGATTGATTAAGCAGTAAACAAACCAAGCAATGAGGCACTGTGGATTTATACTAGATACAAGCTTAGCTATCCCTCTTGTAAAGATAGACAATAACGAATAGTGGTCTCAATTTCTTTTTAATTTGTTGATCGACCATCCCTAGTTGCCCTGAGAAGGTGGTGGTGGGACTTCTCCTGGAACTGCTGTGGTTCCTGTGGGCAGATGGTGCTCCCACAATCCTGCTAGGTAGAGAATTCCAGGATATCCAGACAATGAATGAGCGGCGATATATGAACCAATCAGGACCTGGAGGGGAGCTTGCAGGTGATGCTGCGCCCACAATATTGTTGCTCCTTCTCAGTGGCAGAGGTTGCAGGAGACAGAGATGCTGTCGAAGTAATCTTGGTGAGCTGATGCTGTGCATCCTGTCGATTGTATATACTGCAGCCACAGTGCACTGGTGGCGGAGGGGGTGGGTGTTGAGTCCAGTGTAGGGAAACTCATCAAATGAACTGTTCTGTCCTAGATGGTGCCGAGTTTCTTGAGCGTTGTTGTAGCTGCACCATCCACGGAAATGATTAAAAAAATAGCGCCTTTCACAACCTCAGGACATCCCAAAGCATTTTACAGCCAATTAAGTACTTATGAAGTGAAGTCACTGTTGTAATGTAGGAAAGGCAGTGGCCAATTTGCGCACAGCAAGCTCCCACAAACAGCAATGAGAGAATGACCAGATAATCTGTTTTAGTGATGTCGGTTGAGGGATAAATGTTTGCCTTTACACCGGGGAGAACTCCCCTGCTCTTCTTCGAAATAGTGGCACGACATTTTTTACATCCACCTAAGAGGGCAGTTGGGTCAGTTTAACATCTCATCCCAAAGGCAGCACCTCTGACAGTGCAGCACTCCCTCAGTACCGCACTGGAGTGTCAGGCCTAGATTTCGTGGGATCTGAACCCACAACCTTCTGAATCAGAGGCGAGGGTGCTACCCACTGAGCCACGGCTGACACCTGATTATTCCGCTGGATTACTGACTTGAGCCCTACAGATGGTGGAAAGGCTTTGCGGGGTGAGGAGGAGAGCCACTCATCCAGCCCCTGCCCTACTCTTGCAGCCATGGTGTTGATACAGCTGCTCCAGTTCAGCTTCTGCTCATTGGTGGCCCCCAGTGATGGTGGAGGACTAGGTGATGTTGGTGCTGTTGTAGATCATGGGAGATGACTGGGCTTTCTCTCGTTCGAGATGGTCATTATCTGGCGGAAAAGTAGCGTGAGTGTTACCTGCCACTTGTCAACCTAAGCCTGGGCGTTATGCAGGCCCAGCTTTCGGCTTGCATCAGCTGCTTCATTATCGGAGGAGCTGTGAATGGAGCTGAAAACCATGAAGGCATCAGCAATCAGCCCCACTCCTAACCTTGCAATGGGAGCTTTCCTATGTGTAATGTATTATCACATGGTTTGTCACATGGTTTAGCATGAGCATGCTAGTTCGCTCTTGCCTAGTAAATAAGCACATGAACTAGCAGCTCATCGTATCTCTGTCCTTCATTTGTTCTACCCACATATAATGGCCCAGAAATTGATCTCGCTCTGTTCCCGCGGGGGTAAGCCTTCCCCGCGATGTCTCACCTCGCTTATGCTTTTTCTGATCCAGCTCGCACGAAATTGATGTTCCAGACATCAGCTGTGCTGGGCTTGCGTATCCCAGCGGCGTAGTTAATTCGTGCGAGCTGTGGGATCACGTGACTCAGTTAGAGCCAATGGCAGCACACCATCTTCCATTCATAAGTCTCACAGCATGGCTGTGAGACTTATGAATCTTACACCCCCCCAAAATAACAGCTAAACCTCAATTAAATTTAAAAAAAAAACCATCACATTAATAAAATAAGTATAGTTAATTAAATTAACCATTTTAAATAAAAAATTAAATTTTTGAAAAAATTTAAAATCTTTTAAAAAGTTATAAAAATAAACTTACCTGTCTTTAAAGTCTATAAAAAAGATATACCTGTAAAAAAAAATTCAAAAAAATACTTAATTCACTACTTACCTTCTTAAAAGCGGGTCTTACTCCTCCTTTTTACATTTCCAAAATCTTCCCTACTTACCTGCGCGTCCAAAGCATGAAGTGCACAGCGTGCGCGCAGCCTGTAGCGCGCACGTGATGCACCCAGGCCCCGCCCCCTTTTCGGAAGAGCAATTGCCGGTTTTCAGCGCATGCGCAGGGCATGCAGAAAACCGGCAATTGGAGTGGGAATACGCGAGAGTATGCAGTGCGTACTCTCGCGTCCCGGGATCAATTTTCGGCCCATTACATTTTTGGCAACGAGAATGGGATTTCAAAGCCATTTTTAGGGATCATGGAAGGACGCAGTGTTCAACCTTCGTGTGGAAAAGTTTAAGGTACACAGGTAGCGTGCTGAGTCACTGTTCGACGGGATCAGGACAATCATGGCTGAGCCTGCGGGATTCATCGGAAGCCTCGACATGTATGACCGAGCTCGCGAACCATTCAGTTCTTACATTGAGCGGATGGAGATGTTTTTTAAGGCCAATAACATTATTGAGACCGAAGGTGCAGATGAGAATGTTCAAGCTCAAAATAAAGTAATTCGTGAACGTAAAAAAACAATTTTTCTAATGGAGATCGGGCCAGTTGTCTACGGAATATTAACAAACCTACTCGCACCAGGGAAAGCGAAGGATGTGTCATTTGAAGACAGTGTCGAGAAACACGAGGATCATTTCGACCCAAAGCCATTAGAAATAGCAGAGAGCTAGTAGTTTGGTACCAGAAACCAAAAACAAAGTGAAACCATCAGTGAGTACATTGTAGCTCTTAAAAACCTGTCTTTGCATTGTAACTTTGGCACATTTTTGGATCGTGCGTTGCGAGATAAGTTTGTGTGTGGACTGGTGGATGAGCGCATACAGTCCAAATTACTGAACACTCCAAACCTAACGTTTGACATAGCATGCAAAATTGCCCTATCTATGGAGATGCCGTCTAAGAATGCGAGGGAGCTCCGTCTAACTCAAGTGACTAGTGCAGCTGAGGTCTACAGTCACAAAGCCACCGCCAAACCTAAAGCTGTGAGACCAAGTCAAAAGCATGTGGGTGAGAGCAGTTCAGTGAATTGTTATTGCTGCAATGGAAATCACTCACCACAGTCCTGCCAATATAGAAATGTGAAGTGTTTTCACTGCCAGAAGCAAGGCCATATTTCAACAGCTTGCAGAGCTGGATCAAAAGCAGGAAGTAAGAACCATTCTAGTGGCAATGCAAAGCAGCGACAACAAAAGGGTGGAATTCACACTATTGGAGTGAACACACCTGATGTTGAAGAACTCGGCATCTACAGTATCTAAGCTGTTAGCGGCAACGTTAGCAGTCGTGAGAAAGACTTCCGTACAAAACTTTTGATCAATGACCAGTATATTAATAAGTGTATTGACACAGCGGCGGACTGCACTATCATGAGTAAGGACACATATGAGAGTAAGTTTAATCAAGTACCACTTACAAAGAGTACCGTAGAGTTAGAAACTTACTCCGAAGAAATCCTAGAGACATGTGGATAAATGGAATGTACAGTTCAGCACAATGGCCAGTCAGTAAAGCTGCCTATTATTGTAGCGAGTTACAACAACAGGCCAACCCTCATGGGCAAAAACTGGTTGAGAAAGTTGAAACTACTCTGGAAAAACTTCTTCAGTGTAGATGCTTCAAAGAAGCGACTCGACACAATGCTGAACAAGTACGAGAGCATATTCACAGACAGTTATGAGGGCATCACTGGGTATGACGCGTATATCCACATCAAGTCCAAAGCGAAGATGTCTATTGTAAGGCAAGGCCAGTCCCCTATGCGTTGAAAAGTCAGGTGGAGGAAGAGCCAGAGAAACTGAGAGAGAACGGAATGCTAGTAAAAACTGACAAAAGTAAATGGGCTACCCCGATTGTGGTAGTGCCGAAAGCAGACAAAACTGTACGCTTGTGCGGTGACTACAAAATTACTATCAACCAAGCAGTTGACGATGAGCAGTACCCGTTACCTACATCACAGGATTTGTATGCAGCACTCTCTGGGTGAAAGGTTTTCTCCAAGCTTGACCTGTCGCATGCTTACGCTCAGCTGGATGTTGAGAGAGAGTCAACAGTATCTCACCATCAACACACACAAGGGACTGTACTCATACATCAAGCTGTTGTATGGTGTAAAGTCCTCCCCCAAAATCTTCCAGGCTACGATGGATAAGATTTTGCAAGGAATTCCAAATTGCTTATGCAATCAAGCCGATGTGCTGATCACAACAAGCAGCGAGGAACAAAATCTAGAAGTGTTAAATTTAGTGTTTCAAAGGTTGAATTCCCACAATGTCAAATTGAAAAGGAGCAAATGTGCTTTTGTGCAGCCCGAGGTTGTGTACCTTGGTTTGAAAGTTGATGCAAATGGCTTGCAACCAGTCAAGGAAAAGGTTGATGCTGTCATCATTGCTCCAAAGCCACAGAACGTGTCTAAGTTAAGATCTTTCCTTGGAATGGTCCAGTACGACACACGTTTCTTACCTGAGTTAGCGACCATGTTAGCTCCATTACACGAGCTCCTCAAGAAGGGTGTCCAGTGGAAGTGGACAAAAGTGCAACAGAAAGCTTACAATGCTTGTAAGAGAAGTCTCCCTAGTGATGCTCTACTTGGGGACTACGACACAGAGTGTGAGCTTAAGTTAGCGTGTGATGCTTCTAGCTACAGTATGGGAGCTGTCATAAGCCACGTAATGGATGGCAGCCAAGAGAAACCAATCGCGTTCGCATCGCGAACTCTCACAAAGAGCGAAAGAAATTACGTGCAAATTGAAAAGGAAGTACTCGCCATAGTGTTTGGAATCAAGAAATTCCAACAGTTCCTGATCGGCAGAAAGTTTATCCTGATACCCGATCACAAACCGCTCCTAGCAATATTGGGGCCCAAACCTGCCATTCCTGCAATGACCGCATCAAGAATGCAACGTTGGGCAGTGTTGTTGTCACAATATGACTACACGATTGAATATCACACTTCAAAGCAAAACGCAATCGCAGATTCCTTGTCCAGGTTGCCACATGAGGACTCGTGTTGGGAGTGAAGGTGAGATTTTCATGCTAGGTGCAGTTGACAAAGACTTTCCCGTGAATGCAACTGAGATTGCAGATGAGACTCAAAAGGACTCAGTACTGAAAAGAGTGTATGAAAACACCTTGAATGGATGGACTGATCAGTGTCTGGACACAGAGTTGAAACCCTTCCATAACCATCGTACTGAATTGTCTTGTGAGCAAGGTTGTATCAAGTGGAGAAACCGAGTGGTGGCACCTACTTCTTTGAGAGATAGAATTCTGGCCGAACTTCAAACTGAATATCCAGGGATCGTCAGTATGAAATCAATTGCAAGAAGCTTTGTTTACTGGCCTGGATTGGAGAGTGATCTTGAATCACTTGTCAGCAAAGTCGATTGAAGTGAAACATATAGGTTCAAACAAATCTGAGATAGAAACAGGATCATCTCTGAGTTCAGAACCAGAACAAAACAGCCCGAAAATTGGTTCAACACCTGAACCTTCTGTAAGGAGATCAGGAAGGCTCCGCAAACCTGTTATTAAACTGGATTTGTAGTTCATTTAAAAGAAAAAAAGCCAGGAGTTTTTGTTATGTGGTCCTGTAATGCTGGGAAAGGTGAGACCATAGTTTTGTTGTATTTGAGAGGGGAATATGTGCATTTTTTTTTAAGGGGAAAGCAGTGTAATGTATTAGCACATGGTTTGTCACATGGTTTAGTATGAGCATGCTCAGATCGCTCTGGCCTAGTAAACAAGCACCTTGACTAGCAGCTCATCGTGTCTCTGTCCTTCATTTGTTCTACCCACATATATTACACTATGTATCTAAATGAGAAGTCGCACAACACCAGGTTATAGTCCAACAGTTTTATTTGAAATTACGAGCTTTCGGAGCGCTGCTCCTTCTTCAGGCCCTGTACCTGACGAAGGAGCAGCGCTCCGAAAGCTCGTAATTTCAAATAAAACTGTTGGACTATAACCTGGTGTTGTGCGACTTCTCATTTTTGTCCACCCCAGTACAACACCGGCATCTCCGCATCATGACTATGTATCTAAGCTGACCTGAGAACTCTTGAAAGTGGATACCTAGAACTAAAAGCAGTCTATTTCCAGTACTAGAATACCTTGCTTTAATGACCATAAAACTTACAAAATTATTTTTTTAAGAAGTACAGTGGGAGTAATTTTAATCTAACTCGCTGGGCGGGAAACCCACAGGACCGGGTGGAACCCCGGTTTTACCACCCAGCCAATATTACTCCTCATTGACCCTTGTTAACAACTAAATAAGAAAATAAATACGGCCCCTCGAGCCTGCTTCGCCATTCAATAAGATCATGGCTGATCTTCGACCTCAGCTCCACTTTCCCACCCAATCCCCACATCCCTTGATTCCCCTAGAGTCCAAAAATCTATCGATCTCAGCCTTGAATATACTCAATGATTCAGAATCCACAGCCCTCTGGCGTAGAGAATTCCAAAGATTCACAACCCTCTGAGTGAAGAAATTCCTCCTCATCACGGTCTTAAATGGCCGACCCCTTATCTTGAGACTATGCCCCCTAGTTCTAGACTCTCCAGCCAGGGGGAAACAACCTCTGAGCATCTACCCTGTCAATCCCCCTCGGAATTTTATATGTTTCAATGAGATCACCTCTCCGTCTTCTAAACTCCAGAGAGTATAGGCCCATTCTACTCAATCTCTCCTCATAGGACAACCCTCACATCCTAGGAATCAATCTAGTGAATCTTCTTTGCACCCTTGGAGCAGTGGGCCAACATGGAGCCAGTCTCTGTCTTTGACATTAATCGGCAGTACAGCAGCAAGCAGACCACCAGTACTGGTAAAAGAGGGAGGAATTTCAGGTAACAGCTTTTGCAAAAAAAAAAGGAAAAGAGCAGACTTAGCATTTTCTTTGTATCTGCGAACTGGGATTGACTTTGTAACGAGACCTTTTTTCCCGATGGGCGGGCTAGGTTGAAATTGCCCTCAGTATGTCCCTCAAATTTGACCTTCCGCTGCATATACTTCTAACACCTTTCAGACATATTATGCTGGAGATGAAAAATCTCATGCAAATTAAATAGATTTCTTTCAGAAAATAGCATTTTGGGATACAGTATATGAGTAATTTGAGACGTGACGTGTGGTGAGTGTAACGTGCTTGGGAGGAACAGGTGACTTTGGACCTGTGGTTCCCAAAGCTCTCCACCACTGGGGGTTTTCCTCGTCTCATGTCTGGGTCTGTTGTAGACTAATCGATAGAGATCGATCGTCGTGATTAGCCATAACTCCATAATTGTATCGTGGAAGCCGAACTAGATGGGCCTTGGTCTTTTTTCGTCTAGAAATTCCAATGTTCCTGAGAGACATCCTGGTGAGATAAGGGAGAACTGGAGAAACGGGGGAGGTGAATTTCCGTGAGGATTCTCCCATTTCTCTGCGGCAACTTCGCTGGAAGGGCCACGGAAACCCGGAAAAATGGTGGGAATGGCGATGGCCTCCTGCTGAAGTCACAGTGAATGAGGGGAGAACCTGGTTGGAATTCACCCCTGCTTTTGCAGTGAGTGGAAGACTCCATCACTGACCAAAAGACTTCTCAAGTTACATGTTCCTGCTGGTTTCTCGAACTTAAAATGTGGCTTGAGGAGTAACTACACTTCGGTCAGTTATAGAGTATTCCACACACCGCAAACGCGAGGGTGAATTTCAACCACGATCTCCATGTGCCATGGGGGCCGCCATTGTATTCTGGGGAAGTTTGGTGGTCAGTTTCGTAAAGTACAAACTAGAGAAGCTGGGATTGTCTCCTTAGAGCAAAGAAGGTTAAGGAGAGATTTAACAGCAATGTTCAAAATTATATGTAGTTTTTGATAGAGTGGATAGGGAGAAACTGTTTCCACTGGCAGGAGGGTCAGTAACCAAAGGACACAGATTTAAGACAATTGGCAAAAAAGCCAGGTGGAGATAAGGAGAATCTTTGTTCTCAGCAAGTTGTTGTGGTTTGGAAGGCGCTGCCTGAAAGGGCGGTGGAAGCAGATTCAATAGCAACCTTCAAAAGGGAATTGGATAAATACTTGAAAAGGAAAAATTTGCAGGGCTATGGGGAGCAGAATGGGCAGCAGGGGAGTGGGACCAATTGGACAGCTCTTTCAAATAGCGTGCACAGACATGATGGGCTGAATGGCCTCTTTCTGCGCTGTATCATTCTATGATTCGAAGGTTGTTAATGCTTGGCGAGTTATGATCTGGAACGCACTGCCTGAAAGGGAAGCAGATTCAAGAGTAACTTTCAAAAGGGAATTGGATAAATACTTGAAAAGGAAAAATTTGCAGGTCTATGGAGGAAGAGCAGGGGGAGTGGAGATAATTGGAGAGCTCTTTCAAAGAGCCAGCACAAGCACAATGGGCCGAATGGCCTCCTACTGTGCTGTGCGATTCTATGGGGGAAAATTCAGTTGGTTGCGCCTCCCGTTAGCACCTTAAGAGGGTGCTAATGGGGCGCAAAGCATCTAGCGCCCAGGCGCGGCGAAGTTTGCGCCGCTCGCGAAATTAACTAGACATTTTGCGGCAGTGCTAAACACTACCGCCACGATCTCCTGCGCCGGCAGATCATGACGTCACTCGAGTGCGCAACGCCCCGGTATCGCCCCGGAGCAGATATTGAGTGGCGCCCCCTGCCTTACCGCCTGACGCAAGCAACAACAGGTTGAGGGGAGCGTTCTGCAGTCATGAAGGGAAAGGGGGAGCGCTATTTAAAGGTGACCGCTTCCTGCCTTTTATTGTTGGTGCCATTTTTGAACTACGCATTCTGAGAGAGAGAGGGAGAGACTTCTGGAGAGATTCAATGCTGTGTGAAGGAGTTTTGGGTACTGAGCAGCACTTTGCAGGTTCATTTTGATTTGCCATTCCTTGTATCGATTTAGAAGAGACTGTGGGGGTTGCACTCTGAGCTCTTTGCCTGGTACTCTCCATTGTTCTTTCCAGCAGATTTGATGTGCAGGTCTCTCCAGGCAGAGATTCAAGGCTGCAATGAGCAGGATGTGGATGGAAAGCAAGATCAACCATCCCCTTTAAGAACTGGCCCGTGTCATTGTGTGTGTGTTCCATTGCTGACTGACATTACATGAGCTTCGCCAGCGCTCTGAGGTAGCGCCTCGCTCCTCGGCCTTTGTGCCTTAAGACAGGTGTGAAGCGCCTGATATAGCGCTGCAATCACCTCCAGGGACGATAAAAGTCAAGTTTGCAGTCGGTGGCGATAATTACGCCAGGCGCTAATCTTTGCGCCCGGCCGATAATTGCGCCCCAAATGGGGCGATACTGAATTTCTCCCCCTATATCTTTAGATCAATTGCACGCACGCACACAGATCTTGTGTGAGGTTGTTCGACTGTCGCTACCGGTTTGTGAATCCGCCCTGCAGTACAATCGGGATGAATTCAGAGCACAGACAAGCGGCTAATACAAATGGGCTATTAAACAAGTGCCCACGTTAAACGACACGTACTGCCTGACTTTCCAACAGCGCATAGTCACGGACTTAGTCTTGGCTGGATAAACACTCAGCTCGTTGGCAGGAACCCATCTAGACAGATGCTTCAGTTTCTCATTGAGTCTGTTAATTATTATGCTAATGTTTGAGTCAGAACACTGAATAGCGGAATCATTAGCAAATAATTCACAGTTGGTGTATTTAAAAGATCATTAATGTAAATCAGGGGGGGAGAAAAAAATGTAGTGGGCAAAGCAATGATCCGTATAAAACCAGTCAGGAGGTTGGCAATGCCACACTTGCATGACCTGACCCACCCCCCCCCCCCCTGCCCCCCCACTTTCTGTTTAATATCAACCCGACCTCAAACACAAATAGGGGCCCCTGTTACTGAAATTTCAGGGTGCCAAGCTTGCAGGAATGTTTTGACGAGAAGGCTGCTGGCAGGAGGAGGGGAGGGGTTGTGGGAAGTTGTGGGGGGTGGGGGTGGGTGGTTTGTGGGAGGAGGGGCGGAAGGGGTGGTGGGGACGTTGAAAAAGAGGTCAAGGGTCATCTTGATTCACGGCGGAGCCTACCTTTTTCTATAACGTTACAGCACCAAGCTGCGTCTCCGCATGCAAAACCGGCTCGTAAATTTACGCAGCTTTGTCTCGGTTTACAGAACCAAGGCGGGTGGATGGAGTTAAGATACAGATCAGCCGTGATCTCAACGAACGGGCAGAACAGGTTCGAGATGCTGAATGGCCTCCTCCTGTTCCTACGTCACTTTTGGCAAGTCTCGAGGCAAAACAACGCGTACATACACACAGACACACACATACAGTAGCTGCTCATGCACGCGATTGCTGTTTTTTTGGGGATCTTGCTGTGCGCAACATGGCCGCCACGCTGCCCTCCAGTAGAAACGGTTACTAAATTTTGAAGTACTTTGAGATGTTGCTGAGAACCGTGATGAGATGTTATTTTATGTGTTTCGTTTTTTTTTTATTCATTCACAGGATGTGGGCGTCACTGGCAAGGCCAGCATCTGTTGCCCATTCCAAATTGCCCTGGAGAAGGTGGCAGTGGGGCCGCCTCCTTGAACCGAAGGTCCTCCCACAGCGCTGTTAGGGAGGGAGTTCCAGCATTTTGACCCAGCGAGATGAATCAACAACAAAATATTTCCAAGTTAGGATGGTGTGTGTGGCTTGGAGGTGGAGCTTGGAGGTGGTGGTGTTCCCATGCGTCTGCTGCCCTTGTCCTTCTAGGCGGTAGAGGTCGCGGGTGCTGTCGAAGAAATTTTGGATTTGGCAAACTGTGAAAATTACGCATCATGTTTGCAGCTTGATAAGATAAGTTTGTCGTATATACACGGCACCTGCTCCTAACTTGTAACAAGCAGGGAAATACAAACTTGACTGCATTTCAAATGGCATTGTTTGGTTGCTGGAAGCTGCTGCTTGTTCCTAACCATTATCATGCCCACCACCATCATCGCCAAGTAATGCAATAACCCAAGCACATGAAACCCACCTTTAATGTCAACCCAGGAGGAAGGCCAAGCCCTACAGTAAAGGACACCACCAGCCTTCCTACAGCAATCACAGATCCCTTAAAGAAAGAAAGACTTGCATTTATATAGCACCTTTCATGACCACTCAAAGCACTTTACAGCCAATGAAGTACTTTTGAAGTGGAGTCACTGTTGTAAGGTGGGAAACGCATAAATGATGGAAAATATATTTTATCTTCCCCCTTATAATCCCAATGTAAATAGTCAAGGAGAACAAGCTGTTAGAGCTTCCAAACGGGCAGTGAAACCAGGAATAAAAACAGAAAATGTTGGAAATACTCAGCAGGTCAGGCAGCATCTGTGGAGAGAGAAACAGAGTTAACGTTTGAGGTTGATGACATTTCATCAGAACTGGAAAAGGTTAGAGATGTAATAGGTTTTAAGCAAGTGCAGAGGCAGGGAAAGTTTGGAGGGGAGGAAAGAACAAAAGGGAAGGGTTGTGATAGGGTGGAAGGCAGGAGAGATTGAGGGGAAAAAATTCGTCCCCTTAGCACCACACATTGGCACCAATAGATGGCGCTAATGCGGTGTTGAGACAAGTGACGACAGGGCAAGGCGAATCCAGCGCTGCACGCCAAATCAGGACCCCCACAGTGCTACCGGTAACAGCTATCACCGGGGACCTCAACACCAGGGAGATTGTGACGTCAGTGAGTGTGCAACGCTCACTGAACACATGATTTCCCAAATTGCTTTTAGCCACTTACCTCACCACCTGGAGTAAACACCAACAGGGAGAGCTGGCCTGAAGCACCAGGAATCCAGCTGCAGGGACGTTATTTAAAGGGATCATCAGTAATCACTCACACCTGTCATGTTAGTGCAGTTTAATAAGATCATATGAACATATGAAATAGGAGCAGGAGTAGTCCATTCAGCCCCTCGAACCTGCTCCGCCATTCAGTAAGATCATGGCTGAGCTTCTACCTCAACTCCACTTTCCTGCACTATCCCCATATCCCTTGATTCCTTTATTGTCCAAAAATCTATCGATCTCTGTCTTGAATATACTCAACGACTGAGCCTCCACAGCCCTCCGGGGTAGAGAATTCCAAAGATTCACAACCCCCTGAGTGAAGAACTTTCTCCTCATCTCAGTCCCAATGACCGACCCCTTATTCTGAGACTGTGACCCCTGGTTCTAGACTCCCCAACCTGGGGAAACATCCTCCTTGCATCTACCCTGTCAAGCCCTCTAAGAATTTTATATGTTTCAATCAGATCACTTCTCATTCTTCTAAACTCCAGAGAATATAGGCCTGGTCTACTCAATCTCTCCTCATAGGACAAACCCCCCACCCCAGGAATCAGTCTGGTGAACCTTTGTTGCACTCCCAGAATGGAAAAGGAGGGGGAGTAGCCCTGATAATAAAGGATGACAAGGACAGTAGCGAAAAAGGATCTCGGCTCAGAAGATCAGGAAGTAGAATCAGTATGGGTGGAGATAAGGAATAACAAGGGGCGGAAAACACTGGTAGGAGCAGTATATAGATCCCCTAATAGTAGCTATACCGTTGGACAGAATATTAATCAAGAAATAGTAGGAGCTTGCAACAAAGGTAATGCAATAATCTTGGGGGACTTTAATCTTCATATAGACTGGACAAATCAAATTGGCAAAGGTAGTCTGGAGGACAAGTTCATGGAATGCATTCAAATGCATTAGGAACCAACCAGGGAACAGGTTATTTTAGATCTTGTATTGTGTAATGAGACAGGGTTAATTAACAATCACATAGTAAAAGATCCTTTGGGGCAGAGTGATCAGAATATGGTAGAATTTCACCTTAATTTTGAGAGTGACTTGCCTAAGTCTGAAACTAGAGTCTTAAACTTAAATAAAGCCAATTACATAGGTATGAGGGGTGAGTTGGCGAAGCTAGATTGGAAAAATAGATTAAAAGGTATGGCGGTAGATAAGCAGTGGCTAGCATTTAAAGAAATATTTCATAATTCTCAACAAAAATACATTCCATTGAGAAACAAAAACTCCACGGGAAAGGTGATCCAACCGTGGCTAACTAAAGAAGTTAATGATAGCATTAGATTGAAAGAAGAAGCTTATAATGTTGCAAAGAATAATAGTAAGCCTGAGGATTGGGAGAGTTTCAGAAACCAGCAAATGTTGACCAAAAAATTGATAACAAGGGAAAAAATAGAATGAGAGAAAACTAGCAAGAAATATAAAACCAGATTGTAAGAGTTTCTACAAGTATGTAAAAAGGAAAAGAGTAGCAAAAGTAAACGTTGGTCCCTTAGAGGCTGAGACAGGAGAAATTATTATGGGGAATAAGGAAATGGCAGAAACGTTAAACAAATATTTTACATAGATACATAGAAGATAGGAGCAGGAGTAGGCCATCCGGCCCTTCGAGCCTGCTCCGCCATTTAATGAGATCATGGCTGATCCTCCAATTCAGTATCCCGTCCCCGCCTTCTCTCCGTAACCCTTAACCCCTTTTGCCTGTAGAAATATATCTAATTCCCTCTTAAATATATTTAATGAGCTGGCGTACACTGCCCTCTGTGGCAATGAGTTCCACAGGTTCACCACCCTCTGAGTGAAGAAATTCCCCCTCATTTCTGTCCTAAATGGTTTAGCCCTTATCCTTAAATTATGTCCTCTAGTTCTGTTCTCACCCGCCAAGGGAAACATTCCTTCTGCATCTAGTCTGTCTAGACCTGTCAGAATTTTATACACTTCTATGAGGTCCCCTCTCAATCTTCTAAACTCCAGTGTGTACATCCCTAAACTACATAGTCTCTCCTCATAGGTCAATCCCGCCATTCCTGGTATCAGCCTGGTGAATCGCCGCTGCACCCCCTCCATGGCAAGAACATCTTTCCTCAGATGAGGCGACCAAAACTGTACACAGTACTCGAGGTGTGGTCTCACCAGTGCCCTGTACAGCTGTAGCAAGGTATCCCTGTTCCTGTATTCCAACCCTTTTGCTATGAAGGCCAGCATACCGTTTGCCTTCTTGACCGCCTGTTGCACCTGCATGCTCGCCTTCAGTGACTGGTGTACAAGAACACCCAGGTCTCTCTGTACTTCCCCCTCTCCCAATTTATTGCCATTTAAATAATAATTTGCCCTCCCGTTCCTGCACCCAAGGTGGATAACTTCGCACTTGTCCACATTATAGTGCATCTGCCATTTATCCGCCCAATCACCCAGTCTGTCCAAAGCGCTCTGGAGCTTCCTGGTCTCCTCCTCTGAGCCCACCCCCCCTCCTAGTTTAGTGTCGTCTGCAAATTTGGAAATGCTGCATCCGACTCCCTAATCCAGGTCATTAATGTAAATTGTGAACAGCTGGGGACCCAGGACAGATCCCTGTGGTACCCCACTTGTTACTGCCTGCCATTCAGAAAATGAGCCGTTTATTCCAACTCTCTGTTTTCTATCTGACAGCCAGTTCTCTATCCACGTCAATACTTTCCCCTTTATCCCATGAGCTTCAATTTTCCATGCTAATCTTTTATGTGGGACCTTATCGAAGGCCTTTTGGAAGTCCAGGTACACCACATCTACTGGCTCTCCCCCATCTATTTTACCAGTTACTCCCTCAAAAAATTCCAATAGATTAGTCAAGCACGATTTACCCTTTGTAAATCCACGTTGACTCTGTCCTATCCTGTCCCCATTTGCTAAGTGCTCCGCTATTTCATCCTTAATGATGGACTCCAGCATTTTGCCCACAACTGATGTGAGGCTTACAGGTCTGTAATTACCTGCTTTTTCCCTACCCCCCTTTTTGAATAGTGGGGTAACGTTAGCTACCCTCCAATCCATGGGCACTGTTCCCGAGTCTAATGAATTCTGAAAAATCATACTTAGTGCATCCGCTATCTCTAGGGCCACCTCCTTCAGTACCCTAGGATGCATGTTATCAGGCCCTGGGGATTTGTCCGCCTTCAATCCCTTTAGCTTCCTTAACACCATATCCTTAGAGATATTGATTTGCGTCAGTTCCTCCTTTGCAAATGTCCCTATTTTTCCCGATATCCCAGGGAGGTTTTTTGTGTCTTCCTTCGTAAAGACTGACCCAAAGTATGCATTTAGTTGGTCTGCCATTTCCTTATTTCCCGTTATATATTCCCCCGTATCTGACTGCAATGGACCAACTTTGGTTTTCACCAGTCTTTTCCTCTTGATATACTTATAAAAGCTTTTGGAGTTAGTTTTTATATTTTCCGCCAGCTTGCTTTCGTAAGCTATTTTGCCCCTCTTGATTAAGCCCTTTGTCCTCCTTTGCTCTATCTTAAACTGTTCCCAATCTTCCGCTCTGGCGCTTTTTTTGGCTATTTTATACGCCCTATCTTTGGATTTTATGCTGTCTCTAATTTCCCCTGTTATCCACGGTTGAGTCACCTTTTTAGATTTCCTTTTATGCCAGATTGGTATAAACAATTTTTGCAATTTTGTCATTCTATCTTTAAATGCTTGCCATTGTTTATCTACCTCCAGTCCTCCCAGGAACGTTGTCCAATCAGACCTACTCAGTTCCCGTCTAATGGCATCATAATTCCCCTTGTTTAAATTCAGGACCTTAGTCTCTGAGTCAATTTCTTCGCTCTCCATTTCGAGTGAGAAATCGATCATGTTATGATCGCTCTGACCCAAGGGTCCCCGTACAACAAGATTACTAATTAGTCCCTTCTCATTGCACAGTACCCAGTCCAATATAGTCTGTTCCCGAGTTGGTTCCTCGACATATTGATCCAGATAACCATCCCTTAAACACTCAAGGAATGCCTCCTCCTCATTATTTTTACTGATTAGGCTAGTCCAATCTATATGTAAGTTAAAGTCACCTATGATGACAGCTGTGCTCTTATTGCACGCTTCTCTAATTTCCCTCGTGATGCCCTCCCCAACCTCTATTTTACTATTTGGAGGCCTATATACCACTCCTATTAATGTTTTTCGCCCCTCGCTATTTCTTAGCTCCACCCATATAGATTCTGTATTAACTGAGTTAATATTCTTCCTTTCAATTGCATTTATCCCCTCTTTTACCAGCAATGCTACCCCTCCTCCCTTTCTTTTTTGTCGATCCTTCCTAAATACTGAATACCCCTGTATGTTAAGCTCCCAGCCCTGCTCACCCTGCAACCATGTTTCCGTAATCCCAATTAGATCATAATTATTAACCTCTATTTCCACAGCTAATTCATCTACCTTGTTCCTGATGCTTCTCGCATTTTGTATCTGTCTTCACAGTAGAAGACACAAAAAGCATACCAAAAATGGTGGGGAACCAAGGGTCTAATGAGGGTGAGGAACTTAACGTAATTAATATAAGTAGAGAAAAAGTACTAGAGAAACTAATGGGACTAAAAGCTGACAAATCCCCTGGACCTGATGGCCTACATCCTAGAGTTCTAAAAGAGTTGGCTGAAGAGATAGCGGATGCATTGGTTTTGATCTTCCAAAATTCCCTAGATTCTGGAATGGTCCCAGCAGATTCGAAGGTCGCAAATATAACACCGCTATTCAAGAAAGGAGGGAGAGAAAACAGGGAACTACAGGCCAGTTAGCCTGACATCAGTCGTCGGGAAAATGCTGGAATCCATTGTTAAGGAAGTGGTATCAAGTCACTTAGAAAATCATGACATGATAAGGCAGAGTCAACATGGTTTTATGAAAGGGAAATCGTGTTTGACAAATTTATTAGAGTTTTTTGAGGATGTAAATAATAGGGTAGATAAAGGGGAACCAGTGGATGAAGTATATTTGGATTTCCAAAAGGCATTCGAAAAAAGTGCCACATAAAAGGTTATTACACAAGATTAGGGCTCATGGGGTTGGGGTAATATAATAGCATGGATAGAGGATTGGTTAACAGACAGAAAACAGAGAGTAGGGATAAACTGATTTTTTTCAGGTTGGCAGGCTGTAACTAGTGGGGTGCCGAAAGGATCAGTGTTGGGGCCTCAGCTATTTACAATCTATATTAATGACTTAGATGAAGGGACCGAGTGTAATGTATCCAAGTTTGCTGATGATACAAAGCTAGGTGGGACAGTAAGCAGTGAGGAGAACACAGTCTGCAAAGGGATATAGATAGACTAAGTGAGTGGGCAGTAAGGTGGCAGATGGAGTATAATGTGGGGAAATGTGAGGTTATTCACTTTGGTAGGAAGAATAGAAAAACAGAATATTTTTTAAATGGTGAGAAACTTTCAAATGTTGATCAGAGAGATTTGGGTGTCCTCGTGCAAGGAACACAGAAAGCTAGCATGCAGGTACAGCAAGCAACAAGTAAGGCAAATGGCATGTTGGCCTTTATTGCAAGGGGGTTGGAGTATAAGAGTAAGGAAGTCTTGCTACAATTGTACAGGGCCTTGGTGAGACCACACCTGGAGTACTGTGCACAGTTTTGGTCTCCTTATCTAAGGAAGGATATACTTGCCTTGGAGGCGGCGCAACAAAGGTTCACTAGATTGATTCCTGGGATGAGAGGGCTGTCCTATGATGAGAGATTGTGTAGAATGGGCCGATACTCTCTGGAGTTTAGAAGAATGAGAGGTGATCTCATTGAAACATACAAGATTCTGAGGGGGATTGACAGGGTAGATGCTGAGAGGTTGTTTCCCCTGGCTGGAGTGTGTAGAACTAGGGGGCACAGTCTCAGGATAAGGGGTCGGCCATTTAAGACTGAGATGAGGAGGAATTTCTTCACTCAGAGGGTTGTAAATCTTTGGAATTCTCTGCCCCAGAGGGCTGTGAATACTGAGTCATTGAGTATATTCAAGGCTGAGATCAATAGATTTTTGGACTCTAGGGGAATCAAGGGATATGGAGATCGAGTGGGATCCTCATGTAATAAAGGCCAACATACCATTTACTTTCTTAATTGCTTGCTGTACCTGCATGTTAACGTTCAGTGATTCGTATAAATGGACACCCAGGTCCCTCTGAACACCAACATTTCCCAATCTCTCACCATTTAAAAAATACTCTGCTTTTCTATTTTTCCTACCAAAGTAGATAACTTCACATTTCTCCACATTAAAATCCATTTGCCATGTTCGTGCCCACTCACTTAGCCTGTCTATATCCCCTTGAAGCCTCTTTGCATCCTCCTCACAACTTACATTCCCACCTAGCTTTGTATCATCAGCAAACTTGGATATATTACATTTGGTCCCCTCATCCAAATATATAGATTGTGAATAGCTGAGACCCGAGCACTAATCCTTGCAGCCTGCCGACCCGAAAATGACCCATTTATTCCTACTCTCTGTTTTCTGTCCCTTAACCAATCCTCAATCCATGCTAGTATATTACCCCCAATCCCATGAGCCCTAACTTTGTTTAATAACCTCTTGTGTGGCACCTTATCAAATGCCTTCTGAAAATCCAAATACACCACATCCACTGGTTCCCCCTTATCTATTCTGTTATTTACAACCTCAAAATACTCTAACAGATTCATCAAACATGAGTTCCCTTTCATAAATCCGTGTTGACTCTGCCCAATCCTATTATTATTTTCTAAGTGTCCTGTTACCACGTCCTTAATAATAGATTCAGTGGCTTTTTGTTAGTTTTAGCTACTGCAACAGTTTCATTGAGTAATTACAAGGTTCTTTTGTATCAGGAGTCTTGTGGCAAGTACAAAGTAGCAACATTTATTCTTCAAAGAATCAAACTGCAACACTTGGTAAGATTAATGGAGGCTGTACTGGCATGCCACCTCACCCTCCAGGATCTACGGCGGAGGGAGCGTAGGCAGCGAGAAAGACGGGAACATGTGTGCAGAGGGAGGAGGACGAGAAGGAAGAAGACAAGGAACAGGAGGGAGGGAGGAGGCAGCCGGACATTCGAGCCTCCGGATGGGCGGTCCGTGATGTGGTGTGCCACCTCCCTCCACATAGTGCAGCAGACTTGTGGCAAGGCCCTCCTGCCAGTTGGTGGGTACAGGACTGCCCACCTTCTCTCCAGCGCTAAAACCAATGCCTCGAAAGCTTCATGGGAAAACCTGCTGGCTCTCTTCCTGGGGTGGCGATCTGCCATGAGGATTTTAAATAAGTGCTCCTTCTCCTTGTCCTTCTTATGGTTGTTGAGGCAGCTGTACAGCCAACAATGCTGAGAATGAGGTGCTGCAGCATCAATGAACCTCCCCTTTAAGTAGTGAAAAAAGCCTGTGGCAATCATGAGTTGCAATTAGACTGCACCCGATATTAGTCCAGCCTTTAAGTGTAATGCCAATGAGCTTGGGTTTTTAGACTTCATTTAAGACTCCAATCATTTTATTGAGCAGTGAGGACGAATTTGCGCGCAGTCGAGTGTATTTTCACCTGGTGCTAATTCACCATTTTTTGTCCTAACACCGCCCATTCCTTGGCTGTAACGAATTTCTAGCCCTTTAAAATGACAAAAGGGATGATGGTGCAAGGTGAAAGGAGATGGTAATGGAACAATTAAAGAAACAAAAAATGGGTCTAGAGGAGGTGTAAATTGGGAATATCAGAATCATCAGCAGCTGCCATCCAAAAAAATGGAAGCAGAGGTTATAATCTGAAACTGTTGGACTCAATGTTGAGTCTGGAGATGTGAGGTAGTGCCCGTCCGCCTTTGCTATTGCGACCATATTTCAGCAGGTGATGGCACCTTTGGGATAGAAGGGAAAGGATATAAATGATTTGGGGATTTTTGGTAAAGAGACTTGTATGTTAATCTTGGGACCACTTTTCTCACTCGGCATACCGACAGGGAACTTTACCTGCCAGCTGTGAGAATCGGTAAATTGTGGACGTAATACCCTTGATGTTCTGTCTGTCAAAATAAAAGGGAACAGACGGAAGAGCCTGGGCATGATTTCTTGATATGCGTGGCTGGCAGACAAGGTTCCAGTCTGCTGCAGCATCAGGAACATAGGAACAGGAGCAGGCCATTCAGCCCCTGGAGCCTGTTCCGCCATTCAATTAGATCATGGCTGATCTGTATCTTAACTCCATCTACCCATTGATGTTGTGACATTCTTACTTTTTTTTCCCCAAAACTATGGCAGGAGGCAAGATGGACCAGAAGGGAAAAGGTGGAGCTGGATTGGAACTGCCTCTTTGCAGTCTCAAGCTAGCTTCTCGCACACGCACGTTAGCTGAGGATTTATTGAAGAAATGACACAGGGGGGAAACCTATTGTTTAAGTGTAAGCAGTTTATTTATTAACATATAATAGAAGCAGTTAGTGCAGTTTTCCTTTGATGCGCTATCATCTCTGTCCCTGCATGATACCTGGCTGCGATCTCTTCACTGCATCCTTCATTTACACTTTTCGCGTGGGGTGCAGGATGTTGAATTAGTATTCAAATGATGTTCTGCCATCACCATAATTTATTTGTGTGCAGGGCAAGAGATTAATTTCCTGAGCTCCACTCAATCCCCCAAACTGCTCCAAAAATAGTACATCTTGAACTAATTTGTCACAGTTCTAGTTTAAAGTTTCTGTCATCCTTACAAGAGAAAGCTAGCAGAGTACTTTAGTGCAAAACATTCCCACAGACGCATGATTTCTTTTTTTTTAAAACCTATGCTTGCCAATTGTCCAATGACCAGCTAGAATCATAGAATCATAGAATGGTTACAGCACAGAAAGAGGCCATTTGGCCCATTGAGCCCGTGCCGGCTCTCTGCAAGAGCACTTCAGCTAGTCCCACTCCCCCTGCCCTTTCCCCTGTAGCCCTGCAAATTTTGTCAATCCTTCTTGGGGAGAAAGTAAGTGGGATTTCTTTGTGATTGAATTGAATCCAAGATGACACAGCGGAAGATGGAAGAATTGGAACCAAGTTGATCATCTGTGTCAGACTTGGCAATCCGATTCTTTGAGCCAAACAGACCTTCCATACTCCAGAGAACCATTGAATATTGACAAGCCAACCTGGCTGATTGATAAGGTCTGAAGTCAATGGCCCAGCAGGTAGGGAGGTGAAAGATGGACAAGCAACAGTTTGCACCAGCAGTCTCCCTGTGCACACTTGGCACAAACCAAGACTTAAGTCATGCTAACTTGCATCTCAATTCTCTGGCCTTGGGTATGTGGGATGTTTCCCCACAGCGAAAGATTGCATGCACTCCATAAGAAACAAGCAGAAACTCTACTGAAGTGGCTTTCTCTGTACTTTGGTTTGGACACTCTTAAACATGGTGATGGATTTCCCCCTAAAAAATGAATCATTTCCCTCCCATGGAGAATGGTTACTTTAATAAGAACATAAGAATTAGGAGCAGGAGTAGACCATATGGCCCCTCGATCCTGCTCCGCCATTCAATGAGACCATGGCGGATCTTCGACCTCAACTCCACTTTCCAACCCGATCTCCATAATCCCTTGATTCTCCTCTATCTATCTCAGTATACTCTCTCAGTCACAGCTGCTCATTTAATGTTGCCATGTCTATCATCCACATTCAGTAGATGGAGGTTTGGCTCGGTGACACCCATTAGCTTCCCGAGACCTCATTGGCTCAGTTGTCCAGGTGCAACTTAAAGAAAAAACAGTACATTGTGGAATTCTTTTTTTTTGCTTCATCTGACCCTTGATCTACATATGTTTGAAGGAGCAATGCAGAGAGGGTTCAACAGGGTTTAGATGTTAAAACAGTTAAATAGCCTGCCTGTACTCTCACCGTGCAAAGAAAGATCTGACATCTATTTATATAGCTCCATCTCACTGTCCCAAAGCACTTCATAACCAACTTCTGAAGTAGAGTCACTGTACTGTTGCGGTTCAGGCAAAAAATTGCACAGCAAGATCCCACAGTCAGGAGCTGAATGACCACTTAATTTGCTTCTGGTGAAATTGGTTGAGGGAGGAATGTTGTCCGAGACAACTCCCGCTCGTCTTCAATTAGTGCTGTGCAATCTTTCACATCCACCGGAACAGGCAGACAGGGCCTCGGTTTAACGTCTCATTCACCGGACAGCACCTCTGCTCACACAGTAGTCTTTCAGGAACGCACTGAATTACTAGTCTAGGCTTATGTGCTCAGCTCCAGGAGTAGAGCTTGACTCCACAACTTCGAAACCCAACCGAGGCTACCAACTGAGCCAAGTGGACACTTCCACAACTAAAAAATGGCCACTTGGGCAAGGGGAATTGGAGGAGCTGCCAGTGGAACTGTACCCCAGTGAGATTTAACACCTTCGGGAAAGGAAGGGAGATCATTGAAAAATAAACACAGCACTTTCATCTAGTTGTGGAAAGAAAGGCTCTTTTAAATAGGAAAAACTAAGTTGTGAATCATTAATGGCTGATGGAAATTGATGGAGAGTCAATCCTTTCTTCAAAGATACAACAAAACTTTATATTATATATAAAAGCGAAACTTCCTCAATGAAATGAACTGCTAACATAAGCAAATTGCCAAAGTAAATCAGGGGCTGCTTCCAACAGATAAACTCCCACTCTTCTCACATACCTCCTCACTGCACTTCTCAGACAAACAATCACAAATTTCTTTCAGGCCAATTAATTACCCCCAACTCATTGAAATGTATAAAATTCTTAGAGGGCTTGACAGGGTAGATGCTGGGAGGATGTTCCCCCTGGCTGGGGAGTCTAGAACCAGGGGTCATAGCCTCAGGATAAGGGGTCGGCCATTTAAGACTGAGATGAGGAGGAATTTCTTCACTCAGAGGGATTGTGAATCTTTGGAATTCTCTACCCCAGAGGGCTGTGGATGCTCAGTCGTTGAGTATCTTCAAGGCTGAGATTGATAGATTTTTTAACTCTAGGGGAATCAAGGGATATGGGGATCGGGCGGGAAAGTGGAGTTGAGGTCGAAGATCAGCCATGATCTTATTGAATGGCGGAGCAGGCTCGAGGGGCCATATGGCCTACTCCTGCTCCTAATTCTTATGTTCTTATGTTGCACCGAATGGCCTGTTTCTGTGCTGTAAATTCTGTGTAACTCGTCCTCATTAGGCAATCTCATTGGGTGCTAAACACAATCGTCAGAGCCAAGTAAAAAACAATCCAGTAGAGTGTGACATTATTGGCAGTGATATATTGGGTTTGTTATATGTGCACACACTCTGCCAATCCTTTTTTTGAATGACCGTTACTGTTGGGTGTGATTTTTTGACGTTCAGCAAAGAAAGAAAGAAAGAACTTGTATTTATAGAGCGCCTTTCATGATCTCAGGACGTCCCAAAGTGCTTTACAACCAATAAAGTACTTTTGAAGTGCAGTCACTGTTGTAATGTAGGAAACGCGGCAGCCAATTTGCGAACAGCAAGCTCCCACAAACAGCAATAATGACCAGATAATCTGTTTTAGTGATGTTGATTGATGGATAAACATTGGCCCAGGACACCGGGAATAACTCCCCTGCTCTTCTTCAAAATAGTGCTGTGGGATCTTTTACATCCACCTGAGAGAGTGGGCGGGGCCTCGGTTTAACGACTCATCTGAAAGACGGCACCTCCGACAGTGCGGCACTCCCTCAGCACTGCACTGGAGTGTCAGCCTAGATTATGTGCTCAAATCTCTGGAGAGGGACTTAAACCAGAAATTCTGACGCAGAGGCGCGAGTGCTGCCAATGAGCCATGGCTAACGCATGGGTGCTGCGCGTCTGCTCAGGTGCTCTGACCGTATTGTGGAGCTACGGCTTCATTAACAAGTTCTTTCAAACCTGAAGGCTCTCATGGGTTGCCTGGTGGGAGATCCTCAGAGGAATAGCATTGAACCAGCTGCTTACACCTTTCTCCAGGGATTCCGCCGGACTCCTGCCTAAGTTACGGCGAGATTGGGACCAACACACGTACAGACTCTCAGCATCACAGTATCATACAGCACAGTGTGTTTTGGACACTCAGTAGGCCCTCGGCGGAGATCAGAACAAATGGACATCAGATGGCAAGACAGGATCCCTGACATCAAACTTCTTAAGTAAGCTGACACACTAACCATAGATGCTCTGATCATGAAGACACGACTACATTGGTCAAGTCATGCGGTACGAATGTCTGGTGAATGAATCCCGAAGAGGATCTTTTAATGGCGCATTGACAACTGGGACGGGAGTTTGTGGTAGTCAGCAAAAGGGATATAAAGACTGCTCAAAAGCCACTCTGAAACAGTGCAAACTAGACGTCCGTAAGTGAGAACCACTTGCTCAAGATAAGAAAGTATGGTGAAAATCCATCCATAAGCCACCTCCTACTATGAGGCCCGTCGCATTGCTTATGCTGAACGTAAACGTCAGCTGAGGAAGTCTCGCTTGAAGAATCAAGATTCCCAACCTGCTGATTCACTGTTCAATAGCAAAATACTGCGGATGCTGGAAATCCGAAATAACAACAGAAAACGCTGGAAAAACTCAGCAGGCCAGGCAGCATCCGTGGAGAGAGAAACAGAGTTAACGTTTCAGGTCAAAGACCTTTCGTCAGAACTGGAAAAAAGCAGTGTGACAGGTTAAGGAACAAAGGATGGCTCTAGATGAAGTGTGAAATGCGCTGGCGGACACACATTCCAAGCAAAAATGGGTCTCATCAGTCATCAAAGAACTCACTGCCGAAAATGAGATGATATTCTGGCTGTCTTCTTTGCTACAGAAGGATGAAGGATGACGATAGGCCTCAGTGCCGGATGCACATAGGTGCCAACACTACCAGCCTCCTAACGTTCAAACTGCCTTACGTTACAAATAACGGGCAGGAAAAGACCAGCTGGTCCATCAAGCCTGCCCCACACACCATGATGGCCGGAGCATCGTGACTCCATGCCGGAGCTTTCCACCTCTTTCAGCCGTGTAATCTCCTGGGAGAGGCAAAAAAACACAAAGGAAGAATCCAGAGCCAATACTCTGAAATATCCCTCGCTAACGCCCCTCCACCCCCAGCTCCTCAGGCGATCTAAACCAGTTCAGGAGATCAAATGGATCAAGTGTTGTCTATAAAGACACTTATCTTCTCTATGATGCGATCCCTGCCCCACCTCCCTCTTAGAGGCAGTACAGAGAGTCAGCACCCAATACACCAGCCGGCAACACATTCCAGAGGCTCACTGCTCTCTGGAAAAAGAAAAACCGCCCAACATCCAGTCCGTTCATACTCTCACATAGTTTAAACTCATGATCCTCCCCAATCTGTTAAATTGCCAATGCTTAATGCTAAGCGTCCGTTAACATTTATTACCTCCCTCAGTCTTTCTGCTTCTCCTACCATCTGCAGCCTATTGAAACCCAAGCTTTCTGTCAGCAAAACACTGCGACTTCATTGACTTAATCATTTCATCTATTCTTTCGCCTTCGTGGTGCCCCACATTATGAGCCTTGGCCCTTCTCGGTTCTCAATTAACAAAAAGCACTGCTCGAAACCAGCAGGAACAGAGGCCATGTAAAGCCACGTTAGATTGAGTGGGAGTATGATGCACAAATCAATGAGATACAGAGTCAATGAATAATGCTTCAATTATGCCTTGATTGTGACAATGCATAACAACACGGTATTAAGGGAAATGACATTGCCGCAAGACTACGGCAGACAGTCCAATAGCTCGTACTGCAAGGTGAGCAGACAAGTGGTTTTAAGATGTGGAGTTGCATTCATTGTGAATGGATCAGTCAATGTGCCCGATGTGGTTAAAATTAATGTCAGGCACGTTTGTTATGCCTTCCTGGAGTTTCGATGTAAGCTTATTATTTTAATCCGCAGGTCGTGACTTGCTAAGGACAGACGAGTACTTCAAAAAGTCAGCGTACTTGGTACCCACAATTATAGAAATCTTTTATAAAGGGAGATGCAATGATCTGGGAGTTTTGTGTATTATTACATATTTGAAAGAAAAAAGAAAGACTTGCATTTACATAGCACCTTTCACAACCTCAGGATGTCCCAAAGCACTTTACAGCCGATGAAGCATCACCCTCTATTCCCTTTTCCCTCGTATGCTTGTCCAGCCTCCCCTTAAATCCATCTATACTATTCGCTTCAACCACTCCCTGTGGTAGTGAGTTCCACATTCTCACCACTCTCTGGGCAAAGGAGTTTCTTCTGAATTCCCTATTGGATTTCTTGGTGACTATCTTATATTGATGGCCTCTAGCTATGCTCTTCCCCACAAGTGGAAACATTCTCTCTTTATCCACTCTATCAAAACCTTTCATAATTTCAAAGACCTCTATTAGGTCACCCCTCAGCCTTTTCTGTTCAAGAGAAAAGAGATCCAGCCTGTTCATCCTTTCCTGATAGGTGTACCCTCGCATTTCTGGTATCATCCTTGTAAATCTTTTCTGCACCCTCTCCAGTGCCTCTATATCATAAGAACATAAGAACATAAGAAATAGGAGCAGGAGTAGGCCAATCGGCCCCTCGAGCCTGCTCCGCCATTCAATAAGATCATGGCTGATCTGATCCTAACCGCCAATCTACTATCTATCACAGAACCATCTCCTGCATCTAACAGAATTGCACACACGAAATAGGAGCAGAATCAGGCTACACAGTCCCTGGGCCCGCTCCACTACCCACAGGGCCATGACCGATCCGAACCTAGACTCATGTCCAAATTCCTGCCCGCTCCCCGTAACCCTTAATGCCCTTTACTTCTAGGAAACTGTCTATTTCTGTTTTAAATTTAATTAATGTTGTAGCTTCTACAGCTTTTTGTGGCAGCATATTCCATGGACCTACCACCCTCTGAGTGAAGTAGTTCCTCCTCATCTCAGTTTTGAAAGAGCAGCCCCTTATTCTAAGACTATGTCCCCTAGTTCTCGTCTCACCCGTCATCGGGAACATCCTCCCCGCATCCACCCGATCCAACCCCTTCACAATCTTATATGTTTCAATAAGATCGCCTCTCATTCTTCTGAACTCCAATGAGTAGAGTCCCAATCTACCCAACCTCTCCTCATATGACCACCCCCTCATCCCCGGGATTAACCGAGTGAACCTTTTTTGCACTGCCTCGAGAGCAAGGATGTCTTTCCTTAAGTAAGGGCACCAAAACTGTATGCAGTATTCCAGGTGCGGTCTCACCAATACCTTGTACAACTGAAGCAATACCTCCCTATTTTTATATTCTATCCCCCTAGCAATGAAAGCCAACATTCCATTTGCCTTCTTAATCACTTGCTGCACCTGCATACTAACCTTTTGAGTTTCGTGCACCAGGACCCCCAGATCCCTTTGCACTTCAGTACTCTCCAGTTTCTTGCCATTAAGATAATAAATTGCTCTAGGATTTTTCCTGCCAAAGTGCATCACCTCACACTTTCCAGTGTTGTATTCCATCTGCCAAATCTCTGCCCACTTACTTAGCCTGTCTATGTCCCCTTGCAGGTTTTTTATGTCCTCCTCACTCACTACTTTCCCTCCCATCTTTGTATCATCTGCAAATTTTGATATGTTACACTTGGTCCCTTCCTCCAAATCGTTAATATAGATTGTGAAGAGTTGGGGACCCAGCACTGACCCCTGTGGAACACCACTAGTTACTGATTGCCAGTCTGAGAATGAACCATTTATCCCAACTCTTTGCTTTCTGTTAGATAGCCAATCCTCTATCCATGCCAGAATATTACCCCCAATCCCGTGATTTTTTACCTTAAGCAATAATCTTTTGTGTGGCACCTTGTCAAATGCCTTTTGGAAGTCTAAATACACTACGTCCACTGGTTCCCCTTTATCCACTCTATATGTTACTTCCTCAAAGAACTCCAGCAAATTTGTCAAACATGACTTCCCCTTCGTAAAACCATGCTGACTTTGTCCTATTAAATTATGATTATCCAAATGTCCTGTTACTGTTTCCTTAATAATGGACTCCAAAATTTTACCTACCACAGATGTTAGGCTAACCGGTCTATAGTTACCAGCCTTCTGTCTACTGCCCTTTTTAAATAAGGGTGTTACATTAGCAGTTTTCCAGTCTGCCGGGACCTTAGCGGAATCCAGGGAGTTTTGAAAAATTATTACCAATGCATCTACAATCCCTACCGCCACTTCCTTCAAGACTCTAGGATGTAAGCCATCAGGTCCAGGTGATTTATCCGCCTTGAGTCCCATTATTTTACCGAGTACCACTTCCTTAGTGATTTTGATCGTGTTTAGCTCCTCTCCCCCTATAGCCCCCTGTTTGTCCAGTGTTGGGATATTCTTAGTGTCCTCTACTGTAAAGACTGATACAAAATATTCATTCAGTGTTTTTGCCATCTCCATATTTCCCACCATTAATTTCCCGGTCTCATCCTCTAAGGGACCAACATTTACTTTAGCCACCCTTTTTCTTTTTATATAACTATAAAAACTCTTACTATCTGTTTTTATATTTTTTGCTAATTTACTTTCATAATCTATCTTCCCTTTCTTAATCAATCTTTTTGTTATTTTTTGCTGCCTTTTAAAGTTTTCCCAATCCTCTGTCCTCCCACTAGATTTCGCTACCTTATATGCCCTTGTTTTTAGTCGAATACTATCCTTAATTTCTTTACTTAGCCACGGATGACTGTCCTTTCTTTTACACCCTTTTCTTTTCAGTGGAATATATTTTTTTTGGAAGTTGTAAAATAACTCCTTGAATGTACACCACTGATCATGTGTCGTCTTACCCTTTAATCTATTTTCCCAATCCACTCTACTCAATTCCGCTCGCATACCTTCATAGTCTCCTTTATTCAAGCTTAGCACGCTTGTTTGAGATCCAACCTTCTCACCCTCTAATTGAATATGGAATTCAACCATGTTATGGTCACTCATTCCAAGGGGATCCTTTACTAGGACATTTTTAATTAATCCTGTCTCGTTACACAGGACCAGATCTAAGGTTGCTTGCCCCCTGGTCGGTTCAGTTACATACTGCTCAAGAAACCCATCCCTAATACACTCAATGAACTCATCCTCAAGGCAGCCCTGCCCCATTTGATTTGTCCAATTAATATGATAGTTAAAATCCCCCATAATTATAGATGTTCCCTTATTACATGCCTCAACTATTTCCTGATTGATACTCCGTCCAATAGAGTTGCAACTGTTCGGAGGCCTATAGACTACGCCCACTAATGTTTTTTTCCCCTTATTATTCCTTATCTCCACCCAAACTGTTTCATTATCATGATTTTTTGACCCAATATCATTACTCTGTATTACAGTGATTCCTTCCTTTATTAACATAGCCACCCCACCTCCCCTTCCTTCCTGCCTGTCCTTCCTGATCGTTAAATAACCTGGTATGTTTAATTCCCAGGCATTGTCACCCTGCAGCCATGTTTCTGTAATGGCCACAATATCATAACCATATGTAGTTATTTGTGCCATTAACTCGTCTATTTTGTTACGAATGCTACGTGCATTCAGATAGAGAACTTTCAAATATGCTTTGTGGCACTTAGTTCCTGCTTTTTCACTTTCTACCAGTTTACCTTTTACTCCATTTTATATCCTTTTTATAATTCAACCATTCCCTGTGACAAAGCATTCCATGCTCCAACAACCCGCTGCCTAAAGACATTTCTCCTGATCTCTCTCTCTCCTCACTCTCTCAGGGAAAAATTCAATGTTATAACCTGGCTCAAACATCCTTCCTACAAGATCACAGGACAATTCGGCCTCCAAAATCTTTCCTTAATCGCACAGGGGCCTGGAATCTGCTCAGATCCGCAATTCCGGCAAAGTTACAACGGCGGACCTCCGAGGAAATTCCAAGCCGTGGTTTTAAAAGGGTCGAGCACAAACTGAGGGAATGCAACACGCTACCGTATTGAGAAAATGCGGTGCCCTGGTACAAGGGGAGCAATCTCTAGTGAGAGGCTGACCCCTGTGGTTCCAAACCCTGGATTCGTTTCAAATTAATATCAAATTATTAAAATTAATAACATTAGAGTATTGACATTGTGAACCATTTAATATCAGCAGCTCCACTGAGTCACTGACCGTTAAATTAAACAATGCTGACCTTAATTAAAAAATCTGAAGTTGAAAGTTGTTGCCTTCCTCTAATCTTCCTTTGAGCTAAATCTAAAATTAGCTTATATTCTACTTAATTTTCCCAACCACTGCTCTTGTCACTTCTGCTCCCTTGGCTGCATGAGACCCTGAATTGGAGATCTTCTAACTTACAGCTGATTCTAAACTTGGACAAGAAAGAAAGGCTTGCATTTCTATAGCGCCTTTCACAACCTCAGGATGTCCCAAAGTGCTTTACAGCCAATGAAGTACTTTTGGAGTGTAGTCACTGTTGTAATGTGGGAAACGCGGCAGCCAATTTGCGCACAGCAAGCTCCCACACACAGCAGTGAGGTAATGACCAGATCATCTGTTTTTTAGAGGCATTGGTTGAGGGCTAAATATTAGGCCAGGACACCGGAGAGAATTCACCTGTTATTCTTCAAAATAGTGGCTTGGGATCTTTTACGTCCACTTGAGAGAGCACACGGGGCCTCGGTTTAGCGTCTCATCTGAAAGACGGCACCTTCAACAGTGCAGCGCTCCCTCTGTACAGCGCTGGAGTGTCAGCCTAGATTTTGTGCTCAAGTCTCTGAAATGGGATTTGTACCATGACCTCCTGACTCAGAGACTAGAGTGCTGCCACTGAGTCAAGGCTGACACCCTGACTTATAGGGGAGAAATCATCAGTAATTTCAAGCCTATAAACCTGCCAAGTTACCCAGTATAGTGGCAGCACTTTTCCATGGGTCTTAGGAGCTGCCACTGAATTAATTGGCTGCACATCTGGCCAGCATCTGGTGGAATACAGAGACAGGTGGAGTTTTAACCAACATTTAAGAGGCTCGACACTATGACAAAGCAGTCCACTTGATCAGCAGCCCATCCACCACCTTAAACATAGAAACATAGAAACATAGAAACTAGGAGCAGGAGTAGGCCATTCGGCCCGTCGAGCCTGCTCCACCATTCAATACGAGCATGGCTGATCATCCAAATCCAGTACCCTGTCCCTGCTTTCTCACACAGAATCCCCATCGAGCCTGCACCGACACATATCCCACCCTATCCCCGTAACCCCATGTATTTAATTCCCCCTAACATATCCCATCCTATCCCCGTAACCCCACATATTTAATTCCCCCCTAACACTAAGGGTCAATTTATCATAGCCAAATCAACCTAACCCGCACATTTTTGGACTGTGGGAGGAAACCAGAGCACCCGGAGGAAACCCACGCAGACACAGGGAGAATGTGCAAACTCCACACAGACAGTCACCCGAGGCCAGCTTCGAACCCGGGTCCCTGGCGCTGTGAGGCACCAGTGCTAACCACTTAAACAACCACTCCCTCCACGAATGGTGCAGGATGCACTGCAATTCGCCAAGACTTCTTCGGCAGCACCTCCCAAACCCGTGACCTCCAGCATCTAAAAGGACGAGAGTAGCAAGTGCATGGCAACACCATCTGGCTTGGAAATATATCAGCCGTTCCTTCATCGTCGCTGGGTCAAAATCCTGGAGCTCCCTCCCTAACAGCACTGTGGGAGTACCTTCACCACACGGACTGCAGCGGTTCAAGAAGGCGGCTCACCACCACCTTCTCGAGGGCAACTAGGGATGGGCAATAAATGTCCGCCTTGTTAGCCACGCCCACACCCTGTGAATTAATGAAGAACAACCGGGGCAAGACAACACCAGCACTGAGATATAAAACACCTTGAAAACACGCTCTACTTGATAAACTTAAGGGACTGAAGTGACCTACATTAGTCGGAAGAGATCCAAGTCTACAGCCGTATGTTTAATGAATACACCAGACACTGACTCACTCATCTTAACATCACACACTGACAGAGGCACAAGGGCCCAGACATAGTCAATGAAAGTTCATTAAAATTAATGAGTTTTTCCTACTTCATTCATGCATATGTGCAATCCTTTGATGTCAAGATCACTTAAAATAGATGCTATTTTTCCAAAAGGGTCGTATGCTTCCCTTAGGTTATTATCAATTGCCATATTCCAGGTTGTTAAAAAAAAAAAGTATATTCATGATGTGGCTGAATAACCTGTTTCTTTTCTTCCTCAACTGCACCCACAGTAGCATGTTCCCAGGTCAGGAACTGGGACTGAAGATTGCAACGAGCACTCGTTATTATGGAGGTAATCAGTAGGCAGATTGTCCAGCAAGGTGTCTTCACCCAGAACACAAATTGGGACGAGTGGATCTATCAGGTGAAACCCGCCCAACCTCCGACACTGCAGAGGTAGTCCGCAAGGGAAATGGGGCAGGAAGGCCTTTCACCGAAACCCCGCACAAATAATGGCTTGATAACAATTCCTCCGATTGGCCCAAAAATTGATTGAAGCCCCACCGCAACCCCCACCCATCCTGAGCCTGTCCTGCTGCATGTAGATGAAAGAAAGACAGATTTGCATTTCTATAGCGCCTTTCACGACCACCGGCCATCTCAAAGCACTTTACAGCCAATGAAGTACTTTTTGAAGTGTAGTCACTGTTGTAATGTGGGAAACGCAGCAGCCAATTTGCGCACAGCAAGGTCCCACAAACAGCAATATGATAATGACCAGATAATCTGTTTTTTGTTATGTTGATTGAGAGATAAATATTGGCCAGGACACCGGGGAGAACTCTCCTGCTCTTTGTCGAAATAATACCATGGGATCTTTTACATCCACCTGAGAGAGCAGACGGGGCCTCGGTTTAACATCTCATCCGAAAGACGGCACCTCCGACAGTGCAGCACTCCCTCAGCACTGCACTGGAGTGTCAGCTGAGATTTTATGTGCTCAAGTCCCTGGAGGGGGACTTGAACCCACAACCTTCTGATTCAGAAGTGAGTGTGCTACCCACTGAGCGGACACATGAAGGCAGGGGGATGTGGCTTTATAGTCCTCGGGATTTCCCTTAGTTTACCCGCCACCCCCCCCCCGCCCCCCCACCCTCCAATTCCTAGCCCTAGGAAACACCATGACTTTCAAAGTGCCAATATTGGGGCCAGAACAGTGTCCCAGAGCTGAGAAAGCATAGTGAAGGTCGCAGGTCACGTAATCAACAATCCTACAAAGACCGTAAGCCCAAGAGCTGACTTCCAATAAATAAAACTGCTGAAAATCATAGAATCATGCAGCACAGAAGGAGGCCACTCGGCCCATCGTACCTGTGCCGGCTCTTTGAAAGAGCGATCCCATTAGTCCCACTCTCCCTGCTCTTTCCCCATAGCCCCGCAATATTTTCCTTTTCAAATATGTATCCAATTCCCTTTTTGAGGCTACTATTGAATCTGCTCCCTTTCAGGCAGCGCGTTTCAGATCATAACAACTCGCTACGGGAAAAGATTCTCCTCATCTGCCCCCTGGTTCTTTTACCAATTATCTGAAATCTGTGTCCTCTGGTTACCGACCCTCCTGCCAGGATTTTGCGGTTTTTGCTGTATTTTGCAAAAAAAAATAGCAAAAGGAGCCCCAGCCTATTCCGTCTGTCCTGATAGGTATGACCTCCCAGTTCTGGCAACAACATTGTAAATCTTTTTTGTAACTTCTCCAGTGCCTCGATATCCTTTTAGCAATATGGAGACCAGAACTGAGCACAGTACTCTATGTGTGGTCTAACCAGGGTTCTACAGTGCTTTCTTTGCACTTTTTATGGCTTTATTAACCCGTGTCACTACTTTTAATGATTTGTGAATCTGTACCCCTCGATCCCTTGGCGCCTCTAGCCTATTTACACTCTTATTTTCCAGGGAGTAGGTGGCCTCCTTATTCCTCCTACCAAACTGCACCACCTCGTACTTATCTATATTGAAATTTATTTGCCATTGACACGTTTGTTCTGCACGTTTGTTAACCTCTCCAGTGTATAAGAAGGCCGTGGTTTCCTGCAGTTGCAGCAATCGAGATAGGCCAGCTGTTGGCACCTGACCTACAGCCTCTCTTGCACCAGGTGTCCAGCCTCACCAGTGGGAAATGCGAATGCCAGTATCTAACGTTCCCGCGCAGCCCAATGAGCTCTGCGGGAAATTTCGGGGCAAGTTCCCGTCGGCAAGATTGGCGCCGAATTTTGCGCAGGTGCGATCCAGGAAATTTGGGGCCATGGTACATGGGACTGCTGTAATTAAACAACAATTTTATTTTTAAAAAGTACTTGACACCCGGTGCATCAAATCGGGCCGGTAATATTTTCTTACCAGTTCACAAAAATCATACATCTCTTAAATACCGTCAGGAGGATCCTGAATCATCCGTGTTGGCTCCCAATTCCCAATCCCAATGGTGGAAGCAGATTCAATATTAACTTTCAAAAGGGAATTACATGAATACTTGAAGGGGAAACATTTACAGGGCTGTGGGGAAAGAGCGGGGGGAGTGGGACCAATTGGAGAGCTCTTTCAAAGAGCCGGCACAGGCACAATGGGCCGAATGGCCTCCTTCTGTGCCGTATGGTTCTAAGATGATTCAGTCTTCTAGGAAGAGCTCCAGAGTGTGGAAAGAGCACTGTTGCTGACAAATCAATCAAAGGATTTGCCCACGACACTGGGAGGCAGCAGCCAGCGCAGATAATCCGAATTCTTCCTGGAGAGATTAGGAGGCATGAAAATATTAAAAAGCACAGGGTCAGGCAAAGGAGGAAGGGTGCAGAATTGAAAGCGTTATTATCTTATTTATTTTCAAACCGGATCATGCCCCCCCCCAGAGGGCAACCATGTTGAAAAACACAGCAAATCTGATATACTTTATGGTGCTATTGAGGAGACGACTGCGGGCTACTCCTTCTGCCTTCTTTGACAATACTGTAGCCCTCGCTGAAAATATAGCACAAACAAGTCCCCTTTGGAAAGTGAAGAGTGTGTAACTGCAGCATTATTACAGGCAGAAAGAACTTAATGTACCCACTGGCTCCACTCAGGTGCATCCAAATGTGGACTATGGGGAAATGAATGAATCATTTCAATGACCTTTAATGGTAAGAGCAGCTCTACTTGGGCCATTTCATATAAGACTAATGTTTAGCAGATTACACCACTGAGGTAACGGTGAAAAGCAATTTTGTGATACATGACTTAAATGCAATTGAGCCAGTCTAGATGTGCATTAAAAGAAAAAAAATACCAGCCCCGTTATTTTACTTCTGTTCACAAAATTGCCCGACTTTCAATTTGTGCGGACTGCACTCAAACATACCACCCGGGTCTCGTTCTGAGCAGCGTTGAGTGTTTACCTTTGAAAAGAAAACCAACCTCAGGGACAGGGCTTTGAACGCAGCCTGGCCAGATGGGTTAAAGTCTCCGCTTGTTAGGTCTTACGTGAAATGAGAGTGACCAGCCTCAATCAGTTCCGACTGGGCATAACTCCACAACGCTTGTGTACCCCAAATTTTGGTACTAAATTTACAATCTTGTTCAGAGGCAGGAATATGGCTGGTGCGACAAGAGGCATAATGGGCATGGGTGTTGTTACAAAGTACACTGTTAGATAACCACCTTCTCTCTCCGAAACTATACTTGCTTCAGAATGATACCAGGGCTAAAAGGTTAAAATTATGAGGATCGGGTGCATTGACTAGGTATGTATTCCCTCGAGAATAGAAGATTAAAGGGTGATCCAATTGAGGTACTTAAGATAATTAAAAGAATTGATAGGGTAGATAGAAATAAACTATTCCCTTTGGTGGGGGGGGAGTCCAGAACAAGGAGGCATAACCTTAAAATTAGAGCCAGGCCGTTCAGGGGTGATGTCAGGAAGCACTTCTTCACACAAAAGGGTAGTGGAAATCTGGAACTCTCTCCCCCAAAAAGCTGTTGAGGCTGGGGGTCAATTGAAAATTTCAAAACTGAAATTGATAGACTTATGTTAGGTAAAGGGTATTAAGGGTTACGGAACCAAGCTGGGTAGAGGGAGTTAAGATACAGATCAATCATGATCTAATGGAATGGTGGAACAGGCTCGAGGGGCTGAATGGCCTTCTCCTGTTCCTGTGTACTCTGCTGTGCTCTTGCAGTGGTGCAAAGCTAAAGGATTAACAATGATTTTACTTGGAGCGATCTGTTTGTTAGATTTAACATAGCCTTGCACTACACAACCCAACTCTCGGCAGAATGGCTCATATTACCACACGGACCAAATGTTTACCAGCTAAAGCAACTAATATCTTTATTTACAGTTAAACAGCAATATAATTGGCGTGGGTAGTGAAATTGGCCCTGTAGTTTAAAGAAAGAAAAAACTTGCATTTAAGAAGTGCCTTTTACATCCTAAGGACATTCCAATAGCGCATTACAGCCAATTAATTATTTTTCAACTGTAGTCACTGTTATGTAGACAAATGCATGCAGCCAATTTGCACAGGAGCAAGATCCCACAAACATTAAATTAGTTACCAGTTAACCTTTTGGCTTTTTTTTTTGGTGGTGTTAATTGAGGAAGGAATATTGGCCAGTACACATGGTTATAGGGCTATCTCCAATCTCCAATTGTATCTAGCAAGGACTGGGAGCAGAACCCCACAAAGTTATTCCTTATATCCAAGCATACATAGCTGCCAGACTGGGCATGCGGCAGGTGGTGAGAGAACCAACACGAGGGAAAAACCTACTTGACCTCGTCCTCACCAATCTACCTGTCACAGATGCATCTCTCCATGACAGCATTGGTAGCAGTGACCATCGCACAGTCCTTGTGGAGACAAAGTCCCGTCTTCACACTGAGGATACCCTCCATCATGCTGTGTGGCACTACCACCATGCTGAATGGGATAGATTTAGAACAAATCTAGCAGCTCAAAACTGAGCATCCATGAGGCGCTATGGGCCATCAGCAGCAGCAGAATTGTATTCCACCACAATCTGTAAACTCATAGCCCGGAATATCCCTCACTCTACCATTACCATCAAGCCAGGCGACCAACACTGGTTCAATGAGGAGAGTAAAAGAGCATGCCAGGAGCAGCACCAGGCATACCTAAAAATGAGTTGCCAAACTGGTGAAGCTACAAAACAGGACCACATGCATGCTAAACAATGGAAGCAGCATGCTATAGACAGAGCTAAGCGATCCCACAATCAATGGATCAGATCAAAGCTCTGCAGTCCTGCCACATCCAGTCGTGAATGGTGGTGGACAATTAAACAACTAACAGGAGGAGGAGGCTCCATGAACATCCAATTCTCAATGATGGCGGAGCCCAGTACGTGAGTGCAAAGGACAAGGCTGAAGCGTTTGCAACCATCTTCAGCCAGAAGTGCCGAGTGGATGATTCATATTGGCCTCCTCCTGAAGTTCCCACCATCACAGGAGCCAGTCTTCAGCCAATTCGATTCACTCCACGTCATATCAAGAAACGGCTGAGCGCACTGGATAGAGCAAAGGCTGTGGGCCCCGACAACATCCCGGCTGTAGTGCTGAAGACATGTGCTCCAGAACTAGCCGCACCTCTAACCAAGCTGTTCCAGTACAGCTACAACACTAGCATCTACCCGACAATGTGGAAAACTGCCCAGGTATGTCCTGTCCACAAAAAGCAGGTGAAATCCAATCCGGCCAATTACCGCCCCATTAGCCTACTCTCAATCATCAGCAAAGTGATGGAAGGTGTCATCGACAGTGCTAGCAAGCAGCACTTACTCACCAATAACCTGCTCACCAACGCTTAGTTTGGGTTCCGCCAGAACCACCCGGCTTCAGACCTCATTACAGCCTTGGTCCAAACATGGACAAAAGAGTTGAATTCCAGAGGTGAAGTGTGAGTGATTGCCCTTGACATCAAGGCAGCATTTAACCGAGTGTGGCATCAAGAAGCCCTAGATACTGTGGCTACAAGAGAAGGTCAGAGGCTGGGTATTCTGTGGTGAGTGTCTCACCTCCTGACTCCCCAAAGCCTTTCCAACATCTACAAGGCACAAGTCAGGAATGTGATGGAGTACTCGCCACTTGCCTGGATGAGTGCAGCTCCAACAACACTCAAGAAGCTCGGCACCATCCAGGACAAAGCAGTCTGTTTGAACGCCACCCCATCTACCACCTTTTAGAAACACAGAAACATAGAAGATAGGAGCAGGAGTAGGCCATTTGGCCCCTCGAGCCTGTTCCGCCATTTAATGAGATCAAGGCTGATCATCCAAATTCAGTACCCTGTCCCTGCTTTCTCCCCATATCCCTTGATCCCTTTAGCCTTAAGAAATATATTTAACTCCTTCTTGAATATATTCAATGAATTGGCCTCAACTGCCTTCTGTGGTAGAGAATTCCACAGGTTCACCACTCTCTGGGTGAAGAAATTCCTCCTCATCTCAGTCCTAAATGGCTTACCCCTTATCCTTAGACTGTGACCTCTGGTTCTGGACTCCCCGCCATCGGGAACATCCTTCCTGCATCTAGTCTGTCTAGTCCTGTTAGAATTTTATAACTTTCAATGAGATCCCCCTCATTCTTCTAAACTCTAGCGAATATAAGCCTAATCGACCCAATCTCTCTTCATACGTCATTCCTGCCAGGTATCAGTCTGCTGAATCTTCGCTGCACTCCCTCCATGGCAAGAACATCCTTCCTCAGATAAGGTGACCAAAACTGCACACAATACTCAAGGTGTGGTCTCACCAAGGCCCTGTACAACTGTAGCAAAACATCCTTGCTCCTGTACTCAAATCCTCTCACTATGAAGGCCAACATACCATTTGCCTTCTTAACCGCCTGCTGCACCTGCATGCTTACCTTCAGTGACTGGTGCACAAGGACACCCAGGTCTCATTGCACTTCCCCTTTTCCCAATCTATTGCCGTTCAGACAATAATCTGTCTTCCTGTTTTTGCCACCAAAGTGGATAACCTCGCATTTATCCACATTATACTGCATCTGCCATATATCTGCCCACTCACCCAACCTGTCCAAATCATATTGGAGTTTCACTGCATCCTCCTCACAGCACACACGCCCACCCAGCTTTGTGTCGTCTGCAAACTTGGAGATATTACATCTAGTTCCCTCATCTCGATCATTAATATATATTGTGAATAGCTGGGGTCCTAGCACCGATCCCTGCGGTACCCCACTAGTCACTGCCTGCCACTCGGAAAAAGACCCGTTTATTCCAACTCTTTGCTTCCTGTCTGCCAACCAGTTCTCTATCCAAGTCAGTACCTTACCCCCAATCCCATGTGCTTTAACTTTGCACGCTAATCTCTTATGCGGGACCTTATCGAAAGCCTTCTGAAATCCATATACACCACAGCCACTGGTTCTCCCTTATCTATTCTACCAGTTACATCCTCAAAAAATTCAGTCAATTAGTCAGGCATGATTTACCTTTTGTAAATCCATGTTGACTTTGTCCGATCCTGTCACTGTTTTCCAAGTGCTCTGCTATTACATCTTTTATAATGGACTTTAGCATTTTCCCACTACCGATGTCAGGCTTACCGGTCTATAATTCCCCGTTTCTTCTCTACCACCTTTTTTAAATAGTGGGATTACATTAGCTACCCTCCAATCCATGGGAACTGTTCCAGAGACTATAGAATTTTGTAGGATGACCAGCAATGCATCTACTATTTCTAGGGCCACTTCCTTAAGTACCCTAGGATGTAGATTATCAGGCCCTGGGGATTTATCGGCCTTCAATCCCGTCAATTTCCCTAACACCATTTCCCTACAAATACTGATTTCACTCAGTTCCTCCCTCTCATTAGACCCTATGTTCCCCGACACCTCTGGGAGGTTATTTGTGTCCTCCTTTGTGAAGACAGAACCAAAGTATGTATTTAATTGGTCTGCCATTTTTTGTTCCCCATTATAAATTCCCCTGATTCTGACTGTAAGGGACCTACGCTTGACTTCACCAATCTTTTTCTCTTCACATATCTATAGAAGCTTTTACGGTCAGTTTTTATGTTCCCTGCAAGCTTACTCTCATATTCAATTTCCCCCATCTTAATTAATCCCTTTGTCCTCCTTTTGCTGAATCCTAAACTGCTCCCAATCCACAGGTTTGCTGCTTTTTCTGGCCAATTTATATGTACTCTCCTTGGATCTTATGCTATCCCTAATTTCCCTTGCTAGCCACGGTTGAGTCACCTTTTTTGTTTTATTTTTATGCCAAACAGGGATGAACAAATTCTGTAGTTCATCCATGCAATCTTTAAATGTTTGCCATTGCCTATCCACCGTCAGCCCTTTAAGTAACATTCCCCAATCCATCCTAGCCAACTCACGCCTCATACCATCATAGTTTCCTTTATTTAATTTCAGGACCCTAGTCTCTGAGTCAAATACTTCACTCTCCATCTTAATGAAGAATTCTATCATATTATGATCGCTCCGACCCAAGGGCCCTCGCACAACAAGATTGCTAATTAATCCTTTCTCATTACATAATACCCAGTCTAAGATGGCCTGATCTCTAGTTGGTTCCTCAACATATTGGTCCAGGAAACCATCCCGAATCCCTCCTCCACAGTATTGTTACTAATTTGGTTAGCCCAATCTATATATAGATTAAAGTCACCCATGATAACTGCTGTGCCCTTATTGCACACATCTCTAATTTCCAGTTTAATGCCATCCCCAACCTCCGCATTACTGTTTGGGGGTCAGTATACAACTCCCACTAACGTTTTCTGCCCCTTGGTATTTCTCAGCTTTACCCATACAGATCCCACATCATCAGAGCTAATAACCTTCCTTACTATTGTCTTAATCTCCTCTTTAACCAGCAATGCTACCCCACCTCCTTTTCCTTTTTGCCTGTCCTTCCTGAATATTGAATACCCCTGGATGTTGAATTCCCAGCCTTGGTCACCCTGGAGCCATGTCTCCGTAATCCCAATTATATCATATCCGTTTACATCTATTTGCGCAGCTAATTCATCCACCTTATTACAAATGCTCCTCGTATTAAGACACAAAGGGGTAGAAATTAGGTCGCGCCCCATTTGGGGCGCAAATATCGTCCGGACGCAAATATTAGCGCCTGGCGCTAATTATCGGCACTGACAGGAAACTTCACTTTTACCGCCCCGGGAGGTGAGTGGAGCGCTAAAGCAGGCGCTGCACACCTCTCTTAAGGCGCAAAGGCCGAGCAGTGAGGCGCTAACTCGGAGCGCTGGCGAAGCTCATGTAATGTCAGTCAGCAATGGAACACACACACAATGGCACGGGCCAGTTCTTAAAGGGGATGGTTAATCTTGCTTTCCATCCACATCCTGTTCATTGCTGCCTTGAATCTCGGCCTGGAGAGACTTGCACATCAAATGTGCTGGAATGAACAATGGAGAGTACCAGGCAAAGAGCTCAGAGTGCAGCTCCCACAGTCTCTGCTAAATCGATACAAGGAATGGCAAATCAAAATGAACCTGCAAAGTGCTGCTCAGTACCCAAAACTCCTTCACACAACGTTGAATCTCTCCAGAAGTCTCTCCCTCTCTCTCTCAGAATGCGTAGTTCAAAAATGCCAACAACAATAAAAGACAGGAACAAAGCCTTCAGGCTTGTTTTTTTTAACACTCTTAGTCCTTTTAGAATTATTATTTACTGTAGCCCTGTTTGATTTACACCCTTGATTTCTCTGCCTTTCACTTTTGCTTTTCTCCTTCCTGTCTTTTGTTTCTATCCTTGCTTCCCTTCCCTCTGTCTCCCTGCATAGATTCCCAACCCCCTGCCATTTTAGTTTAAACCCTCCCCAACAGCACTAGCAAACACCCCCCCTAGGACATCGGACATCGGTCCCGGTCCTGCCCAGGTGCAAACCGTTCCATTCACTCCCTCTACAAGAAGCACTGCCCCTCCAAGCCACACACCATCCTGACTTGGAAATATATCACTGTTCCTTCATCGTCGCTGGGTCAAAATCCTGGAACTCCCTACCTAACAGCACTGTGGGAGCACCTTCACCACACGGACTGCAGCGGTTCAAGAAAGCGACTCACCACCACCTTCTCAAGGGCAATTAGGGATGGGCAATAAATGCTGGCCTTGCCAATGACGCCCACATCCTGTGAATTAATAAAAAAAATGCATGCACTGAAAAAGTCCATAATGGGTCAATTATCCTTCAGAATCAGTCTCTATAGGTTCAGTAAACAAAGCTCAGGCAGGGGAAATTCAATCAGTTTCATTTTCCTTTAAACTCTGTATCATATCTCTCCTGGGAATACATTGCCTTTGTGTTCTGAGCTAGCCCTGGGTATTGGAAGAACTATTGTCCTGTTTCAAATTTCTGCTTTTAACCTTTCATATGTCAAAACCAACACTTTTGACCACTCGACTAGTAACTCCTTCGTTTGCCAGCTTCAACCATTATCCAGGATTGGATTTGACACCTGGCATCTTTTTAAACGCTTCTTGGTTCACGTGTGGTGATTCCACTCATCAAGATCTAGCAGCTCAAAGCTGGGCATCCATGAGCCGCTGTGGGCCATCAGCAGCAGCAGAATTGTATTCCACCATAATCTGTAACCTCATGGCCCGGCATATCCCTTATTCTACCATTACCACCAAGCCAGGGGACCAACCCTGGTTCAACAACGAGTGTAGAAGAGCACGCCAGGAGCAGCACCAGGCATACCTAAAAATGAGGTGCCAACCTAGGGAAGCTGCAACACAGGACCTACATGCATGCTAAAAAGTGGAAGCAGCGTGCTATAGACAGGGCTAAGCGATCCCACAATCAACGGAGCAGACCAAAGCTCTGCAGTCCTGCCACATCCAGTCGTGAATGGTGGTGGACCATTAAACAACTAACGGGAGCAGGAGACTCCATGAATATCCCCATCCTCAATGATGGTGGAGCCCAGCACGTGAGTGCAAAAGACAAGGCTGAAGCGTTTGCAACCAACTTCAGCCAAAAGTGCAGAGTGGATGATCCATATCGGCCTACTCCCGAGGTCCCCACCATCACAGAAGCCAATCTTCAGCCAATTCGATTCACTCCACGTGGTATCAAGAAACGGCTGAGCGCACTGGATACAGCAAAGGCTATGGGCCCCGACAACATCCCAGCTATCATGCTGAAGACTTGCGCTCCAGAACTAGCTGCGCCTCTAGCCAAGCTGTTCCAGTACAGCTACAACACTGGCATCTATCCGACAATGTGGAAAAATGCCCAGGTATGTCCTGTCCACAAAAAAAAGCAGGACAAATCCAACCCGGCTATTTACCGCCCCATCAGTCTGCTCTCAATCATCAGCAAAGTGATAGAAGGTGTCATCAACAGTGCTATCAAGCGGCACTTACTCACCAATAACCTGCTCACTGATGCCCAGTTTGGGTTCCGCCAAGACCACTCGGCTCCCGACCTCATTACAGCCTTGGTCCAAACATGGACAAAGGAGCTGAATTCCAGAGGTGAGGTGAGAGTGACTGCCCTTGACATCAAGGCAGCATTTGACCGAGTCTGGCATCAAAGTGTCCTAGTAAATCTGAAGTCAATGGGAATCAGGGGGAAAATGCTCCATTGGCTAGAGTTATACCTAGCACAAAGGAAGATGGTTGTGGTGATGGAAGGTCAATCATCACAGCCCCAGGACATCGCTGCAGGAGTTCCTCAGGGCAGTGTCCTAGGCCCAACCATCTTCAGCTGCTTCATCAATGACCTTTCCTCCAACATAAGGTCAGAAATGGGGATGTTCGCTGATGACTGCACAGTGTTCAGCGCCATTCACAACTCCTCAAATAATGAAGCAGTCCATGCCCACATGCAACAAGACCTGGACGACGTTCAGGCTTAGGCTGATAAGTGGCAGGTAACATTAGCGCCACAGAAGTGCAGGCAATGACTATCTCCAACAAGCGAGAGTCTAACCACCTCCCCTTGACATTCAATGGCATTACCATCGCCGAATCCCCCACTATCAACATCCTGGGGGTCACCATTAGCCAGAAACTTAACTGGACCAGCCACATAAATACTGTGGCAACAAGAGCAGGTCAGAAGCTAGGTATTCTGTGGTGAGTGTCTCACCTCTTGACTCCCCAAAGCCTTTCTACCATCTACAAGGCACAAGTAAGGAGTGTGATGGAATACTCTCCATTTGCCTGGATGAGTGCAGCTCCAACAACACTCAAGAAGCTCGACACCATCCAGGACAAAGCAGCCCGCTTGATTGGCATCCCATCCACCACCTTAAACATTCACTCCCTCCACCACCGGCGTACCGTGGCTGCAGTGTGTACCATCTACAAGATGCACTGCAGCAACTCGCCAAGGCTTCTTCGGCAGCACCTCCCAAACCCGCGACCTCTTCCACCTAGAAGGACAAGGGCAGCAGGCGCATGGGAACACCACCACCTCCAAGTTCCCCTCCAAGTCACACACCATCCTGACTTAGAAGTATATCGCCAATCCTTCATCGTCGCTGGTTCAAAATCCTGGAACTCCCTCCCTAACAGCACTGTGGGAGTACCTTCACCACACGGACTGCAGCGGTTCAAGAAGGTAACTCACCACCACCTTCTCGAGGGCAACTAGGGATGGGCAATAAATGCTGGCATTGCCAGCGACGCCCAGATCCCATAAAACGAATTTTAAAAAGTGAGGGTTGTAAGTGGTTGGAAATTGTACACAATTCCCCTTTTAGCATCCAACATTTTTACTGAGTAATTCTAGTTCAGGTATAATACAGATTTGATGCAAAAACCAGCCTCTGCACCACTGCAACAGGCAATCCCAGGCGAAGAATTGCACGGATTGGATGTATAACAGAGCTCCTTCTGCCTTGCTCCCAAGAATGAGCCTTTGCATGAGCCTCAGGAAAAACATCCCCGTAACCCCTGTTTGACATTTTTATTTCTCACACCTTATACCCTTTCTGAATGACAGGAAGAAGCAGTCTATTTGATTGGGACCCCGTCCACCAACTTTAACATTCACTCCCTCCACCACCGGTGCACCGTGGCTGCAGTGTGTACCATCTACAAGGTTCACTGCAGCAACTCGCCAAGGCTTCTTCGACAGCACCTCCCAAACCCGCGACCTCTACCACCTAGAAGGACAAGGGCAGCAGGCGCATGGGAACACCACCACCTCCAAGTTCCCCTCCAAGTCACACACCATCCTGACTTGGAAGTATATCGCTGTTCCTTCATCGTCGCTGGGTCAAAATCCTGGAACTCCCTCCGTAACAGCCCTGTGGGAGCACCTTCACCACACGGACTGCAGCGGTTCAGGAAGGCGGCTCACCACCACCTTCTCAAGGGCAACTAGGGATGGGCAATAGAGGCTGGCCTCGCCACTGATGCTCACATCCCATAAGCGAATAAAAAAAATGAGACTGCCAACTTAGTCTCAGTTTGTGATCATTTCATGGGAAAGTTTATGCTGTGCTCATAACAACTGGGCTGAGACTACACTAAATTAAATGGCGTGGAGACCTTCAAAGGAACAGGAGTAGGCCATTCCCCCATTGACTCTGTTCTGTCACTCAATGAGATCATGGCTGATCTGTACCTCAATCCATTTACCCGCCTTTGCTCCATATCCCTTGATACCTTGCCTAACAAAAATGTATCATTCTCAGTCTTGAAAATTTCAATTGACCCGCAACACCCACAGCCTTTTGGGGGAGCGAGTACCAGATTTCCACTACCCTTTGTGTGAAAAGTGCTTCCTGATTTCACTCCTAATAGCTCAGCTGTAATTTTAAGGTGATGCCCCCTTGTTCTGAATACCACCACCAGAGGAAATAGTTTATCTCTCGCTACCCTATCGAATCCTTTTATAACTTTAAAGACATTGATGAGATCATCCCTCGACTTTCTGAACTCAACAGAATACAAACCAAGTTTATGCAACCTGTCCTCATAATTTAACCCTTTAAGCCAAGGTATCATTCTGTACTCACTCCAAGGCCAATATAATCTCAAAATCATATAATAATGCAGCACAGAAGGAGCCCATTGAGCACATCGAGCCTGTGCTGACTCTTTGAAAGAGCTAAACAATTAGTCCCACTGCTCCCACTCTTTCCACATCCCTGCAAATTTTTCCCTTTCAAGTATTTATCCAATTCCCTTTTGAAAGTCACTATTGAATCTGCTTCCACCGCCCTTTCAGGCAGAGCACTCCAGATCATCACAACTCGCTGCTTAAAATAAATTCTCCTCACCTCCCCTCTGGTTCTTTTGCCAATTATCTTAAATCTGTGCCCTCTGGTTACCGACCCTCCTGTCAGTGGAAACAATTTCTCCTTATTTACTCTGTCAAAACCCCTCAGAATTTTAAACATCTCCATTGAATCTCCCCTTAACCGTCTCTGCTCTAAGGCTTCTCTATTCTCTCCACATAACTGAAGACCCTCAAAACTAAAGGCAGTAATCCAGATGGGGTCTGACCAAGGCTCTGTACAACTGAAGTCTCACTTCCTTACTTTTGTATTTCAACACCCTTGAGATACAGGCCATCTCATAGAACCAGCCTAGATTTGAACCCAGAAGTGAGGACAGTGTGACCCCATAACATCCCTGTTCCTCGTCCTCAGTTTGCTTATTTTTTCATATCATAAAAGAGACAATGGGGGAGAAATTCGGTGGGTTAGCTCCTCCCATTAGCTCCCCCGGGGGGTGATAACGGGGTGCTAACGACTTACAGCCTGAGCGCGGCGAGATGAACGGCTCCTGTGAACTTCGGCGGGAGATTTGCGACGGCGGTAAGACTTTTTGCGCCACGATCTCCTTCGCCCGGAGATCGTGACGTCATTGCCGTGCGCATCGCCCCGGTAGCGCCCCGGACCCGAACTCCGATTCCACCCCCTGCAGCAGCGCCGGGCGATGACACCGGCAGCTGCAGGAGGCGTTGATCGGGAGGCCGGGAGCTTCAGGGGACGAAAGTTAAAGGGGAGGTTGCCCAGGTAAGTACCTAAATTTCTGAAATGTTTTTGTTCCATTTTTTTTACTTCTCCTGGGCTGCGATCTATCAGCGGAGTGCATGGGGCTGATCGGGCCACCGTCGGGGATCAGCTCACTGGTCCCAATGCAGAGCCTGCAGCAATGGCCCTTCCATTTAAGGGAGGGAAGGAGCCTCGGATCGTGGCAGCGCTGCACGGGACATTGTGCAGCGCTGCACCACTACCGCCCCACCTGCGTCCTTCAGCGCTCCAGGAAGGAGGTGGAGCGCTTGATTTAGTGCTCCACTTCCTTCCTGGAGCGCTAAAACCCATTTTTTTAAAGCTGGGAATCATTAGTGCCTGGCGCTAAGTTTCCCAGCTTTCAAAAGTTACTGCCCCCCTAACGGGGCGATACTGAATTTCTCCCCCCTGTCTATAACGTCAACCAAATTAAGAAAGAAAGACTTGCATTTATACAGCGCCTTTCACGACCACTGGACGTCTCAAAGCGCTTTACAGCCAATGAAGTACTTTTTTGGAGTGCAGTCACTTGCTGTAATGTGGAAAATTAATAGGGAACATATAACTGCTAGCTTAAGTTGCTGGCGACAGTAAATCTCAGACAGGTGTCTGAAGACAAAATGACAACCTTGTGTCATCCTGCATTGAGTGCACAGGTAGGGGGTTCCATATCCTTGCGATGCTCATGTTACATCTGCTATCAGATGCCAATTTCCAAAGGAATATAATTATGGACTTGGAGACTTATAAGTTGAATACTCATCCCACTAACCTCACCACTCACAGTAGGCAATCTATTCAGAAACCTGGGCTTCAGACTCTGACAGTCTGAGTTTTGGTTGAAAACCTTAATGGAAGAAAAGAAGATCTTATCTTGATGATATTGTGCTGTAAGCAAGGGTTCAGCATCTTCGAGTTCGGATGGGATTGGTTTGTAAGGGCTAAAGTCAGCTATTAACAGTAAAAGCTCAGGTCTGGTTGACGTAAGAAAAACTACTAGGCACTTGGTCTAAGCGTTAAACAAAGCTTTAATCAACTGTTTTTCAACATGGAGGTCTAGTTGTGTCCTTCACTTGTTCCTGTTGAGGAATGTCCTAAGCAAGCTGGGCCCATGCCCGAGTATTTATACTCTCCCTGGACAGCGCCACCAGCAGGCCGCCCAGTATTACTTCATACATGAATAACAAGATTCATGTCACTGGTACTTTAACAACAACAACTTGCATTTATATAGCGCCTTTAACATAGTAAAATGTCCCAAGGTGCTTCACAGGAGCATTATCAAACAAAATTTGACACCGAGCCTCATAAGGAGCTATTAGGGCTGGTGTAAGTCATTTATATTAGATTCGGTCTTTGGTACTCAGAGGGAGATTTGTTCCAAATAGGTTTTATTACAGTTGTAAAAGAAGCTACAACACAAAGAAGTAAAGATGTTAAAAGACAAAGGGTACAATTCTAACATACTAACTAAGCTGTCGATATACAGCCTGACAAACATCAACAAGATTCCGAGGTGATCAAACTCGATTTGCCTTGCAGCCATTTGAGCGTGTCCAGTTCCGCTCCGAGAAACGTTCTAACATCTATGCTTTAAGTCCAGCTTATAGACATTAATAACGCATTACATGATGTGACCTTGAGCCTGTCTTTGGGCCAGCATGTCAATCAATTTCAATGTCTCCAAGGCAAGCAGTCACCTGCCAACTCCCACAAAGGCCTGTTGATGTTTTCAATAGAAGGGCCTATTCGACAGAAAGCCTGCAATAGTGCGTTTCTTACAACAGGTGGTCAAAGAGGTAGGTTTTAAGAAGCATCCTAAAGGAGGAGAGAGAGCCAGAGAGGTTTAGGGAGGGAATTCCAGAGCTTAGGGCCTCGGCTGCCGAATGCATGGCCGCCAAGGTAAATATTGGCCAAAGATTTTCTCTATTTTTTTTTTGTTAAACCATTTTATGTTCACCAAGGCAACAGTGCTGGGAGATGGAACACTTTGCCAGGCTTGTTACGCATTGAGTATTTCAAAGAGCCGAGACAGGCGCAATGGGCCGATTAGCCTGCTTCTGTGCTGCATGTTCTCAGGTCAGTTAAAAATGCGTAGCAAATCTGCCTTTACTTTGCATCTAATTTATCCCAGCCATCCAGTGGCCTCTCTGAGTGATTGCCAAATCTGTGGTGAACTGGGGCACGGGTCAGCCGTCCATTTTACACCCCGCCCATGAAGTCCGTGGAAAGTAAAAATCGGGCAAGGTGTAGAACAGGCGTCCGATTTGATCCCACCAGATTCTCGTACGGGCGGGTGAGATTAAAATTCACCTTAGTGTCTCAGGCTGTTGGCAGTTTGAAGTTACAGTTTGAGGTGTCAGTCGCGGCTCAGTGGGCGGCACGCTCGCCTCTTGAGTCAGGAGGTTGTGGGTTCAAGCCTCACTCCAAAGACTTGGGCACATAATCCACGTTGACACCCCCAGTGCAGTACTGAGGGAGTTCTACACTGTCGGAGGTGCCGTCATTCAGATGAGACCCCCGTCTGCTCTCTCAGGTGGACGTAAAAGACCCCATGGCACTATTTCGAGAACAGCAGGGGAGTTATCCCCGGTGTCCTGGGCCAATATTTATCCCTCAACTCAACCAACATCAATAAAAATAGATGATCTGATCATCGATAAGTCCCCTGGGCCAGATGGGATATGTCCTAGGATTCTTTGGGAGGCAAGGGAGGAGATTGCAGAGCCTCTGGCTTTGATCTTTGGGTCCTCACTGTCCACGGGAATGGTGCCAGAGGACTGGAGAGTGGCGAATGTTGTTCCTCTCTTCAAGAAAGGAAATAGGAATGACCCTGGTAATTATAGGCCGGTTAGTCTTACTTCGGTGGTTGGTAAGATAATGGAAAAGGTCCTGAGGGATAGGATTTATGACCATTTGGAAAGGGGCAACTTAATCAGGGATAGTCAACACGGATTCGTGAAGGGTAAGTCTTGCCTAACAAATTTGATTGAATTCTTTGAGGAGGTAACTAAGTGTGTAGATGAAGGTAGAGCAGTTGATGTCGTATACATGGATTTTAGTAAGGCGTTTGATAAGGTTCCCCATGGTCGGCTCATGAAGAAAGTAAGGAGCTGTGGGATAGAGGGAAATTTGGCCGATTGGATAAGTAACTGGCTATCTCATAGAAGGCAGAGGGTGGTGGTGGATGGAGCATTTTCGGACTGGAGACCAGTTACCAGCGGTGTGCCACAGGGGTCGGTGCTGGGTCCTCTGCTGTTTGTGATTTTTATCAATGACTTGGAGGAGGGGACTGAAGGGTGGATCAGTAAATTTGCTGATGACACCAAGATTGGTGAAGCAGTGGATGAGGTGGAGGGCTGTTGTAGGCTGCAAAGAGACATTGATAGGATGCAGAGCTGGGCCGAAAAATGGCAGATGGAATTTAACCCTGATAAGTGCGAGGTGATTCATTTTGGTAGGGCAAATTTGAATAAGGATTACAGGGTCAACGGCAGGGTTCTGAGGAACGTGGAGGAACAGAGGGATCTGGGGGTTCATATCCACAGATCTCTGAAGGTTGCCACTCAAGTGGATAGAGCAGTAAAGAAGGCCTATGGTGTGTTGGCGTTTATTAACAGAGGGTTTGAGTTTAAGAACCGTGAGGTTATGCTGCAACTGTACAGGACCTTGGTGAGACCACATTTGGAATATTGTGTGCAGTTCTGGTCACCTCACTATAGGAAGGACGTGGAAGCATTGGAAAGAGTGCAAAGGAGATTTACCAGGATGCTGCCTGGTTTGGGGAGGAGGTCTTATGAGGAAAGATTGAGGGAGTTGGGGCTTTTCTCTTTAGAGCGGAGGAGGATGAGAGGCGACTTAATAGAGGTTTATAAGATGATGAGGGGGATAGATAGAGTGGATGTTCAGAGACTATTTCCTCGGGTAGAGGCAGCTGTTACAAGGGGGCATAACTATAAGGTGCATGGGGGGAGATATAGAAGGGATGTCCGAGGTAGATTCTTTACTCAGAGAGTGGTTGGGGTGTGGAATGGACTGCCTGCTGTGATAGTGGAGTCGGACACTTTAGGAACTTTCAAGCGGTTATTGGATAAGCACATGGAGCACACCAGAGTGATAGGGAGTGTGATAGCTTGATCTTGGTCTCGGACAATGCTCGGCACAACATCGAGGGCCGAAGGGCCTGTACTGTGCTGTACTGTTCTATGTTCTATGTTCTATCATCACGTTGCTGTTTGAAAGATCTTGCTGTGCACAATTGGCTGTTACATTTCCTACAGTACAACAGAGATTACATTCAGAAGTACTTCACGAGCTGTAAAGCGCTTTGGGACATTGTGAGGTCATGAAAGGCGCTATATAGGCAGACTATTATCTGAATGGCAATAGATTGGGAGAAGGGGAAGTGCAACGAGACCTGGGTGTCCTTGTGCACCAGTCGCTGAAGGTAAGCATGCAGGTGCAGCAGGCGGTGAAGAAGGCAAATGGTATGTTGGCCTTCATAGCGAAAGGGTTTGAGTATAGGAACAGGGATGTCCTGCTGCAGTTGTACAGGGCCTTAGTGAGACCACACCTTGAGTACTGTGTGCAGTTTTGGTCGCCTTATCTGAGGAAGGATGTTCTTGCCATGGAAGGAGTTCAGCGAAGATTCACAAGGCTGATACCTGGGATGGCAGGAATGACATATGAGGAGAGATTGGGTCGATTGGGCTTATACTCGCTGGAGTATAGAAGAATGAGAGGGGATCTCATCGAAACATACAAAATTCTGACAGGTCTGGACAAACTAGATGCAGTAAGAATGTTCCCGATGGTCGGAGAGTCCAGAACCAGGGGTCATAATCTAAGGAATAGGGGTAAGCCATTTAGGACAGAAATGAGGAAGAATTTCTTCACCCAGAGAGTGGTGAACCTGTGGAATTCTCTACCACAGAAGGTAGTAGAGGCCAATTCATTAAATATATTCAAGAATGAGTTAGATATATTTCTTAAAGCTAAAGGTATCAAGGGATATGGGGAGAAGGCAGGGACAGGGTACTGAGTTTGGATGATCAGCCATGATCTCATCGAATGGCGGAGCAGGCTCGAGGGGCCGAATGGCCTACTCCTGCTCCTATCTTCTATGTTTCTATAAATGCAATTTCTTTCTTAATACATATTTTCCAAGCTCTTATGCCAAGCTGAAGTTCAGTCGGTAAGAACAGACAGGGGAAGCCATTCCCCGCCTGTCATTCTCCCCAATGATTCTGATGGTTTTTTTCTGTGCAGAGCTAATGTTTGCTGACAACCTGAGGTGTATCAATATGTAAGATACTGCCCACCCTCAGGGAGTCCATAATAATGGAGATATTGTGTATGAGGAAACACATGCACTCTTTAAAACCGTGCACATGGGACTTCTATTTCAGTCTGAAACGAAGGCAGAAGAAAAGCAATCCTGGAGAGCCTGATCGTGTACCTTTTGAATTTATTATTGTTGTTGCACAAAGCTTTACAGCATGAAATATTAATTCAAAACAGCACCATTTAAATTATGGATTTTCCCATTGAGTGAACGACCATCTGCCGTTGGAGGGTTGGAGGCTTTGCCAAGTTAATTCAGTGACGTACATAAATCCTCAGATCTCTAAAACTCATCTGTGATCGGCAGGGTTTTATTTTTCTCCCCCCTTTTCAGAAGCTTTGTGTTGCTTGTGGCTAATGTCGGCCCTCAGTCTTTTACCAAGAGCAGTCACAGTTTGGAACGAGCTTTGAGTAAGAGCCGTATGAAAAGGCTGTCAGGAAAAGCTGGATTCCAGCAGCCAGATGCTATTTAGTGGGGCAGCGATAACTTCTAGCCATTACCAGCGAGAGGGTCTCATCTGTATCTCTCTCTTACGAGAGTTACATCTACATATAGACCGAATGATAAATGTAATGGCATCGGGCTAATTGCTAAATGCTATATTGCCATTTGCTTTTTAATTGGAAGCTCAGCTAGCGCCTCTAACACAGTCTGCAGGATGCAGGGTTTTTTTTTGTGTTTTATCAGCGCAGTTCAAATGATGCATGTATGATAATGACAGGCAGCGTGTTGAGAGTGTAATGAGCCACCCGCAGACACATCCTTCATGGATTAGCGTAGATGTTTTAAATATGCATGATTACTTTCCAGAAGGAGCGCACCTAAATATTTAAAGGTTTAAAAGGCAGCTTGTAAACAGGAGTAGCCTGGCTTCTGAAGCATTGTCTGCAGTTGTGGACCGGAAGTACGGGCATTCCAGATGTTTGGATCAGCACATTCGCACTCTAATGAATTTGCATTCGAAGTTGACCCAAGTAAAGTAGAGCCTTCATTAAACTACCAAGGAGTGTGGCATAAACTGCCAGTAGAAACACTACCAACAACAATGTGCATTTATACAGCTCCTTTAACATCGTAAAACATCCCAAGGCTCTTCCGAGGAATGTTAGCAGACAAAGTTTGACACTGAGCCACTAAAGGAGATGTGCCCTTATACCTCCCCCCCCCCCCCACCCTTCCCACTGTCCAGGGTCCCAAACACCCCTTCCAGGTGAAACAGCGATTTACTTGTACTTCTTGCAATTTAGTATACTGTATTCGCTGCTCACGGTGTGGTCTCCTCTACACTGGGGAGACCAAACGCAGATTGGGTGACCGCTTTGCGGAACACCTCCGTTCTGTCCGTAAGGGGGAACCCGTAATCCCAGTGGCCTGTCACTTTAATTCACTGCTCCATTCCCACTCAGACCTCACCGTCCTCGGCCTCTTGCATTGTTCCACGTAAGCTCAGCGTAAGCTCGAGGAACAGCACCTCATCTTTCGATTAAAATGAAAAGTCGCACAACACCAGGTTATAGTCCAACAGATTTATTTAAAATTACAAGCTTTCGGAGCTGTCGCCCCTTCCTCAGGTAGAGTTACTGTGAGACAATCTACCAGAATTCACAGAATATAAACACAGAGAAAATGCGATTCAATCTTTCCCTACATCAAAGACACACTAAGAGCACAGCCAAGACAATGAGATGTGTCCCAGGGGGTCCAACGTGTCAAAACACCTGCTGGCTGCATATCCTCTCCATTTGGGTTTGTTTCTTGTGTTTGTTTCTTGTGTTTGTTTTTTTAAAAAGCTGGAAAGACCGGCAACGATGTCAAGTCACGTTCTGTATCGTGACATGAACCCGATATCCCGATTGAGGCCGTCCTCATGAGTGCGGAACTTGGCTATCAGTTTCTGCTCGATGATTTTGCTTCGGGATACACGACAACGCAAAATCATCGAGCAGAAACTGATAGCCAAGTTCCGCACTCATGAGGACGGCCTCAATCGGGATATCGGGTTCATGTCACGCTACAGAACGTGACTTGACATCGTTGCCGGTCTTTCCAGCTTTTTAAAAAAACAAACACAAGAAACAAACACAAGAAACAAACCCAAATGGAGAGGATATGCAGCCAGCAGGTGTTCTGACACGTTGGACCCCCTGGGACACATCTCATTGTCTTGGCTGTGCTCTTAGTGTGTCTTTGATGTAGGGAAAGATTGAATCTCTGCATTTTCTCTGTGTTTATATTCTGTGAATTCTGGTAGATTGTCTCACAGTAACTCTACCTGAAGAAGGGGCAGGATAGCTCCGAAAGCTTGTAATTTTAAATAAATCTGTTGGACTATAACCTGGTGTTGTGCGACTTCTCATTTTTGTCCACCCCAGTCCAACGCCGGCATCTCCACATCATCTTTCGATTAGGCACTTTACAGCCCTCTGGACTCTACATAGAGTTCAACAATTTCAGATCATAGCCTCGGCCCCTATCACATATATATATTTTTTATCCACACTTTTTGTTTGTGCCTTTTTTTCTTCTCTCCCACATGGCAGCTGTCCTTCATTCTGTCAGCGCAATTCACACTTCATCTAGAGCCATCCTTTGTTCCTTAACCTGTCCCATTACCACCTCCTCTTGCCTTGAATATCTCTTAATGCCTCTTCACTTCTCCTGCCTTCCATCCTATCACTAACCTTCCCTTTTGTTCTTTCATCTCCTCCCCTATTTCCCAGCCCCAAAACTTGCTTTAAAATCTGTTCCATTTCCTACTTTTTTCCAGTTCTGACGAAAGGTCTTCGACCTGAAACGTTAACTCTGTTTCTCTCTCCACGGATGCTGCCTGGCCTGCTGAGTTTTTCCAGCGTTTTCTGTTGTTATTTCAGATTTCCAGCAACCGCAGTATTTTGCTATTGTAAGGAGATATTAGGGCAGGTGACAAAAAGCTTGTTCAGAGAGGTAGCTTTTCAGGAGCCTCTTAAAGGAGGAGAGAGAGGTAAAGAGGTGGAGAGGTTTAGGGAGGGAATTCCAGAGCTTAGGGCCCAGGCAGCTGAAGGCACAGCTGCCAATGGTGCAGCGATTAAAATCAGGGATGCGCAAGAGGCCAGAATTGGAGGAGCACATCCAGCTCTGACGAAAGGCCATCGACCTGAAACATTAACCCTGTTTCTCTCTCCAGATATGCTGCCTGACCTGCTGAGTGTTTCAAGTATTATCTGTTTTTATTTCAGATTTTCCAACATCCGCAAAATTTTGCTTTTGTTTAAGTGTCAAAGAGGATTAGGGCAAAGAGTGATATTTGTGAAACTGCAGCAGAAAAGATGTTTCAGATGAACTAAGGCAAGCGGAAAAGAAATGTCTCAGAGGATTAAAGCACAGAAAGACATTTGAGAGAGAAGCAGCAAAAGCGATAGGATGTTTGAAAAATAATTGCTTCAGAGAGATACAACACAAAAGAGAAATATTTGACAGGATGGAGTACAGTGAGATGTTTGGGAAGAAAGGTGTTTGGAGAAGAGGGTAGCTTTTTTTTATTCATTCATGGAATTTGGGCGTCGCTGGCAAGGCCAACATCTATTGTCCATCCCTAATTGCCCTTGAGAAGGTGGTGGTGAGCCGCCTTCTTGAACCGCTGCAGTCCGTGTGGTGAAGGTACTCCCACAGTGCTGTTAGGGAGGGAGTTCCAGGATTTTGACCCAGCGACGATGAAGGATCGACGATATACTTCCAAGTTAGGATGGTGTGTGACTTGGAGGGGAACTTGGAGGTGGTGGTGTTCCCATGCACCTGCTGCCCTTGACCTTCTAGGTGGAAGAGGTCGTGGATTTGGGAGGTGCTGCTGAAGAAGCCTTGGTGAGTTTCTGCAGTGCTTCTTGTAGATAGTACACACTGCAGCCACGGGACACCGGTGGTGGAGGGAGTGAATGTTTAAGGTGGTGGTTGAGGTGCCAATCAAGCAGGCTGTTTTGTCCTGAATGGTGTCGAGCTTCTTGAGTGTTGTTGGGGCTGCACTCATCCAGGCAAGTGGAGAGTATTCCATCACACACCTTACTTGTGCCTTGTAGATGGTGGTAAGGCTTTGGGGAGTCAGGAGGTGAGACACTTGCCGCAGAATACCCAGCCTCTGACCTGCTCTTGTTGCCACAGTATTTAGGTGGCTGGTCCAGTTAGGTTTCTGGTCAATGGTGACCCCCCAGGATGTTGATAGTGGGGGATTCAGCGATGGTAATGCCATTGAATGTCAAGGGGTGGTGGTTCAACTTTCGCTTAATGGAGATAGTCATTGCCTGGCACTTGTGTGGTGCAAATTTTACCTGCCATTTATCAGCTCAAGCCTGAATTGCATCTAGGTTTTGTTGCATGCGGGCATGAACTGCTTCATTATCTGAGGAGTTGCGAATGGAATTGAACGCTGTACAGTCATCAGCGAACATCCCCACTTCTGACCTTATGATGGAGGGAAGGTCATTGATGAAGTAGCTGAAGATGGTTGGGCCTAGGACACTGCCCTGAGGAACTCATGCAGTGATGTCCTGGGGCTGAGATGACTGACCTCCAATAACCATAACCATCTTCCTTTGTGCTAGGTATGACTCCAGCCAGTGGAGCGTTTTCCCCCTGATTCCCATTGACTTCAATTTTACTAGGGCTCCTTGATGCCACATTTAGTCAAATGCTGCCTTGATGTCAAGGGCAGTCACACTCACCTCACCTCTGGAATTCAGCTCTTTTGTCCATGTTTGGACCAAGGCTGTAATGAGGTCTGGAGCCAAGTGGTCCTGGCGGAACCCAAACTGAGCTTCGGCGAGCAAGTTATTGGTAAGTAAATGCCGCTTGATAGCACTGTCGCTGACACCTTCCATCACTTTGTTAATGATTGAGAGTAGACTGATGGGGTGGTAATTGGCCGGATTGGATTTGTCCTGCTTTTTTGTGGACAAGACATACCTGGGCAGTTTTCCACATTGTCGGGTAGATGCCAGTGTTGTAGCTGTACTGGAACAGCTTGGCTAGAGGTACGGCTAGTTCTGGAGCACAAGTCTTCAGCACGACAGCCGGGATGTTGTTAGGGGCCCACAGCCTTTGCTGTATCCAGTGCACTCAGCCATTTCTTGATATCACGTGGAGTGAATCGAATTAGCTGAAAACTGGCTTCTGTAATGGTGGGGACCTCCAGAGGAGGCCAATATGGATCATCCACTCGGCACTTCTGGCTGAAGATGGTTGCAAACGCTTCAGCCTTGTCTTTTGCACTCGTGTGCTGAGCTCCGCCATCATAGAGGATGGGGATATTCATGGAGCCTCCTCCTCCGTTAATTGTTTAATGGTCCACCACCATTCATGGCTGGATGTGGCAGGACTGCAGAGCTTTGATCTGATCTGTTGATTGTGGGATTGCTTAGCTCTCTCTATAGCATGCTGCTTCTGCTGTTTAGCATGCATGTAGTCCTCTATTGCAGCTTCTCCAGGTGGGCACCTCATTTTTAGGTACGCCTGGTGCTGCTCCTGCACTCCTCATTAAACCAGGGTTGGTCCCCTGGCTTGATGGTAATGGTAGAGTGAGGGATATGCCGGGCCATGAGTTTACAGATTGTGGTGGAATACAATTCTGCTGCTGATGATGACCCACAGCGCCTCATGGATGCCCAGTTTTGAGCTGCTAGATCTGTTCTGAATCTATCCCATTTAGCACAGTGGAAGTGCCACACAACGCGATGGAGTGTGTCCTCAGTGTGAAGACGGCCTTCATCTCCACAAGGACTGTGCGGTGGTCACTGCTACCAATACTGCCATGGAGAGATGCATCTGCGACAGTTAGATTGGTGAGGATGCGGTCAAGTAGGTTTTTCCCTCGTGTTGATTCTCTCACCATCTGCCGCAGGCCCAGTCTGGCAGCTATATCCTTCAGGACTCTGCCAGCTCAGTCAGTAGTGGTGCTACCGAGCCACTCTTGGTGATGGACATTGAAGTCCCCCCACCCAGAGTACATTCTGCGCCCTAGCTACTCTCAGTGCTTCTTCCAAGTGGTGTTCAACATGGAGGAGTACTGATTCATCAGCTGAGGGAGGGCAGTAGGTGGTAATCAGCAGGAGGTTCCCTTGCCCATGCTTGACCTGAAGCCATGAGACTTCACGGGGTCCGGAGTTGTGGACTCCCAGGGCCACTCCTTCCCGAATGTATTCCACTGTGCCACCACCTCTGGTGGGTCAGTCCTGCCGGTGGGACAAGACATACCCAGAGATGATGGTGGTAGATTCTGGGACATTGGCTGAAAGGTATGATTCTGTGAGTATGACTATGTCAGGCTGTTGCTTGACTAGTCTGTGGGACAATTTTGGCACAAGTCCCCAGATGTTAGTGAGGAGGATTTTGCAGGGTCGACTGGGCTGGATCTGCCGTTGCCGTGTCCAAAGCCAGTGCCAAGTGGTCCATCCGGTTTTATTCCTTTTTTTTTAAGAGGGCAGTTAAGAGGATCTGGAGTCACATACAGGCCAGATTTCCTTCCCTAGTGATCCAGATGGGTTCTTATAACAATCTGATAGTTTCATGGTCACCATTACTGATACTAGCTTTTCATTCTAGATTTATTTCATTAACTGAATTTAAATTCCCCAGCTGCACGTAGTGGGATTTGAACTCACGTCTCTGGTTCACTAGCCCAGTGACATAACCACTATGCTACTGTTCACTACTCAAACTTGAGAAATGTTTGCGAGGATTGCAGAACAGAGGGAAAGACAGAGAGAAGAATGTTTAAATGGATTTAGACTGTTGCATATCGCTTGTATTAGCCTATGTGCAGTGTCAGCTGTGTCTCAGTAGGTAGCACACTCGCCTCTCCCTCAGAAGGTTGTGCGTTTAAGCCCCCGTCCAGGCAACTTGCACACAAAATTTAGGCTGACACTCCAGTGCCAGTACTAAAGGAGTGCTGCACTGTCAGAGGTGCCATTTTTCCAATGACATGTTAAACCGAGGCCCTGTCTGCCCTCTCAGGTGGACGTAAAAGATTCCGTGGCACTAATTCAAAGAAGAGCAGGGGAGTTTTCCCTGATGTCCTCCCCAATATTTATCCCTTAACCACCATCACTAAAACAGATTATCTGGTCATTGCTGTTTGTGGGTGCTTGCTGTGCGCAAATTGGCTGCCGCGTTTCCCACATTACAACAGTGACCACACTTCAAAAGTACTTTATGGCATTTAAGTGCTTTGGGACGTCCTGAGGCTGTGAAAGGCTCGATATAAATGCAAGTGCTTTCTTGTCTTCCAATGTCCTTTTGAACAAATGTGACCACAACTGTCTCGAGTACTTAAAACATAGGCTTAATAATGAGTTGTAAAGAAACATCTTTTGACTTGTAACTCAAAGGGATCCCAGCATATTAACAGCAGTTTTGCACCGACTGGATACTTTTAGAGGGGAGAAATTCCCCTCCTTTGCGCCTCCTGTGGGGGGCGCTAATGGGGCGCAAAAGCGTTTTCGCCCTGGCGAGGCACTGACCGCGCCTCCCGCCAAATTCCACGGGAGGTTAGCGGCAGCGCTACCGGGTTGCGCCCCGATCTCATGTGCCCAGAGATCGTGACGTCATCTCCGGGCGCATTGCCCCGGCATAAAAATTCCCCTTCACCCTCTGCAGCAGCGATGGGCGACGGCAGCGACTGCTGCAGGGGGCGCGAGCCGGGCGGACGGTCGCTAGCAGGGCGGAACTTAACGGTGAGGTGGCCGGCCAGCCTGAAAAAGAGTCGGACTTTTTAAAAACTGTTTTTTTGTGTCTCCAGACGCGGGGTCCGTGCCTGAGTGCCGGGCTGATCGCGCGGCACCCCCACTCCCCGGTGGGCCAGGTAAGTTTAAAATAAACTGCAGCGTTCGCAGCGTGGGGCCCTACCCTTTAATTCAGGATAGAGCCCCTGCAACGCGGCAGCGCCACGCTTGGCCACGCTTGGCGCTGCTGAGCACATCGCCCCGAGTGCGCCCCGGGTCATGAACTTCATCTCCTCTTGTGCTCCAAGAAGGAAGTGGAGTGCTTGATTTAGCGCTCCACTTCCCTCTTGGAGCAAAAAATGGGAATTTCAGAGAGGTTGGAAGAGGTTAGCGCATGGCGCTAACTTTTCCAGCTTTTCTGATTTAGCGCCCCAAGCGGGGCTCGAGGGGAATTTCTCCCCCTCAGTGTTTGCTCAAAAATCTCTTCTTAGGATCATAGAATCATAGCTTGGTTACAGCACGGAAGGAGGCCATTCGGCCCGTCGAGCCGGTGCCGGCTCTCTGCAAGAGCACCTCAGCTAGTCCCACTCCCCTGCTCTTTCCACGTAGCCATGCATTTTCTTTTCCTTCAGGTACTTATCCAATTCCCTTTTGAAAGCCACAATTGAATCTGCCTCCACCACCCTCTCAGGCAGTGCATTCCAGATCATAACCACTCGCTGCATAAAAATAGTTTTTCCTCATGTCGCCTTTGGTTCTTTTGCCAATCACCTTAAATCTGTGTCCTCTGGTTCTCGACCCTTCAGCCAATGTGAACAGTTTCTCTCTATCTACTCTGTCCAGACCCCTCATGAATTTGAACACCTCTTTCAAATCTCCTCTCAATCCTCCCTGCTCTAAGAAGAACAACTGAGTCATTACAACATTTCCTACATTACAACACTTCAAAAGTACTTCATTGGCTGTGAAGCACTTTGAGACGTCCGGAGGTCGTGAAAAGCGCTCTATAAATGCAAGTCTTTCTTTCTTTCTTTTTCTTCTTTACAACTTTTTCAATAAATGCCTATCTATGTATAAATGCTTCCTGTACATTTTTTCCACATGTCGTTTACTTCTTTTTAGCCGTTTGGCTTAATTTACCAAGATCCCTTTGAATATCATCAACCCTCCCTACACTGGTCACATGGCTGCACATTTGGATGTCATCAGTAAACCTGATAACAAGAACAACTTGTATTTATGTAGCACCTTTAACATAGTAAAATGTCCCAGGGCGCTTCACACGAGCGTAATCAGAAAAAAGTTGACACCGAGAAAAAAGATATTAGATCAGGTGACTAAAACTTTTTTCAAAGAGGTAGGTTTTAAGGAACGTCACAAAGAAGGAGAGAGAGGAGTAGAGACAGAGAGGCTTAGAGAGGGAATTCCAGAGCTTAGGGCCTTGATGGCTGAAGGCACGGCCATCAATGGTGGGGCGAAGGGAGTGGGCTTTGCACGTACTCACCTATAACCTGCTCGCTGATGCTCAGATTGGGTTCCGTCAGGACCACTCGGCTCCAGACCTCATTGCAGCCCATATATGGACAATTGAGCTGAATTCTACAGATGAGGTGAGTGTGACTGCCCTTTGACCTCAAGGCAACATTTGACCGACGGTGGCACCAAGAACTTCTACACGCAAAGGGTGGTGGAGGTTTGGAACTCTCTTCCGCAAACAGCAATTGATGCTGGGTCAACTGTTAATTTTAAATCTGAGATTGATAGATTTTTATTAACCAAAAGGTATTAAGGGAATACGGGCAAAGGCGGGTATATGGAGCTAGGTCACAGATCAGCCATGATCTCATGGAATGGCGGAACAGGCTCGAGGGGCTCAATGGCCTACTCCTGTTCCTATGGTCCTATAAGGAGCCCTAGTAAAACTGAAGTCAATGGGGATCAGGAGGAAAACGCTACAGTGGCTGGAGTCATACCTAGCACAAAGGAAGATGGTTGTGGTTGTTGGAGGCCAATCATCACAGCCCCAGGACATCGCTGCAGGAGTTCCTCAGGGCAGCGTCCTAGGCCCAACCATCTTCAGCTGCTTCATCAATGACCTTCCCTCCATCGTAAGGTCAGAAGTGGGGCTGTTTGCTGATGATTGCACAGTGTTCAGTTCCATTCGCAACTCCTCAGATAATGAAGCAGTCCATAATAAAGCTGTGCTCTTCCGCTGTTGCTTAACCTCGCCCCCGCCCCCCCCCCGCTTCCTCCTCCTCCTCTTCCTCCAAACTATCAACAGATCTGAAACTATCCCCATGTTGGAGAGTGCGCTGAGGGTTGTGTCCTTCAGCCAACACATCCTGCCTTCTACTGGAGCTCTGCTGACTTCCCTCAGCACTTCGGCACCACCTTTAAATCCTGAGTTAATTCTGAACGTCCTAATGCTTAACAAGCAAAAAAGCATGAGATGTTAATGTCAGGACTGTGCATTAGAAATATTCTTTGCTTGGGCAAGTTTAAGAGCGTTGGGCAAAAGTTAACACCTGCTCAATTTGCACTAAATTCATGAATTACTACCACTTAATGCACGGTTACTGCAAGCACTAGCTCCAATGAACAGAACAAATTTAACCCACTGATGTCCGCACACACACACGCACGAGCACGCGCGCATACGCACAAACTTTCCAGCCGGGAGTCTGGCTCGTGATCAGCGGCTAGAATCCTGACAGATGTTTTCCCCTCGGTAGTTCTGGGGCGCTGAGGCCCAGCAGCACGCGCCCCAGCTGAGATCAGCTGACTGGGACTCTGAGCTGGGGTCTACAGGGTAAAGTGCCACTCTGGGGGGGTGCACTTACTCACTGAGGCACCAGGACAGCTTCAATTAATGAAGCTTCTCCCCTTCGAAATTCTCATCCGCAAGCAACGTGCTGGAAAAATGAACGGCGAGTTCACAGCTCCCGCCGCTATCGGCGCGCTCAAAACCCAGCCGTTTGTGACGGGGGAAGAGACGCGCCGCGAGTTGCGAATCGCCGCCAATTGTTGGGCGATTGGCGCCGCGCCGCCGATGGCCTCGCGGAAACAGGAGCTCGTCCTCAACCTCCCCGTCAGCTTCATGGAATTGCTGCATTTGTGCCGTAAGCATGAATTCAACTCACCGCGGAAAGTGAGGGCTGGTATTTCACGGCATATCGGGGTGATTTATGGTCCTGCAGTGCCACTCAGCCTTGGAGGCCCAGACAGGGAACAACTGAAACTGTGGAGTCTCACTCGCTCCCGCAGGTTGTAAATTGGTCAAGAAGTTTTTAAAATTTAAAATGTTTACATTTTTTTTTCCTACTTTTGCCTTCTGTCTCTTTTCTCTCTCTCTCTTAATCCAGTCTTTCTTTCCCTCTCTTTATTTCTTAGGTTGTGCTAAAGGTTGAGTGTTGTGTCCAGTTCTGGGCACCGCACGTTTGGAAGGCTTTGCAGAAGGTACACAAGGGATTTACTGGAATAGTTCCAGGGATGAGACATTACAGTTGCGTGGACAGACTGGAGAAGCTGGGGCTTGTTCTCTTTAGAGCAGAGAAGGCTAAGAGGAGATTCGATAGAGGTGTTTAAAATCATGAAGGGTTTAGATAGAGTAAATAAAGAGAAACTGTTTCCAGTGGCAGAAGGGTCGATAACCAGAGGGCACAGATTTAAGGTGATTGGCAAAAGAACCAGAGGCGACATGAGGAAAATCATTTTTACACAACGAGTGGTTAGGATTAGGAACGCACTGCCTGATCGGGTGGTGGAAACAGATTCAATAGTAGCCTTCAAAAGGGAATTGGAGAAATACGTGAAGGAGAAACAATTGCAGGGATATGGAGAAAGAACGGAGAAGTGGGACTGACTGGATTGCTCTTCGAAAGAGCCGACGCAGATTTGACAGCTGACTGGCCGCCTTCTGTGCTGTACTATTCTATGATTCTATTCTATTCTCTTCCTGCATCTGATTTGACTCTAATTCGCCCTATTTCCCTCTCTGTCATTCCTCTGTCTCTTTCGCCATCCTTTGGTTAAGGAGACAGACTGTTGGTCCCGTTGTTCACCAGGATCCCAGGTCCCCCGTTGATCCCGTTATCAGCTCGCACTTCCAGCAACTTGAGGGCAAAAATAACTGGAGCTGAAGCGTGAGGAAAAAAATCCAGCTCACGCCGCTCGCCGCTCGCCGCTCGCCGCTCGCTGCCCCACTCCAGCAAACTCTGGGCCCACATCCTTTGTTTAAGTTGAGACGGAAACACTGTAGCCCTCATCTCGTTGGGTTGTTAATGCAGTGCAGGTCTGCATATCCACATCCCACTAACGAGGTGTAAATACCACCTAATCCATGTAGTTGAATCTACGCAGTTTGTAGTAAATAAATAGGCTTACTTTCAAATGCTGTCAAGTTGATTTACAAAAATTGCAGATATGACTCGACCTTTGTGAAGTGAAATAGTCTTTGAAGAAACAATGGGCTAGTTTTCCACCTCATGCCTTGCCAACCAGCTCTTTTCAAATCACTTGACTCAAGCTCCTTTCAGATTTATTGCTAATAAAATGTTATCTTTAATGTGTCGGGCTAGTAACAGAAGCAGTGGAGGTCCAAAGAGACTGAGGGGTCCAGGTACATAGATCATTAAAATGTCATGGACAGCTACAAAAAATAATCAGAAAGGCTAATGGAATGCTGGTCTTTATATCTAGAGGACTAGAATACGAGGGGATAGAGGTTATGCTTCAGTTATACAAAGCCCTGGTTAGACCACACCTGGAGTGCTGTGTTCAGTTCTGGGGACCACACCTTATGAAGGGTATAGTGGCCTTGGAGGGAGTGCAGTGTAGATTTACTAGACTGATACCTGGACTCCAAGGGTTAAATTATGAGGAGAGATTACACAAACTTGGGTTGCATTGAATTTAGAAGTTTAAGGGGTGATTTGATCAAAGTTTTCAGGATATTAAGGGGAACAGATAGGGTAGCTAGGGAGAAACTATTTCCACTGGTTGGGGAGTCTAGGATTAGGGGGCATAGTCTAAAAATTAGAGCCAGACCTTTCAGGAATTAAGTTAGGAAACACTTCTACACACAAAATGTGGTAGAAGTTTAGAACTCTCTTCCACAAACGACAATTGATGCTAGATCAATTATTAATTTTAAATCTGAGAATGATAGATTTCTGTTAACCAGGGGTATTAAGGGATATGGGCCAAAGGCGGGTATATGGAGTTAGGTCGCAGATCAGACATGATCTCATTGAATGGCGGAACAGGCTCAAGGGGCTAAATGACCTACTCCTGTTCCTATTCCTATGTATTCCCCAGATCCTGCAGCAACTTGTATTTATACAGCGCCTTTAACGTAATAACATGTCCCAAGGCGCTTCACAGGAGCGTTATAAAACAAATTTGACACAGAGCCACATAAGAAGACAGATGACCAAAAGCTTGGTCAAAGAGGTAAGTTTTAAGGATCATCTCAAAGGAGGAGAGGTAGAGAGGCGGAAAGGTTTAGGGAGGGAATTCCAGAGCTTGGGGCCTAGGCAGCTGCCAATGGTGGAGCGATGAAAATAGGGGATGTGCACCAGGATAAAATTGGAGGAGCGCAGATATCTCAGAGGTTTGTAAGGCTGGAGGAGGTTACAGAGATAGGGAGGGGCGAGGCCATGGAGGGATTTGAAAACAAGGATGAGAATCCTAAAATCGAGGCGCTGCTGGACCGGGAGCCATTGTAGGTCAGTGAGTACAGGGGTGATGTGTGAACAAGACTTGGTGCGAGTTAGGACACAGGCAGCCGAGTTTTGCATGAGGTAAAGTTTACAGTGGGAGGACCGGCCAGAAGAGCATCGGAATAGTCGGGTCTGGAGGTAACACAGGCACGGATGAGAGTTTCAGCAGCAGATGAGCTGAGGCAGGGGCAGAGTCTGGCGATGTTATGGAGGTGGAAGTAGGCGGTCTTGGTGATGGGAACTTTGGTTCATTGCCCACGATTCGACATACATTATGGCCCTTAGAAATTCAATCTTTCTTTCTCTCATGAATGTTTCGACAAGGTTTCTCCTCTTTAAAGTTTTTTCCAGTGATCATTTCTTTCCTTCAGCAGATTTTTTTCATCCCAATTTTCTTCCCTCCTCTTCTGAACTCCACAGGGTTCAGCGGTCCGCTGATACTTCACCCACCTGCCTATTCTTCAGGTGTGAACCTGATCAGAATCAGCAGGTTGTTGACCACTAACACAATGGCAGTCGAACCCGAATCCCAATCCCATAGCGTCCACTCATAGGCTTACTTCTCAGCATGGATCAGTCATAGAAACTCACAGCACAGAAGGAGGCCATTCAGCCCATCGTGTCAGTCAGGGTGAAGGAAATCGGGATGATTTCCCTAGCATGTTATTGCCTCCAATGTACTCCATCCATGGCCCCACATCTGAGCCATTACCACAACTGCCTGCTTCCACTTCTGTAGTATCGCATGCCACCAACCCTATCTCTGCTAACTCACGCCTTTATTAACTTGAGTTTTGATACTATCCTTGCTGGTCACCTCACGTAATGGCTGCACCCTCATCACCCCTGCCCTCCCTGTGCACTAGAGTATTGGCTATAACATCTTCATTCCCACATTCAAATTCCTCCAGGTCCTCATCCCACCCTACCTCGCCAGTTTTCTCCAGCCAGACCCTCTGCTCTTCTGAATTACTCCTCACTCTCTCCACCCCATCATTGGTGTTCCTCCCTTAAACCACTGTACCTCCCTCCGGAGCTGCAACCTGTCACCTCCCTCCCTCCCTCCCTCTTTTCAAGACCCTTCTGTTTTTGTAATTTGATCGGCCACCCCCGCGCTACGTGAAGAGCAACATAAACATGTATGGCTGTTGTTGCTTGGTTGGGTTTTTTTTTTGCCCTTGAGAAGGTGGCAGTGAGCCGCCTTCTTGAACCACTGCAGTTCGTGTGGTATGTTCTTTGTAGTGGTTTTGGTACAACTGAGTGGCTTGCTGGGCCATTTCAGAGGGGCAGTTAAGAGTCAACCACATTGCTGTGGGTCTGGAGTCACATAGAGGCCAGGCCGGGTAAGGACGGCAGATTTCCTTCCCTAACGGACATTAGTGAACCAGGTGGGTTTTTACGACAATCCAGTAGTTTCATGGTCACTGATACTAGCTTTTTAATTCCAGATTTATTTAATTAACTGAATTTAAATTCCCCAGTTGCCGTGGCAGGATTTGAACTCACGTACTAGAGTCATAGAGTCCCATACAGCACAGGAAGAGGCCCTTCGGCCCATCGTGTCCACGCCAGCCATCAAGCCCTATCTATTCTAATCCCATTTTCCAGCACTTGGTCCGTAGCCTTGTATGCTATGGCGTTTCAAGTGCTCATCTAAATGCTTCTTGAATATTGTGAGGGTTCCTGCCTCTACCACCCTTTCAGGCAGTGAGTTCCAGATTCCAACCACCCTCTGGGTGAAAAAGTTTTTCCTCAAATCCCCTCTAAACCTCCTGCCCCTTACCTTGAAACTATGTCCCCTGGTTATTGACCCCTCTACTAAGGGGAAAAGTTCCTTTCTATCTACCCTATCTATGCCCCTCATAATTTTGTATACCTCAATCAGGTCCCCCCTCAGCCTTCTCTGCTCTAAGGAAAACAACCCCAGCCTGTCCAGTCTCTCTTCATAGCTGAAATGCTCCAGCCCAGGTATCATCCTGGTGAATCTCCTCTGCACCCTCTCCAATGCAATCACATCCTTCCTATAGTGTGGCGACCAGAACTGCACACAGTACTCTGGATCATTAGTCCAGGCCTCTGGATTACTCGCCCAGTAACATAACCACTATGCTACTGTTCCCCTGTATGGTGGCGGCTATTGGTTCATTATTGCTGCTGCTGCTGATGTTGTTGGTTGTTGGTATTGTTGTTGTTGATTGGTGAAGTCATCATCGTCATCAATTGCATTGCCTCTACTGAGCCCTGCCCAGATCAGCAAACTCAGCCCAGACCAGTGATCGTACCTGCTCTGCAGGGCTCAGGACTGCCCAGAAATGCCTTTCCTGATTGAGCCACGAATGGGAACAACCATTGGAAAGATTTAGTGAACAGAGTGGATTCTGTGACGGCGCCAATCATACATGATTTAATAGCCTTTTCTGCTTCCATAGTTTCTTATGCTTTATGTGGGACTTTAACCTTTCGTTTCCTAATAGTTAACATAAGCGTTGACATTTTACGGAACAATTACTGCCGCTAGAATGTGACCTCAGTATCAGTCAAGGTTGCTTCCATTCAAAATGTGAAGTACAGTCAATTCTCCTCAAGAGTGCATTGGCTTATCCAACAAAAAGAAAGATGTTCTTAATTGAAATTGCTCTTACCAAGAAATGCATCCCTGCTGTTACTGATCGATCCAGAGTTTGGTACATTGGAGGTAATTGGCTCTCGGGCCATATGCTTTTAACAGTGGGTAATTTGTAAAATGCAGGTTGGTAATTAAAGCCAAGCTATCCTTATTGAGGAACTGTCAGACACCACATTAAGCCGCTGTCGTTTATCCTTATTCTCATCTTCTGTAAATAAGCCATTAATACGCTCTTAAGGCTGAAGTTCTGCTGCACTAATGCACTAGAGTGTGAAGCACGGGCAACAAAACCTGAATTATAAGACAAGGATGCTCCGAATAAGTTTGTGCCCAGCAGCCTAAGCGATTGGTGGGGGGCGGGGGGGGGAGATGTTAACCGAGGAAGGTTTCTCCAGCCTGAGTTCCTAAGGTGCAGCAAGTGGCTGTTGCTGTAGTTCGTGAGGCGTTGTAGCCTTCGTGAGTGAAGCCATAAGCAAAGTGCGGCATCTCACATGAATGTTCATACTGCAGCGACAGCAACCTTATCTGTTAATTGCAAATCATACATATGCACTAACAGATCTCCTGTGGAATTGCCATCGCTGGAGAGAGTGCAGAGGAGATTTACCAGAATGATACCAGGGAAGCGGGACTTCAGTTATCTGGAGAGACGAGTGAAGCTGGAATTGTTCTCCCTAGAGCAGAGAAAGCTAAAGGGAGATTCATAAAATCATAGAATCATAGAAACTTACAGCACAGAAGGAGGCCATTCGGCCCATCGTGCCTGTGCCAGCTCTTTGAAAGAGCAGTCGTGCTCAGTCCCACATCCCCCGCTTATTGTCCGTGACCCTGTCAGTTCCTCATCCTCCAGAACCCGTCCAACTCCCTTTTAAAATTATTTATGCAATAAATAATCTTACTTAATAGAGATATTCAAAATTCTGAAAGGTTTTGATAGAGTAAACTGTTTCCAGTGGCAGAAGGGTTAGTAGCCAGAAGACAGATTTAAGGTAATTGGAAAAAGAGACAGAGGTGAGATGAGGAGAAATGGGGTTTTTTTTATTCGTTTTTATGGGATGTGGGTGTCGCTGGCAAGACCAGCATTTATTGCCCATCCCTAATTGCCTTTGAGAAGGTGGTGGTGAGCCGCCTTCTTGAACCGCTGCAGCCCGTGTGGTGAAGGTACCCCCACAGTGCTGTTAGGGAGGGAGTTCCAGGATTTTGACCCAGCGACGATGAAGGATCGGCGATATACTTCTAAGTCAGGATGGTGTGTGACTTGGAGGGGAACTTGGAGGTGGTGGTGTTCCCATGCGCCTGATGCCCTTCTCCTTCTAGGTGGAAGAGGTCGCGGGTTTGGGAGGTGCTGCTGAAGAAGCCTTGGTGAGTTTCTGCAGTGCACCTTGTAGATGGTACACACTGCAGCCACGGTGTGCCAATGGTGGAGGGAGTGAATGTATAAGGTGGTGGATGGGGTGCCGATCAAGCGGGCTGCTTTGTCCTGGATGATGTCAAGCTTCTTGAGTGTAGTTGGAGCTGCACTCGTCCAGGCAAGTGCAGAGTATTCCATCACACTCCTTACTTGTGCCTTGTAGATGGTGGAAAGGCTCTGGGGAGTCAGCACGGATTTGTTAAGGGAAGGTCTTGTCTGACAAACTTGATTGAATTTTTTGAGGAGGTAACAAGGAGGGTAGATGAGGGTAGTGCATTTGATGTAGTGTATATGGACTTTAGCAAGGCTTTTGATAAGGTTCCACATGGCAGACTGGTCACGAAGTTAAAAGCCCATGGGATCCAGGGCAAAGTGTCAAGTTGGATGCAAAACTGGTTCGGTGGCAGAAGCAGAGGGTAATGGTTGATGGGTGTTTTTGTGACTGGAAGGCTGCTTCCAGTGGGGTTCCGCAGGACTCAGTACTAGGTCCCTTGCTTTTTGTGGTATATATCAATGATCTAGACTTGAATATAGGGGGTATGATTATGAAGTTTGCAGATGATACTAAAATCGGCTGTGTGGTTGATACTGAAGAAGGAAGCTGTAGACTGCAGGAAGATAGCAATAAATTGGTCAGGTGGGCAGAACAGTGGCAAATGGAATTCAATCCGGAGAAGTGTAAGGTAATGCATTTGGGGAGGGCTAACAAGGAAAGGGAATGCACATTAAATGGTAGGACACTGAGTAGTGTAGTGGAACAAAGGGACCTTGGAGTGCATGTCCACAGATCCCTGAAGGTAGCAGGTCAGGTAGATAAGGTGGTAAGAAGGCATACGGAATGCTTGCCTTTATTAGCCATGGCATAGAATACAAGAGCAGTGGGGTTATGCTTCAACTGTATAAAACACTAGTTAGGCCTCAGCTAGAGTACTGCGTGCAGTTCTGGTCACCACATTACAGGAAAGATGTGATTGCACTAGAGAGGATACAGTGGAGATTTACAAGGATGTTGCCGGGAGTACAGAATCTTAGCTATGAGGAAAGACTGGATAGGCTGGGTTTGTTTTCCTTGGAACAGAGGAGGCTGAGGGGAGACCTTATTGAGGTGTATAAAATTATGAGGGGCCTAGATAGAGTGGATAGAAAGGACCTATTTCCCTTAGCAGAGGGGTCAAAAACCAGGGGGCACAGATTTAAAGTAATTGGTGGAAGGTTTAGAGGGGATTTGGGGGAAATTTCTTCACCCAGAGGGTTGTGGGGGTCTGAAACTCACTGCCTGAAAGGGTGGTAGAGACAGAAACCCTAACCACATTTAAAAAGTACTTGGATGTGCACTTGGGATGCTGTAACCTGCAGGGCTACGGACCAAGAGCTGGGAAGTGGGATTCGGCTGGATAGCTCTTTGTTGGCCGGCGCGGACACAATGGGCCGAAATGGCCTCCTTCCGTGCTGTAACTTTCTATGATTCTATGATTCTATGATGAGTCAGGAGGTGAGACACTCGCCACAGAATACCTAGCCTCTGACCCGCTCTTGTTGCCATAGTATTTATGTGGCTGGTCCAGTTAAGTTTCTGGTCAATGATGACCCCAGGATGTTGATGGTGGGGGATTCGGCGATGGTAATGCCGTTGAATGTCAAGGGGCGGTGTTTAGACTCTCGCTTGTTCGAGATAATCATTGCCTGGCACTTGTGTGGTGCGAATGTTACCTGAATGTTTATGCAGCGAGTTGTTGTGATCAGCAATGCGCTGCCTGGAAAGGGCGGTGGAAGCAGATTCAACAGTAACTTTCAAAAGGGAATTGGATAAATACTTGAAGGGGAAAAATTTTCAAGGCTATGTAGAAAGGGCAGGGGGAGTGGGACTAATTGGATAGCTCTTAAAAGAGCCGGCACAGGCACGATGGGCTGAACGGCCTCCTTCGGTGCCATATCATTCTATGATTCTATGATTAGTCTGAACGATGTTGTACAACAACAGGCGGAACGTTACACCGTGTAACGCACGGCGTATTATTCTGCTGGGAAGGTGGAGTTGTGCTTCTGATGGCCTCTTCCGTTCGGCCTACGAAGGCCTAATTGCTGCAAGTTAACACAGGCTGATGTTTATCGAAGTTCGATCGCTGTTGAATGAGGGAAGTCTGCAAAAATGGAAGGCGCACGTGAATTTTCCAGCTCCAGGTCAGGAGAAACAGCATGAAGTCACTGGCTTTCCTGTTTTTAAAGCTATTGACATTTTTGAAGTGTGACATTTGCGATGCCAGAGCAATCGGGGCTGTGGACACCTGTAGTGTGGGCACAATTATGCCAATAGTGCAGGGGTGGGCTGCACTGAACGGTGCGACGGGAATGCCTCCACCTGACATGAATAGGCCTGTGACAAAAGTGCCTTATATTCTGAAACCAAAATATTGCCCTGGATAACATTTCCTCTAATATAGCGTAAGTGTATTCAGCTGCCTAGGCCCCAGGCTCTGGAATTCCCTCTCTAAACCTCTCCGCGTCTCCACCTCTTTCTTCTCTTTTTACATAGGATTACATAGGATATACGGCACAGAAACAGGCCATTCAACCCAACCAGTCCATGCTCCACACAAGCTTCCTCCCATCCTTCCTCATCTAACTATCAGCATAACCCTCTATTCCCTCATATGCTTGTCTAGCCTCCCCTTAAATGCATCTATACTGTTTGCTTCAACCACTCCCTGTGGTAGCGAGTTCCACATTCTCACCACTCTCTGGATTTCTTGGTGACTATCTTATATTGATGGCCTCTAGTTATACTCTTCCCCACAAGTGGAAACATTCTCTCTGTATCCACTCTATCAAAACCTTTCATAATTTTAAAGACCTCTATTAGGTCACCCATCAGCCTTCTTTTTTCAAGAGAAAAGAGACCCAGCCTGTTCATCATTTCAATACCCTCGCATTTCTGGTATCATCCTTGTAAATCTTCTCTGCACCCTCTCCAGTGCCTCTATATCCTTTTTATAATATGACGACCAGAACTGTACGCAGTACTCCAAGTGTGGTCTAACCAAGGTTCAATACAGGTTTAGCATAACTTCCCTACTTTTCAATTCGATCCCTCGAGAAATAAACGCGCCTTTAAACCTACCTCTTTGGCCAAGCTTTTGGTCACCTGTCCTAATATCTCCTTATGCGTCTCGGTGTCAAATTTTGTTTGATAATCGCTCCGGTGGGATGTTTTACTACGTTAAAGGCTCAATATAAATGCAGGTTGTTGTTGTTGTGAAGGTGCTTCCATAATGCAGTTAAGTAGGGAGTTCCAGGATTTAGACCCTGCGACCATGAAGGAACGGCAATATATTTCCAAGTTCAGGATGGTGTGCGACTTGGAGGGGAACTTGAAGGTGGTGGTGTTCCCATGCACCTGCTGCCCTTGTCCTTTGAGGTGGTAGAGGTCACGGGTTTGGAAGGTGCTGCCGAAGAAGCCTTGGCGAGTTGCTGCAGTGCATCTTATAGATGGTACACACTGCAGCCACGGTACGCCAGTGGCGCAGGGGGTGGATGTTTAGCCTAGTGGATTAGTGGCAAATCAAGTGGACTACTTTGTCCTGAATGGTATCGAGAATCTTGAGTGTTGCAGCTGCAATCATCCAGGCCAGTGAGAGTATTCCATCACACTCCTACCGTGTGCCTTGCAGGTTGTAACACTGGAGCAGATGGGAAGAGTGTCTTAAAGGAGGAAAGAGAGGTAGAGAGGCGGAGAGGTTTAGGGAGGGAATTCCAGAGACCACAACTCGGACTGCAGCGGTTCAAGAAGAAGGCCCACCGCCACCTTCTCAAGGGCAACTAAGAATGGGCAATAACTGCTGGCCTTGCCAGAGACGCCCACATCCTGAGAATGAGAAAACTCTCCTAGTACTCTCAGTTCCTCTGACGTTTGCCTCATATGCATCCCCCTCCCTTCATCCCACCATTGGCAGCCATGCCTTATGCCGAGACCTCACACTTTGGAATTCCCTCCCATTAAACCCCTTCACCCCTCCATCTCCCTTTCCTCCTTAAGAACATAAGAACATAAGAAATAGGAGCAGGAGTCGGCCATATGGCCCCTCGAGCCTGCTCCGCCATTCAGCAAGATCAGGGCTGAACTTCGACCTCAACTCCACTTTCCTGCACTATCTCCATATCCCTCGATTCCCTTAGTGCCCAAAAATCTATCGATCTCAGTCTTGAATATACTCAACAACTGAGCCTCCACAGCCCTCTGGGGTAGAGAATTCCAAAGATTCACCACCCTCTGAGTGAAGAAATTCCTTCTCATCTCAGTCCTAAATGGCTGACCCCTTATTCTGAGACTGTGACCCCTGGTTCTAGACTCCCCAGCCAGGGGAAACATCCTCCCAGCATCTACCCTGTCAAGCCCTCTAAGAATTTTATACATTTCAATGAGATCACCTCTCATTCTTCTAATCTCCAGAGAATATAGGCACATTCTACTCAATCTCTCCTCATAGGACAATCCCCCCATCCCAGAAATCAATCTAGTGAACCTTTGTTGCACCCCTCTAAGTCAAGTATATCCTTTCTTAAGTACAGAGATGAAAACTGTACCCAGTACTCCAGGTGTGGTCTCACCAAAGCCCTATATAATTGCAGCAAGACTTCCTTACTCTTATACTGCAACCCCCTTGCAATATAGACCAACATGCCATTTGCCTTCCTAATTGCTTGCCGTATCTCCGTGTTAACTTTCTGTGATTCGTGTACAAGGACACCCAAATCCCTCTGCATAACAACATTTACTAGTCTCTCACCTTCTAAACAATATTCTGCTTTTCCATTCTTCTTACCAAAGTGGATAAATACTCTCTTTAAAACCCATCTCTTTGACTAAGCTTTTAGTCGCCCATCCTAACATCTCCTTCTCTGGCTCGCCATCCAATTTTTCCCTTACACCTCCGCAACGCTTTGGTAAGTTTTCCTACTTTAAAGGCATTGCATGAATGTAAACCGATTACTGTTGTTGTCACTGCCATTGTCATCTCCTTTTATCTGCTGGATGTAAGGGTCACAGATGAAATGAGTTTGTGCGGCCAACCCAGCTCACGATAGGCGCAAGCAATGTTCCCATTAAGCTGTGCGGCCACGTGGCCGCACGGCGGTCCTGAGGTCCTGCGCAGCCGGCTCACCGGCTGTTCAACGGGAAGAATCGCGCCTGCGCGGAATTTTGAATGGGGCGCACAGCCCATTAAAGGGGCCGCGCGACACCCAAAAAAATTAGAGGGAGCATTGGGCGCTAGTCCACCGCACCAAACTGTCCATAACTCAGGTCAACTTTAAAAGGAAACTGCAAATGTTCATTGCTATTGAAGCGTACGGGAGATCCACAATTTCAGTTTTACGCCTGGTTGACAGGTTGAAAATCTACCTCAATGCGACTGTCCAGCTTTAATAAAATGAAAAACAGAAGCAGGTACGTTGTGCAGTGGGAGAGGCAGCTTGTAAACTCAACGTCATTCTGCATTAATCAGCACTTCTCTCATTAGAGGCCCCTGCATAGATAATGGCGCCTTCATCCTTGACAAACACATTAGCATAAATGTTTTAGAAGTTTGTGAGGTGGCAGCAGAAAAGCAAAGATGAAAACGCAACCAGTTCCTTTCAGTGAAGCTTTCTCTGACAATAATGATCTCTGGGCTGTTACAGGTCACACACAGAAAGTATCTGTGAATCAACATCTAATTAATGAAACCTTTCTCTATCTTCCTGCCCCAACCCCAGCACCACCACCCCTCTCTCTCATCTTTCTGTTTCTTTTCCTATTATTTGTCTTTCTTTTCTCCAGTTCCCTCTTCCTTTCCTTCCTCTATCTCTTTCTCCCCACTCTTTCCTTTTCTTTTCTTTTTCCACTTTCCCAGCTCTTTCCTTTCTCTTTCCTCTCATCCCTTCCTCTCTTTCCCTCAATCTCTTCCCTCTCTCATTCCCCATCCCTTCTCATTTCCGCACTCTCTTCCCCCTCCCCTCTGTCCTTTCTCTCGCTTTTTTTTCTCTCTCTCCTTTCATCTCTCTTTTTCATTCCTCTCTCTGTCCTCTCTCGCTCTCTGTCCTGTTTTCCTCTTCCCGGTAGGGCTACACTCCTCTGCTTTAACCCATTTATATCAATAATACTCTGAAATCAAACAGCAGAAAAAGAGATTTAGTTGAACATTAGCAGGCCTGCTATAAAAAAGCCCAGATGGAAACAACCTCGTCTATCTCCCTCTCTCCTCCCTTGTCCCTTATCTTCTCTCCTTTACTTTCCTTTAAATTTTCCTCAAGCTCTTCGGTGTGAGGAAAGTGAGAGGCCATCCCAGAAGGAACAGATGGCCTGCATTGCACATCCTCTGCGGGTGAAAGGAATCTGACGGAATTCGTCTTCTCTGGGACCACGGGTGCGCTGGCCCTCTGTCACTGGGCTCTGCGGGGATCGATCAATCGCATATAAAGTGACTCTCCCCACAGCAATGGAACTTTATTATCTTACTCTGTTGACGTTGTACAGTTTGAATCATTATTGGCAAGCTATCAGCTCAGTCTCCAGGAGTTACACATAGGCACAAATCAGTCACTTCACGTCCTGATGTAAAAGCCCCACGGGACACATGCACTTTATGTCAAAAAAAAATTTCCCCATTCTTTTGAGATTTGATTCCACTCCTGCATCAATTGTTTGCATTTTTTTTTTAATTCGTTCACAGGACGTGGGCGTCGCTGGCAAGGCCGGCATTTATTGCCCTCGAGAAGGTGGTAGTAAGCTGCCTTCTTGAACCGCAGCAGTAGCAGTTTGGTACAACTGAGTGGCTGGCTGGGCCATTTCAGAGGGCAGTTAAGAGTCAACCACATTGCTGTGGGTCTGGAGTCACGTATAGGCCAGACCAGCAGGTTTTTTTCCCTAAAGGACATTAGTGAACCAGATGGGTTTTTACGACAATCCGGTAGTTTCACGGTCACCATTACTGCCACTAGCTTTTTATTCCCGATTTATTTAATTAACTGAATTTAAATTCCCCAGCTGCCGTGGTGGGATTTGAACTCACGACTACCAGATCATCAGCCCAGGCCTACTTGATTACTAGCCCAGTGACATAACCACTATACTACTGTTTGCATTTGTTTGTGAGCTTGTCGAGTTTTAATTTTGCAAAACCCACACAATCCATCTCCTCCCATTTTTGAAAATATTTTTGATATTTTGAAATGATACCTGGACTCCAAGGGTTAAATTACGAGATTACACAAACTCAGCTTGTATTCCTTGGAATTTAGAAGTTTAAGGGGTGATTTGATCAAAGTTTTCAGGATATTAAGGGGAACAGATAGGGTAGATAGAGAGAAACTATTTCCGCTGGTTGGGGATTCTCGTAGTCTAAAAGTTAGAGCCAAACCTTTCAGGAGTGAAATTAGGAAACACTTCTACACACAAAGGGTGGTAGAAGCTTGGAACTCTCTTCTGCAAACTGCAACTGATGCTAGATCAATTGTTCATTTTAAATCAGAGATTGATAGATTTTTGTTAACCAAAGGTATTAAGGGATGTGGGCCAAAGGCAGGTATATGGAGTTAGGTCGCAGATCAGCCATGATCTCATTGAATGGTGGAACAGGCTCGAGGGGCTGAATGGCCTACTCCTGCTCCTATTTTCCTATATCTGGTTAAAAGCGATCGGAGGATACGGTGAGAAGATGGATCGATGTAACAAAAAGACTTGGGCCGGGAATTTCCTTGAAGCTGTTCCTGCTCCGCCAGAGTTTCTGTCGCACTTCTGGCCAGGTTCTGGCGGTGTAGCCGGAGCGGCAGGGAGGAAATTGCTGACCTTACCGTTACACCACACCTAAATACACCGCTCAGGCACCTCACATATCACCAACCACTTTGAAGTGCAGCGACTGTTGCTATGGAGGCAACAGCAGCAGCCATTTGTGCACAGGAAGATCCCACAAACAGCACATGAGGCACGTGACCAGCGAATTTGTTTCTTGCTGCCAGTTGAGGGAGGAATGTTGGATGCCAGGAGAACTGCCTGCTCATCTTCGCATTGCGCCATGGCGTTTTTTAAATCAAAAGAAAGAGGAAAGAGAGACTTGCAGTTCTACAGCAACTTTCACAACCCCAGGAGGTCCCAAAGCGCTTTACACACAATGAAATACTTTTTGAAGTGTAATCCCTGATGTAATGTAGAGAGCACGGCAGCCAATTTGCCCACAGCAAGCTCCCACAAACAGCAATGAGATAAATGACCAGATAATCTGTTTTAATGCTGTTGGTTGAGGGATAAATATTGGCCATAAAAACCCAACTGGTTCACCAATGTCCTTTAGGGAAGGAATCCTGCCATCCTTACCCAGTCTGGCCTACATGTGACCCCAGTGCCACACCAATCTGGTTCACTCCTAACTGCCCGAACAGTTGTACCTGTTGGTCTTGCCAGCGATGCCTACATCCCAAGAATGAATATCAAAAAAATCAGTATTTGTAGTGGTCAACAACAACAACAACTTGCATTTATATAGCGCCTTTAACATGGTAAAATGTCCCAAGGTGCTTCACAGGAGCGTTAAAGAAAGAAAGAAAGACTTGCATTTCTATAGCGCCTTTCATGACCACCGGGCATCCCAAAGCGCTTTACAGCCAATGAAGTACTTTTTGAAGTGTAGTCACTGTTGTAATGTAGGGAACAGCTGACTTCAAGATCCCAGCATTTTGTTTGGAAATAAATTTAGTTCCAACTGGCACTCTGAGCAGGAAGTTTGTGAGCGCTAACTAGCAGCCTAAACAGCTGAACTGTTCACACTAGCCAGTGCTCTGCAAACAATACTGACCAGAATAGTATGATTAGACTGACCAGTGCTTGCTTGATACACTGACCAGTGATCTACAATAATACTGACCACAACAGTATGATTAGACTGACCAGTGATTTTAGATCAGAGAGACCATACAATCACAGAATCTTACAGCACCGAGGAGGCCATTTGGCCCAATGAGCTGTGCTGGCTCTCTGGGAGAGCTATCCACTTCGTCTCATTCCCTATACCCTTGTAAATGTTTCCTTTTCAGCAACAACAACTTGTATTGATATAGCGCCTTTAACATAGTTAAGCGGAAGTTAAGTTAGAGCAAGCGGAAGCCAAGCGCAAACAGCGGAAGGAGCGCACGTCAACCCGAGCACCCCACCCACCCGCCCCTTCAACCACCGTCTGCCCCACCTGTGACAGAGACTGTAGGTCCCGCATTGGACTCATCAGTCACCTGAGAACTCATTTTTAGCGTGGAAGCAAGTCATCCTCGGTTCCGAGGGACTGCCTAAGAAGAAGAAGAAGAAGAACATAGTAAAATGTCCCACGGCGTTTCACAGGAGTGATTATGAAACAAAATTTGACACCGAGCCACATAAGGAGAAATTAGGGCAGATGTCCAAAAGCTTGATTAAGGAGTGTCTTAAAGGAGGAAAGAGAGGTGAAGAGGTGGAGAGGTTTAGGCAGGGAATTCCAGAGCTTAGGGCCCAGGCAACAGAAGGCACGGCCACCAATGGTTGAACGATTATAATCAGGGATGCTCAAGAGGCCAGAATTAGAGGAGCGCAGATTTCTCGGGGGGTTGTGGGGCTGGAGGAGATTACAGAGATAGGGAGGGGCGAGGCCATGGAGGGATTTGAAAACAAGGATGAGAATTTTAAAATCGAGGCGTTGCTTAAACCGGGGTCAATGTAGGTCAGCGAGCACAGGGGTGATGGGTGAACGGGACTTGGTGCGAGTTAGGGCACGGTTCTGGATGACCTAACGTTTACATAGGGTAGAATGTGGGAGGCCAGCCATGAGTGCATTGGAATAGTCAAGTCTAGAGGAAATAAAGGCATGGATGAGGGTTTCAGCAGCAGATGAGCTGAGGCAGGGGCGGAGAGGGGTGATGTTACGGAGATGGAAATAGACGGTCTTGGTTATGGCATGGATATGTGGTCGGAAGCTCACTTCAGGGTCAAATATGACACCAAGGTTGCGAACAGTCTGGTTCAGCCTCAGACAGATGCTAGGGAGATGGATGGAGTCAGTGGATAGGGAACAGAGTATGTGGCAGGGACCGAAGACAATGGCTTCGGTCTTCCCAATATTTAGTTGGAGAAAATTTCTTCTCATCCAGTACTGACAATTTAGAGACCGTGGAGGGGTAGAGAGAAGTGGTGGTGAGATAGAGCTGGGTGTCATCAGCGTACATGTGGAAACTGATGCTGTGTTTTCGGATGATGTTGCCAAGGGGCAGCATGTAGATGAGAAATAGGAGGGGGCCAAGGATAGATCCTTGGGGGACACCAGAGGTAATGATGCAGGAGTGGGAAGAGAAGCCATTGCAGGTAATTCTCTGGCTACAATTAGATAGATACGTCTGGAGCCAGGCGAGTGCAGTCCCACCCAGCTGGACGACTGTGGAGAGGCATTAGAGGAAGGTGGAGTGGTCAACCGTGTCAAAGGCTGTAGACAGGTCGAGAAGGACGAGGAGGAATAGTTTACCTTTGTCACAGTCACAAAGGATGTAATTTATGACTTTGATGAGAGCCGTTTCGGTACTGTGGCAGAGGCGGAAACCTGATTGGAGGGATTCAAACATAGTGTTCCGGGAAAGCTGGGCACGGATTTGGGAGGCGACAACAAGTTCAAGGACTTTGGAGAGGAAAGGGAGGTTGGAGATGGGGTGGTAGTTTGCAAGGACGGAGGAGTCAAGGGTTGGTTTTTTGAGGAGAGGGGTGATGACGGCAGATTTCAGGGAGAGGGGGACAGTACCTGAGGAGAGAGAACCGTTAACAATGTCAGCTAACATGGGAGCCAGAAATGAAGTTGGGTGGTCAGCAGTTTAGTGGGAATAGGGTCGAGGGAGCAGGAATTGGGTCTCATGGACAAGATGAGTGCGGAGAGGGCATGAGGGGAGATCGGAGAGAAACTGGAGAAAGATACGACTTCAGGGCTAGGGTTGGGGGGAACCTTAGAGGAAGTTTGGCCCAGTGGGCTAGGGGAAGGAAGGGAAGTGGCAGAGGCAGCTGAACGGATGGTCTCAATCTTAGAGACAAAGAAGTCCATGAGCTCCTCACGCTTATTGTTGGAGGTGAGTGTGGAGGAGACAGGGGAGAGGGGTTTAAGAAGACAGTTTGCAGTAGAGAATAGAATCCAGGGATTATCTTTGCATTCTAGAATGATTCTGGAATAGTGAGCAATTTTGGCAGACGAGAGCAGGACCCGATAATGCTTTATGTGGTCCAACTAGATCTGGCTGTGAATGGCTAAACCAGTTGTCCGCCATATTCATTCAAGTCCGCGTCCCTTGGACTTAAGGGAGCAAAGAAGGGCCCTACCAGGGGGAACGGCTAGCGTGAGAGAGAGTAATTGTTTTAATAGGGACTGGGGCATCAAAGGTGATGGTGAGGGTGTGGTTGAGCAGATCGGCAACTGCAGAAATGTCATGGTGAATGGAGGGCCAAAGGCTGGATAGTTAGGATCTCGTAAGTGCAGTTGTAAGTGAGTTGGGAGAGAGTTTTTCAAACATTTATTCATTTTCATTTTATCAGCTATTATAGATTCAGCTCCACCAGCATTTCTAATGAAAAATGGTATCTAGCCGCTCTCTCTTTCTTCTTCTAATGATGGTCTGAAATGTATGCCCTCTAGTTAGACTCAATGTTCAGTAGAAATAGTTTTTCCTGATTTACATTAACAACACCCTCTCATGAATTTCTACACCTCAATTAGATATCCTCTTATCCTTCTTGGTTCTAAAATGAAAAATGGTGAGAGATCACACTGACCAGTACCGAGTGACCACACTGACCGAGTGACCACACTGACCGAGTGACCACACTGACCAGTACAGAGTGACCACACTCACCGAGTGACCACATTGACCGAGTGACCACACTGACCGAGTGACCACACTGACCAGTACAGAGTGACCACACTCACCGAGTGACCACACTGACCGAGTGACCACACTGACCAGTACAGAGTGACCACACTCACCGAGTGACCACACTGACCGAGTGACCACACTGACCAGTACCGAGTGACCACACTGACCGAGTGACCACACTGACTGAGTGACCACACTGACCGAGTGACCACACTGACCAGTACAGAGTGACCACACTGACCAGTACAGAGTGACCACACTGACCAGTACCGAGTGACCACACTCACCGAGTGACCACACTGACCAGTACAGAGTGACCACACTCACCGAGTGACCACACTGACCGAGTGACCACACTGACCGAGTGACCACACTGACCAGTACAGAGTGACCACACTCACCGAGTGACCACACTGACCAGTACAGAGTGACCACACTCACCGAGTGACCACACTGACCGAGTGACCACACTGACCGAGTGACCACACTGACCAGTACAGAGTGACCACACTCACCGAGTGACCACACTGACCAGTACAGAGTGACCACACTGACCGGTACCGAGTGACCACACTGACCAGTACAGAGTGACCACACTGACCAGTACAGAGTGACCACACTGACCAGTACAGAGTGACCACACTGACCGAGTGACCACACTGACCAGTACAGAGTGACCACACTGACCAGTACCGAGTGACCACACTGACCGAGTGACCACACTGACCGAGTGACCACACTGACCAGTACAGAGTGACCACACTGACCAGTACAGAGTGACCACACTGACCAGTACAGAGTGACCACACTGACCAAGTGACCACACTGACCGAGTGACCACACAACCCAGTACAGAGTGACCACACTGACCGAGTGACCACACTGACCGAGTGACCACACTCACCGAGTGACCACACTGACCAGTACAGAGTGACCACACTGACCGAGTGACCACACTCACCGAGTGACCACACTGACCAGTACAGAGTGACCACACTGACCGAGTGACCACACTGACCGAGTGACCACACTGACCAGTACAGAGTGACCACACTGACCGAGTGACCCCACTGACCAGTTAACGGACAAGTGCACTCTTAAAAAGAAAAGAAAACGGTGACATTTTTGATCTAATGTGTTGTATATTTAGATCGGACGCCCTTCTGTTTTTCTCGACTAGTTGTTCAATGGTCTTTAAACCGCTCCAGCTCTGAACCCTTGGACCTGAATCTCTCCGTGTTCACAAATGTTCATCTTCTGCCTTTCTAAGATTTGTGTGAAGCTGTTAGTGTTTCATCTCTATTCGATAACCTAGCTACGTTTACAGGCGCTCCTGTCTACCGTGGAAGGGGCCAGATTCTCTTTCAAACAGCATTTGTCAATCTGTGGACAATCTGACAGATTAAATGCTGCACTTGACAAAAAGAGTCCACCTTTTTATCTCACCACTAATTTCACCTGAGACATGGTCGGTGTTTATGAAAGCTTGTGTCATCCCGCACTCAAAGCAGCTTCCCTGAATGGGCACTGACAGCTTCAATACAGCTCTTTAGGAACAGATAGGCATTGTTATCAAGATAGGGCCTTGGTGAGACCACACCTGGAGTACTGTGTACAATTTTGGTCTCCTTACCTAAGGAAGGATATACTTGCCATAGAGGGAGTGCAACGAAGGTTCACGAGATTGGTTCCTGGGATGGGGGGACTGTCGTATGAGAAGAGATTGAGTAAACTAGGCCTGTATTCTCTTGAATTCAGAAGAATGAGAGGGAATCTCATTGAAGCATACAAAATTATTACAAGGCTTGATAGGGTGGATGCTGGGAGAATGTTTCCCTTGGCTGGGGAGTCTAGAACCAGGGGCCACAGCCTCAAGATAAAGGGTAGGCCATTCAGGACTGAGATGAGAAGAAATTTCTTCACACAGAGGGTGGTGAATCTTTGGCATTCTCTACCCCAGAGGGCTGTGGAGGCTCAGTCATTGGGTATATTCAAAACAGAAGTCGATAGATTTCTGACTAGTAAGGGCATCAAGGGATATGGCGATAGGGCCGGTGAATGGAGTTGAGGCAGAAGATCAGCCATGATCTCATTGAATGGCGGAGCAGGCTCGAAGGGCCGAATGGCCTACTCCTGCTCCTATTTCTTATGTTCTTATGTTCTTATTTGTCCATAATGGGGAAATGTAGTGCAACAGAGAGATAGCTGAGAGACAGAGAGGAAGCGAGGGAGACACAGATAGACAAAGGGGGAAAGTGACAGAGAGGACACAAGGAAAGATATGCCTGGTCCCGTACCCATCGACATGTCAGCCGTGACTCAGTGGGTGGTGCTCTCGCCTCTAAGTCAGAAGGTTCTGGGTTCAAGTCCCGCTCCAGGGACTTGAGCACAAACATTTAGGCTGGCTCTCCCGTGCAGTGCTGAGGGAGTGCCGCACTGTTACAGGTACCATCTGTTGGATGAAACGTTAAACCGAGGCCCCGTCTGCCCTCTCAGGTGGATGTAAAAGATCCCGCGGCACTATTTCAAAGAACAGCAGGGGAGCTATCTCCGGTGTCCTGGGCCAATATTTATCCCTCAATCAACATAAACAGAAAAACAGATTATCCGGTCATTATCACATTGCTGTGTGTGGGAGCTTGCTGTGCGCAAATTGGCTGCCATGTTTCCTATATTACAACAGTGACTACACTTCAAAAGTACTTCATTGGCTGTAAAGTGCTTTGGGACGTCCAGTGGTCGTGAAAGGTGCTGTAGAAATACAAGTCTTTCTTTCTTTCGTAGCAAGAAATCGGGTACACTGACCCGCCCGATTTTCCTAATACGTGCTGTGCTCAGGGCATCTGGGGACTGATCAGGAAAATCTACCCCACAGAGAGAGAAAGTGAGGCAGCAAGATAGACTTCAGTCCTTAAAACCTACCTCTATAACCAAGCTTCTGGTCACCTATCCTAATATCTCTTTACATGGCTCGGTGTCAAATTGTGTTGGACAATCGCTCCTGTGAAGCGCCTTGGGACGCTTTACTGCGTTTAAAGGCGCTATATAAATACAAGTTGCTGTTGTTGTTTGGAGTTTTAAATTCTGTTGTTGTTTGGAGTTTTAAATTCTGATTGGCTACTGTAGAGCCTTTGACAAATAAGCACAATCAAGCTACCCGTTGGAAATGAGATGATGGGATTTTGGCTAAACCCAACCATTCAGCATTTAGGGGTCAGACTGGGAGAATAACACTTGCATCGCTGCACGCATTATTTACATGGCTAATCTGATCGGTACGATCACGTGCGTGTTTGTATGTGAGCATGTGTGTGAGTGAGGAGGTGCTGTTTTCTATAAACCCTCTCCTGAGCACTGATGTCGTCACGATGTCTCGGAGGCTCAGACCTGTCACTTTATATCCCTCTCACTTGCACAAAGTGCGGCCTCATTTTTGCAACCAGATGTCATTTGGCCAGCCTCTGGGTCTGAGAGATCCGGCTCGCCCTCTGTAGGAATCAGAAAGCGCGTCTCAAAATATAAATCCGAGGCAAGGAAATCAAAGGCCATTAAAATGATTCAGTGTTTAAAGAAACATGGAGCTCCGTGACATATATATACAGATAGGTGAAAATTATAAGTAAAAGAATAAAACATTGCCACATGATTGAGGCCATAGGTAAATTTTGTTTCATTTATGCATAATGTTCTTTGTTATTAATCATAGCACCGTTTTAAATTTGATTGTTTTCTTACAATGCACTGAATCCTGCAATGGCGGTGGTTTAAATTGTGCGGTGCGATTTTAGGAATGAAGAAATATATGTGCACATTACAGTTAGAGGAAGTTACGTATGAATGTAGAGGACTGGGAAAGACCATTGATGCCTATCTACTCGGTCCTTGAATCCCAGAGATTTTATATCCTGGTCTCCTTAGAGCAGAGAAGGTTGAGAGGAGATTTGATAGAGGTGTTCAAAATCATGAGGGGTCTAGACGGAGTACAGAGAGAGAAACTGATCCCATTGGCGGAAGGGTCGAGAACCAGAGGACACAGATTTAAGGTGACTGGGAAAAGAACCAAAGGCGACATGAGGAAAAACTTTTTTACGCAGCGAGTGGTTAGGATCTGGAATGCACTGCCTGAAAGGGTGGTGGAGGCAGACTCGATCGTGGCTTTCAAAAGGGAATTGGATAAGTAGCTGAAGTAAAAAGATTTGCAGGGCTACGGGGAAAGGGTGGGGGGAGTGGGACTAGCTGAGGTGCTCTTGCAGAGAGCCGGCACGGGCTCGACGGGCCGAATGGCTGAAAGGATTCTCAAAATTTCATGTGTCCCCCCCCGAAGATTTTTGTTGGACTTATTAATAAGGAACCCTGGTCTGACTGAGTTTTAAAATCCAGGGCATGGCTGCAGTCAGACCTTGTGACCAAGAGCTTCTCAGACGCACAACTATCAGTTTGTGTATTCCGGTGCAATGGGGACACCCCAAGAAGGTCTACGCATAAGGCTTTCAAGGTGTTTGCTCAAATAATCAGCGGGGACATTGAGACTGTGCTGGACAATCATCGAACCTGTCGGACAATAGGGGAGCAGTTGGAGAACTGGTATGATACAATTACCGGCCATCTAACATGATGGGCCAAGATCAGTACCTTTTGTTAAAATTCATTATGCCCAGATCAGACAATAGAAATGAGCTGATCTGAAGGGAGATTAGGACGACCGCGAGGGTATAACTGGGAAGACCCAGCCACTTTCTCTCTCTCTCTCTGCCTGGATCCCGGTTCGCTCTGTCTGTCTGCCAGCAGCCCAGAAAGAAGACGACCAGAAACTTCGCAGCCACATTTCGACGGCAGAGACAGAGCACAGGGCCAGGTTTTTCCATCCATTTCACCGGTGAGCATTATCTTCTTCTGGCTGTCGCAAGACAATTTTAGTTAGGCATAAGGGTGGGAATTAATGGGGATATTGCTAAAATTGTAATTTTAGGATTTTCCCTCGATGTGTCCGTTCTCCTCCCATGTTAAGTGTAAAACCGTCTTCATATGATACTGTTTCTCTGTAGTTTTACTTCTGTAAATAAACATTGGTTTTCCTCGCACCAATCCACGGGTCTGTTCGTTTGTCCTTATCGCCGCTCGATAAGTCCTGGGCTCAGAACTAGGAAGGGGATAGCGATTCGCAACCGCACAGCGGGCAGGACAGCTCAGGAAAACATAACTGGCTGACCTACAAATAAGCCCGAGACAAAAACCCCTTACAGAAATGGCGAGCCGGCCAGGAGCCCAGGTGAAAGCGTGTGATAAGGCAGACCGTGTTGCGGAGGAGGAATCCGCAATGGAGCGTAGGTTATCGACCTATGTGTGCGGCAAAGTTAATATCGCAAAAAAATGGGTGTGCGATATGTTAAAAGCCGAGTGCCCCCTAGATGTAGCTGCCCAGTGGATAGCAAGTAAAGAGTACAGGAGAGGTATTGAAAAAGCGGTCTGGCTCATGTGTTTGAAAAAGCAGGTTTTAGTGTTAGACCGTGCTGTTGCAACACGAGCAGCCAAGATCAAACAGTTGACCCGAGAGCTGCAGGAAAAGACTGCAGCGGAGGAGAAAGTAGTAGTGGCCCTCCAGGCAGTAAGCCAAGAGAGGGCACAGACGGCACGGGACCATCAGGCTGAGTTAGAGCGTATGAGGGCCCGGGCCGTTGAAGCTCAAAGGGAACACCAGGCAAAGTGAGAGCGCCTGGAAGACCGGATCGCTGAGCTCAAAGGTAGCACTAGGCACAGGATGGAACACCTGGAATACCAGGTCAGAGAGGCGAGAGGTAGTGAGGTTAGGTTAATGAACAAGATTTCCAGCCTCACGCAAGAGTTGAAAGAGCAGGAGGAGAAAGTAGGCAAAGTAAAAGCAGCATATAAGCTGGCTTGTGCCCAGGGGTTTCAGGACGCAGACCACGGCCCCTGCAGGCAAGAAATAGAAAGCTTGGGCATGGCCTTAGTAAGGGCGAAGGGCATGGTATGCCTCATTAGCCCGAAGACGGGCCAGTTGGATTTTACCGGCAACCCAAGCAGGGAAGTCCCACAGGCAGCTCCCAGAAAGGCACTGGTTAGGGAATCAGAGGTTTCACGACCGCCACCCATAGCCCCGAGTTTTCAGGAGGCCTGGCAGCAAGAGGGGGTGGAGGATGGAGCATTAGGGGAGACCCAGCAGGCCGTAGGGGATAAACCGGGTCCGGGACCAGTGTACCCCCTCAAACAACGGAGGTACGGCCCGCCAGCCGATGGCGAGGAGCTAGGGGCCATCCAGAACCAGTTTGTAGTGCCGCATGGTACCCAACAGCTCAGAGCCATGGTTGGACACATCCCTAAGCTCACAGTGAGGGGGGACCCCTCTCTACATTTCCGGGAGATAGAGCAGGCAGCATGCGTGAATGACTGCGATGAGGCAGAACAAGCAAAAATGCTGCTGTTCTCTCTGGGTAGTGATCTCCTCCAAACCCTATCGGATGAGTGTAAGAAGGGACAGAAAGATTACGAGGAGTTAAGGGATGAGATATTGGAGGCCATGGGACTAAATGATGGGAGTCCGTTCGCCCGAGTGGAAAAAACGGTACAGCTCCCCGGGGAGTCCCCGCAGGCATTCGCAGACAGGCTGTGGTCAGTCTACCAGAGCGCGTGCCCGGGAACGCCAGTGCGGACGTTCCTCAACAGAGACCAATTGGCCCACTGGCTCTGTTGTCTCATGACAAACTGCCTGCCCCAAATCCGAGCCCAGGCTGCGGCCTGGTTTGACCCCCGAAACCCCCAGACCACCGAAGAAACGGTGATCCGCCAGCTCACGGTAGCATTTAGAAATAACGGGAGGGGAATTGAGACGCCCCAGTCCAAAGGGAAAGTCCACGAGGTTAAACCTGGGGGCCAGAATAAGAAAGAGTGGCACCAGGAGGGAAACCGTCCCTCCCAGAATAAGTTAAACTGCTATGGCTGCGGGAAGGACGGCCACTGGCGCAAAGATTGCAAAAACCCCTGGAAGGACACCAAGGGAAAGAGCTCCACAGCTCCAGGCCCAAAGGTAGACACTGGGACCCCCACAGTAGAGAGCGTTCTAGAATCACTGCGGGTTCTCCTGGCCAGTCAGGGGAAGATAGCAGCCACTACCGGTGTGGCAGTTCCCTCAGCCCCCTCTGACGACGCCCCGCAATGACTGGAGGCCGCGCAGCCTGTCTACCTGTGTGCTCTCTGGTATGATGGATGGAAGAGACCGCTCGTGCAGATGGAGGTAGAGAAGGTTAAAGGGACTTATCTGCTGGATACGGGGGCATCATGCACTGTAATCCACGCAGCTAATCCCACCACCTCACCTCTGTCTAGCGGGGTTCCATACGTTCTATCGGGGTTCACTGGCAAGGAACAGGCGGGAGCATTCTCCAAACCGCTCTCAGTCCACCTGGGTCCACTCCAGACCAAGTGGACATGTGTCCTGGCGAGGTGGGAAGCGGAGGGAGGAAAGGGGATCCTAGGGGCCGACTTCATCGTGGGCCACGGGATCCTCGTAGATCTCCGAAATCATTGCCTTTGGGGGGCTGATACGGGTAAGGAGAACGGCGTGGTAGTAATCCCAGGAAAGGAGGGGAAGGGAACCCTGTGTACTGTGAAGCCGAAAGAAGGTTACGACCTCGGGCTCATGGTGGAGGGTGTCCCGGAGGAATTTAAAGCATTCGTGCAGGCTCACCTAGCTGCGTTCGCCACGCACAAACATGACTGCGGGAGGGTCACTGGGTTCGAGGTCAGGGTAGACGGGGACCCCATGGCCCGGCCCCAGAAGCAGTATAACTTCCCCAGGGAAGCAGAGCCTGATATGGAGATAGCCATATCCTCGCTGGTACAGCAGGGAGTGTTGAGGCCCATAGCCACTCATGTTAATTCTCCGCTTTGGCCGGTCAGGAAACCGGACAATTCATGGAGAGCCATGGTGGACTATCGGGTGCTCAACAGCAATATCCCCGCGAGTGCCCCCACGGTGGCAGCATTTGCCGACCTTATCGGAAGCATTCCAGCATCCGCGACTACGTTCACGATGCTGGATATTTCGAATGGGTTTTGGTCGATCCCCTTAAGGAGGGAAGACCAGTACAAGTTCGCCTTTACTTTTAAGGGGCAACAGTATACGTGGAACTGCTTGCCACAAGGCTTTCATAACAGCCCCAGCATCTTCCACCAGTGCATGGCGAATAGTTTAAAGGAATTTAGTCAGCCCACCAAGTTGGTGCAGTATGTCGACGACCTGCTCTTGTTTAGCGACTCAGTCGGGGAGCATGGCCCGCTACTGGCCGAATTGCTGGAGCTGCTGCAGAGTATAGGGTTTAAGGTCAACCCGAAGAAGGCGCAGATCGGCCAGCGGGAAGTTAAATTCCTGGGCCTGACCGTCCGCGCAGGGGAGAGAGCCATAGATAAGGCAAGGAGGGAAGCGGTCCAAGAGCTACCGGTCCCCAGTACTGTGAGGGGTGTGAGGTCGTTCTTAGGTCTAACGGGGTACTGCAGAGACTTTATCGAGGATTATGCAGCCACGGCAGCCCCTCTGATCCGACTCCTACATAAGGGAGTGGAGTGGTCTTGGGATGGGGGGTGCCAGGCAGCATTTGTCCAGCTAAAGAGGGACCTGCAGACCGCACCAGCCCTGGGAGCGATAGATGGAGGGAGGGAGTTCTTTCTGGAGGTAGCGGCCAGCGGGGACAGCCTCAGTGCCGTGTTCCCAGATGGATCTGAGGGTGAGGGGCCTTTGCGAGCCCAAGCTCGCAGCCAATATGGTATATCCTGGAACAGCCCATCGGTGTTCCATAGAAGGGGTATGGGAGGCCCGTGGTCTACTCCTCCAGAGTACTCACTGACGTGGAGAGGAGCTACTTAATTTGTGAGCGGCACCTCTTGGCCACGTACTGGGCTGTGAAGAGATCTTCGATCTTCACAGGCACCTCTCCCATCACCCTCCTCACACACCACACGCCCACCCAGATGCTTCTGGACGGGAGGGTTAAAGATGGGACAGTCAGCAGTGCACGCATTGCGCGCTGGACCCTCCTCCTTTCCCAGATGGATCTGAGGGTGAGGGGCCTTTGCGAGCCCAAGCTCGCAGCCAATATGGTATATCCTGGAACAGCCCATCGGTGTTCCATAGAAGGGGTATGGGAGGTGAACATTGGTCTGCGGGCCGGGATACATCCCACAGGCCGCGAGATCTATGTAGACGGTTCCAGCATGGTATCCGCTGGCGAATGTCTCACGGTGTGTGGAGTTTATGACCCAACGGCAAACATTGCCTTGGCGATCAAGCTCCCCAGTACCATGAGCGCCCAGCAGGCGGAGCTGTCCGCGGTGGTGTACGTGGTTACCCACCCCGAAATCTTCCCCACCCCATACACGATAGGCTCGGACAGTATGTTCACCTGCAACTCGTGCACGGAATACCTGGCAATCTGGTCCCGTCGCAGATATACCTCCGCCGACGGGAGGCCCTTAACAGTAAAACCCCTGCTGGAGAAAATCCTGGCGGCCGTGGGGGAGGAAGGCGAGGTCTTCATCCACAAGGTGAAGGCTCACTCCTCCACAGAACCCCGCGGCCAGGGTAACCAGCAAGCTGACGCGCTGGCCAAGGAGGGTGCCCGCGCTGGCATTTTCTGGGACCCCTATGGGTCCGGGCCCGTGGCGGCAGTTAGAGGCAGGGATGGGACACAGAGGAGCTTAGGGGTAGCGTTGGCCCTGGATCTTAAAACGGTCCAAGCCCAGGACCCTGTCCTGAAAACCGTCACAAGCGCAGTGAGCGAGGGTAGGAGGATAGAAGGCCCTTACAGCGCAGCAGCCCTCTCCATAAGGGAAGGCATGCTGTTTAAGAAGGACAGTGGGTAGTGCCCCAACAGCACTGGAGGGAGTTCCTTCAACTGGCCCATGAGGGTCCGGGAGCGGGACACCCCGGGCCTGAGGCCACCTGGCAACGGGTGGAACAGGCGGGATGGTGGCCGGGACTCTGGGAAGATGTCCGCGAGTTCTGTGCTAGCTGTCTTGTGTGCGCTGCAAACAACCCCGACCCCCACAGAAGGAAGGTGCCCGTGGGACACGTCAGGAGGGTGGAGGGACCATGGCAGTCCATCCAGATCGACTACATCGGGCCTCTGCCCACCGCCCAGGGAGGCTACAAATACTGCCTCGTCCTGGTGGACGTGTTCTCCAAGTGGGTAGAAGCCTTCCCCTGTAGAACAGCCACAGCACTGGGCACTGCAAGGATCTTGGTACGGGAGGTGTTCTCGCGGTGGGGACTACCCCAGTTTGTGGAGTCCGACCAGGGAAGCCACTTCACCGGCCAAGTCATGCAGAACACCCTTATGCTGCTCGGTATTCGGGGGAAGTGGCACGTGGCCCACAATCCACAGTCCTCCGGGATTGTGGACGTATGAACCGCACCATCAAGGAAAAGTTGAGGAAGGAGACCATGGACTCGCCCCAAAAATGGGCGGAGGTCCTGCCCCTAGTCCTCATGGGGATCCGACCCAGTCAGTCAAAGAGTACGGGGTATTCCCCGCACGAGCTCATGACCGGCAGGGTCATGAGGACCCCCACCCATGTCCTAGCCCCAGTTCTTACGGAAGGGCAGCTTCGGGAGGTAAACCGGGACCAATTCGCCCGAACGCTCCTTGAGCGCCTGAAACAGATTTATGAACAGGCCGCAGGTAGCATGGGGAAGCAGCATCAGAATAACCGACTGCTGCTCAAACCTAATAAAACACATCAATGGGAGATAGGGGACCTGGTAATGGTAAGGAACTACGCTCGCATGGGGAGTTTTGAGCCACTGTACATGGGACCCTATAGCATAGTGGATAAAGCCAGCCCCATGGTTTACGCAATAAAATTGCCCCGGCGCACGAAATGGTTTCACATAAACCAGTGCAAGCTGTATAAGCCGGAGGCGAAGAAGCAGGCAGCTGGGACCCAACCCGAGGTTAGAAGTCCTCAGCTCCCAGCAGGTCTCAGCTCACAGGCAACACACGCAGGCACAGTTACGTGCGTTGAGGGAGGAGTCACCCAGGCCCCTGTTCAAACCACCCCCCCTCTCTTCTGGGACTCAGGTGGGAAGGAGGAGGAGCCCAAACCTGATAGCCCCGTCCCCGACCCAGGTTTTGAACCTGGAGGCGAGGACTCTCAGCCAACAGCAGCAGGCAGCGAGGGATTGCCTGTCCCCAGCTCAGACTTGGGAGGGGAGGAGCCACGGGGGAAAAACCCCCAGCCAGCGAGGACTGCGACCCACGGCAAGGGTCCGCTCGCCAGGGTAGCCCCACCTATAGCACTTCCTAGGAGGTCCCCTCGGACACCCCAACCTAGGAAGGCATGGTCGACGACTCTCCAGTTTAAAGGGGCGACCTCCTGAGCTACAGTCAAGTTAAAAGACAAAGGACCCCAGCCAACAGTCGCAGGCTGTGAGGGACCAGAAGTAAGGGTCCGTACAGCCACGCTGCAGGGAGCAGCCTGCCGCAGTCCTGACAGAGTTTAAGCTAGCCGCTCGGAGACGGGCGGCGAATGTACAGAATTTTGTCTGAGAAGTTTGTAGTTTTAAGTTAGAGTGTTGAGTTTGATTCTAAGGTGTGGAACCGTATAGCAGTTTTAAGATGGAACCGTTCCAGTGTATGTGTGTTTGTCCATGTGAGCTGAGGTCGAGGGACCCGCTCACACTTCACCCCAGCCAAGGAGCCTGGCTAGATGTTCTTTATTTTTTTTCAGGCAATTAAAAGGGAAATGTTCGGAGGCCTGATCTTGCTCGCCCTGTCTGGGCTGAGCCTCGCGAGAAGGGGCGACACCGAGGACCACCGCATCTTCGGATGCTCTGGAAGGCCGGCGCCCCTAGCCCACGATGGAAGTGGCCTACGCGAGGCGGATGAAATTGCCTCGTATACTCACGAGGGGAGCTGGCCTGGATGGCTGAGGTCAAACTCGACCCAGTACTCGAGCCAGACCGGTTTTACATATGGGGAGGCCTCCCTCCAGTGCCCGAGGATAAGGATCATCACCCCAAGGATCAACGTCACCGTGGGCAAAAGGATTTGTTTATCATGTAAGGGCAACGTTCCCCTGGATAGGTGGTGGTGGCTCAGAAAATTAAGCAAAGACATGGGGAACCCCAGGGTAGAATGGGAAAGGTTAGGGAACGACACCCACAGGACCATCACGGGGACCCAGGGAGGGTTAAGTGTGTGCTGGGACAAATGGTGGGAACCAAATCAGGGGATCTATGTCTGTATGTGGGGTTCAGAGAGAGTCTGCCCCACGGGCATTTCCATCATTTTCCACAGCCAGTGGCAGGATAACGGGAGGGGGATGGACTGGGGGTCGCGCCTGGATGCATGCGCGATCCCATACTCCCCAATCTCGGTTAATGCCACTGAATTAGTGACCCATCCCCGACAGCCCCTGCCCACGACTCCGACGTCACGGACTGTAGCAGAGGGATGCCCCACTACCACCAGGGAACGGCCTGGTGCTGGTACCCACAGACCAGGTACTCTATCAAGGGGTGCATTACGCGGTGGCCTAGGTGATCTTAAATCTCACTGAGGTGCACTTGCCCACGTGGTGCCCTGCAGAGACCGCCAAACTATATCAAGCCCTCTTAAGGGAAACATTTCAAAAGTTTTACGAATTCGATTTTGCGGAGATCGATAAGACCAAATTGTATACACATAGCCACGAGGCTTGGGATGGGGTGGGGAGACAGAGAAGGGGTATTGTTAATGATGTTTTAACGGGTTTTAATGCGGGGTCTTCAGTTATTAATAGTTTAGACGACATTGAACTGCAGACGCAGATCAACGGTCTGAAGACCCAATTAAAGAAGGTCTTAACTGATGAGAATAAGGTAGTGGGTTCGGAACTGCATGAAGACCAGGCCATGACTCTCCATCTAAAGGAGATCATAGCGGAGCTGGAGATACATGCAAAGACGGTGAATGCGCTCATTAGGGAGGATCGGAATACGTCTGACCAGGCTGCGTAAAACGAGGTGTGCGTACTGTACGGGGCATGGTTGCTGGGCGAGGGCCGCAGAAATCTGGAGGACTTAAAACAGGGTTTGGTCCCCTCCTGGATCAGCAACAAGCACCTCGCAGCCCTCCACCCTTTTGAGAATGCATTAAGCCCGTGCCAGCTCCAACTAGCTTCCGAGGCCTACCCAGTCCCAGTGGACTGTGGACGTTCCAACCACACTATCATGGGGATAATAGTAAGGATGCCGGTCATGGGCGGGACGGCCCGACCCGCGCCGGTATTCAGGGTGGAGAACATTGGTGTCATTCAGGGGGGTATACACATTCGTTTTACAGCGGTCCCGCCCTACGTCATAAAGTGGGATCACGCTATGACGGGTACTGACCTCTCGGGGTGCCGTAGCCGGGGAGCGCACATCATCCTGTGTCCCCAGCACTTGAATGCCTATTCGAAACCACAATGCGGGTTCAGAGCTGCTGACGCGAAACCTATAAATTGTACCATGGAAGCCATGGCACAAGGCCATGTTCCCCCACAGGTAGCATATATAGGAGGTGGGACATATTGCATCACCACAGGAGCGTCTCACTACCAGCACGGACAGCACAGCTGGTGCGCGGTGAGTGACAGCAGCTTCTGCTTAAAACCCAAGGCAGAAGTTCAAGTGGCCCAGGAACGAATTGTCCCCATTCCTGAACCATCCACGGTTCACCTAACTGTAAGAGAGAATTTCACCAACCTCCAAAAGTATGTGGCTCACTTCGGCTACCAGATTCCCCCTCTCCCAGAACACCTCATTAAACTATTAAGAGCCGTAGTAGTGTCGCAAAAGCATTTTTATACACTGGAACAGAAGACTATCCAGATAGGAGCCGATATTCTGGATATTATGACCCCACCCTGATGGGACATCTTTGAGAATATCGAGGTCCGCTCCTGGATTCGTCTGGCATCACACGCGCTCGTAATTTGTCAGCTCGGGATCGTCCTCTACCTGGTTTGCGTCCAGTGTAGGAAAAGGGGTCCCGAGGCAGTAGCAAGAACCCAAAGGGTTTGGAGGGACCAGTATGCTCGGGTAGACGAGACACTCGTGTGAATTCCGTGTCGCACCACTTACGAGTGATGGTGGCCTCATTTTATTATTTTTAATAAAGATGGTCCCCTCCGTTTGTTGTTTTTTGATTAAAAAAACTGTTTTATCCCAAGTGGTGCAGGGGTATGTTGGACCCCCTCCGTGCTGGGATTACTGGAAAAGAATTTGTTTCCTATCAAAAATGCCTGCTGTACACTGCGGTTATTCTCCAAGTGGGGCAATGTACGTGTCGGGGGAATTGGGATAGGTAAGTAAAGGGGAAGGTTGTTTGCGACAGTCAGAAATTTTGTTCACCTCGTATGGACACTTCAAGCAAGTTTAAGTCTCCACAGGGGGGACTGAAAGGATTCGCAAAATTTCATGTGTCCCCCCCCCCCGAAGATTTTTGTTGGACTTATTAATAAGGAACCCTGGTCTGACTGAGTTTCACCTGAGGAAGGAGCAAATCGATAGCTCCGAAAGCTTGTGATTTCAAATAAAACTGTTGGACTATAACCTGGTGTTGTGCGACCTCTCAACTGAGTTTTAAAATCCAGGGCATGGCTGCGGTCAGACCTTGTGACCAAGAGCTTCTCAGACGCACAACTATCAGTTTGTGTATTCCGATGCAATGGGGACACCCCAAGAAGGTCTACGCATAAGGCTTTCAAGGTGTTTGCTCAAATAATCAGCTGGGACATTGAGACTGTGCTGGACAATCATCGAACCTGTCGGACAATAGGGGGCAGTTGAGAACTGGTATGATACAATTACCGGCCATCTAACATGATGGGCCAAGATCAGTACCTTTTGTTAAAATTCATCATGCCCAGATCAGACAATAGAAATGAAAATGAGCTGATCTGAAGGGAGATTAGGACGACCGGGAGGGTATAACTGGGAAGACCCAGCCACTCTCTCTCTCTCTGCCTGGATCCCGGTTCGCTCTGTCTGTCTGCCAGCAGCCCAGAAAGAAGACGACCAGAAACTTCATAGCCACATTTCGACGGCAGAAACAGAGCACAGGGCCAGGTTTTTCCATCCATTTCACCGGTGAGCATTATCTTCTTCTGGCTGTCGCAAGACAATTTTAGTTAGGCATAAGGGTGGGAATTAATGGGGATATTGCTAAAATTGTAATTTTAGGATTTTCCCTCGATGTGTCCGTTCTCCTCCCATGTTAAGTGTAAAACCGTCTTCATATAATACTGTTTCTCTGTAGTTTTACTTCTGTAAATAAACATTGGTTTTCCTCGCGCCAATCCACGGGTCTGTTCGTTTGTCCTTATCGCCGCTCGATAAGTCCTGGGCTCAGAACTAGGAAGGGGATAGCGATTCGCAACCGCACATAACTGGCTGACCTACAAATAAGCCCGAGACAAAAACCCCTTACAGAAATAAGGTGTCCCCATTGCATCGGAATACACAAGCTGATAGTTGTTCGTCTGAGAAGCTCTTGGTCACAAGGTCTGACCGCAGCCATGCCCTGGATTTTAAAACTCAGTCAGACCAGGGTTCCTTATTAATAAGTCCAACAAAAATCTTCGGGGGGGGGGACACATGAAATTTTGCGAATCCTTTCATGACCTCCTTCTGTGCTGTAACCATTCTATGATTCTAGGATTCGTTTGCATTGTTAGCTGTCAATGGCTGACTGGGAGTACTGCCAACTTCGATGGCACTTTTGAATATAAAGAAGAGCTGCCGTCTTTCGGATGTGACGTTAGACCGAGGCCCCGTCTGCCCACCCAGGTGCATGTAAAAAATCCCACCACACTATTTTGAAGAAGAGCAGGGGGAGTTCTCCCCGGTGTCCTGGCCAATATTTATCCCTCAACATACATCACTTAAAACAGATGATCTGGTCATCATCTCATTGCTGTTTGTGGGAAGCTTTCTGTGCCCAAATTAGCTGCTGCGTTTCCGACATTACAGCAGTGACTGCACTTCAAAAGTACTTAATGAGCTGTAAAGTGCTTTGGGACGTCCTGAGGTTTGTGAACGGCGCTATATAAATGCAAGCCTTGCTTTCTTTAAATCAATGTCCCCTGATAATACTACTTGGCATAAAACATCTGGCTTGCAGTCAGCTAGCAATAGTTAGTTTGCATATAGCTCATACTTACTGCGTTTACCGGAAGGTCACGTCACACTATCTGTGTCACACACCTGGGTATTAGGTTGAAGCTGGTGAGGGTAAAGCTTCCAATATACTTACGTTGTACTTAATGTTCAGTCCACCCAACTCTCCAGAGGCGATGCCTCTTTAAGACACTCCCATTCGGAAATCATCACAAAATAAGACAACAAACCACCACAAGAAATCAGTATCCAATAATTTGGCTTTAGTAATAGATCTTTCTCTTTATCCCTCGCAGTGTCAGTTCCGCCACAGATGATGCCTTTCTGATATATAGCTTTCCGGGTCTGACACTACAATAACCTCTAATAGAGTTTCCGATATGAACAGTACTCACAATACGATTTAATAATCCATCCGCAGAATTTTTCCCCATAAGGTTTCAGTATTAAAAAAAGCCGCTGTATTTCTTTTAGATTTATGATTGAGCTACACTCCAACAGCAAAATAATTAGATACAAAATGGCTCTGTCAATATTTGAGGGCACTACACTATGTTTAATTTATCAGTTATGAATGAATAACTGCACTTTAATTAGTTTTATTTGACGCTCTGTCCTGTTATCAAAGGAAAAGTGGGGAGGGAGGGGTTCGAAATCCGACTTGGACTCTACCGTTCAGGATTTGTGAGGTAACCAAGGAGAGGGAATGTGTGGCCCACTTAAAGTGCTATGTTTGAATTATGATCCACTTACATGGTAAGTATATAACTGCTGCCTGTGATTCAGCACGACACGGAACAATAACATGCAGAACGCAACTGGTGTAGATTGCCTCCATTCATCACCATTGCTGCTTTATGGGGCCCAGAGTCAAGCCTTGCCCAGCCTCTGCGAGCCACTTGCTGTTAACTCTTTCTTTCTCAGAGCTCCTCCCTCGTGCTTAGTTAGCACGTGCCTCCCTCCGTGTTGGCACTGAGCTGTATTGACTAGGGAGGACCCGTCTCCCAACCTCCCCTCCCCCACCCTGCCACACCACCCCCCCCCCCCCGCCCCCGACCCGCGACTAAGCTGATCTTAGTTGTGCTGCTGCCATTAGACTTAGTGTCCCCCCAGGCAAGGGTTAAAATCGTTGACTCCTGCTGCACAACATGCAGGTACGAACAGCGGATGATGATGGAATCATTCTTGGTTGCGATGCCCTCCACCTTAGAATAGCCTGCCAATGGCCACTAACTAGGACGGCACATGATGAATGGCTAGAGGGTTTCCAGCACCCATGGAACCAGACCTCAGCAAAGAGCCTTTGGGAGCTGAGGGCAAGGGACTGCCGATCAACCAGTAAGGTCCAGAATGCTGGGTTTAGAAAGGTTTTTTTAAAAATATATTTTCCTTTTTTTGGGACACAAGTGACACTGGCAAGGCAGATTTTATTGCCCACCCTTAATTGCCCTGAGATCTTTAAGGGGGAGAAATTCAGTATCGCCCCATTTGGGGCGCAATTATCGGCTGGGCGCAAAGATTAGCACCTGGCGCTAATTATCGCCTCCGACTGCAAACTTGACTTTTATCGCCCCTGGAGGTGATTGGAGCGCTAAATCAGGCGCTGCACACCTGTCTTAAGGCGCACAGGCCGAGGAGCGAGGCGCTACCTCAGAGCGCTGGCGAAGCTCATGTGATGTCAGTCAGCAATGGAACACACACACAATGGCGCAGGCCAGTTCTTAAAGGGGGGGGTTGATCTTGCTTTCCATCCACATCCTGCTCATTGCAGCCTTGAATCTCGGCCTGGAGAGACCTGTACATCAAATCTGTTGGAAAGAACAATGGAGAGGCCCAGGGAAAGAGCTCAGAGTGCAACCCCCACAGTCTCTTCTAAATCGATACAAGGAAGGGCAAATCAAAATGAACCTGCAAAGTGCTGCTCAGTACCCAAAACTCCTTCACACAGCGTTGACTCTCTCCAGAAGTCTCTCTCTCTCTCTCGCAGAATGCGTGGTTCAAAAATGTCACCAACAATAAAAGGCAGGAAGCCTTTAAATAGCGCTCCCCCAGTCCCTTCCTGACTGCAAAACGCTCCCCTCAACCTGTCGTTGCTAGCGGCAGGCGGTAAGGCAGGGGGCGCCACTCAATATCCGCTCCGGGGCGCTACCGGGGCGTTGCGCACTCGACTGACGTCACGATCTGCCGGCGCAGGAGATCGTGGCGGTAGTGTTTAGCGCCGCTGCAAAATGTCTAGTTCATTTTGCGAGCGGCGCAAACATCGCCGCGCCCGGGCGCTAGTTGCTTTGCGCCCCATTAGCGCCCTCTTAAGGCGCTAACGGGAGGCGCAACCAACTGAATTTTTCCCCCGAAGAGTCAACCGCATAGTGTGGGACTGGAGTCACTTGTAGGCCAGAACAGGCTGGGGCCTGTTGCTCGAGAAAAGAGAAGGCTGAGGGGTGAGCTGATAGAGGTCTTTAAGATTATGAAAGGGTTTGGTTTGGTACACGTAGAAAAGATGTTTCCATTTGTGGTGATAGATCAAAACTGGGGGACCATAAATAAGACAGTCACCAATAAATCCAATTGGGAATTCAGAAGAAATTTCTTTACCCAGAGAGTGGTGAGAACGTGGCACTCGCAGCTGAGGCAAATAGCATAGATGTGTTAAAGGGGAAGCTCGATAAGTACACGAGGGAGAAAGAATAGCGCGGTATGCTGATAGGGTGAGGTGAAGTAGGGTGGGAGGAGGCTCGGGTGGAGCATAAACACCGACACGGACCAGTTGGGCCGAATGGCCTGTTTCTGTGCTGTAGATTCTATGCAATCCTATGTGACAGGTAGGGGTGGCAGGTTCCCTCATCCAGAAGGGCAATTAGTGAACCTGTTAGGTTTTTAACAACAATCTGTCAGTGTTCAAGGTTGTTTTCTGTTGCTAATCCATAAATGACCAGATTTATTGAATTCAATTTACAGTGGGAAGGGATTCCAACTCGTGACCTCTGCGTTGCTAGTCCAATACCATGACCATTAGGTTTTACATCGTCTTATATCGATCGTACAGCACAGAAACAGGCCATTCGTCCCAATAGATCCATGCTGGTGTTTATGCTCCACATGAGCCTCCTCCCACCCCTCTTCATCTAACCCTATCAGCATAACCTTCTACTCCTTTCTCCCTCGTGGTTATATCTGGCTTCCTCTTTCATGCATATTTTACTTATTTGTCCTGCGGCTATGTTATTTTCTTCTCTTTCATCTGTTGCTTTTGCCGGGCCACTCAATCCCTCCCTGTGGCCTAGGGGACGGGCTGTCTGCCTGTTGCCAGATCTGTGCCTATTTTATCATAGTACAGCACGGAAGGAAGCCATTTGGCCCATCGAGTCTGTGCCGGCTCTTTCGAAGAGCAATCCAGTTAGTCCCACTCCCCCCGCTCTTTCCCCATATCCCTGCAATTTTTTCTCCAAGTATTTATCCAATTACCTTTTGAAGGCTAATATTGAATTTGTATCCACCACCCTATCAGGCGGTGCATTCCAAATCCTAACCATTTGTTGCATAAAAAAGTTTTTCCTCATGTCGCCTCTGGTTCTTTTGCCAATCACCTTAAATCTGTGCCCTCTCGTTATTGACCCTTCAGCCGTTTCCCTTTATTTGCTCTATCTAAATCCTTCATGATTTGAAACACCTCTATCAAATCTCCTCTCAGCCTTCTCTGCTCCAGGAAGAACGGCCCCAGATTTTCTAGTCTATCCACATAACTGTAATCCCTCATCCCTGGTACCATTCTAGTAAATCTCTTCTGTACCTGCTCCAAAGCACTTCACTTCCTTCCTAAAGTGCGGTGCCCAGAATGGGACACAATATTCCAGCTGGGACCGAGCTAGTGTTTTATATAGGTTTAGCACAACATCCTGGCTTTTGTACTCGATGGCACTATTTATAAAGCCCAGGATCCCTTAATCTTTCCTCTTGCTCCTCCTGGCTCCACATATGAGGAAAGTATAAAATAAAGCTCCTTATTGTTTTGAGGTCAGCCTCCAGTGGTCCCTTTACAACCGCAGAAAGAAAGAAAGACTTGCACTTATATTGCAGTCTTCACAACCTCAGGACATCCCAAAGCACTTCACAGCAAATAAAGTACTTTTGAAGTGTAATCACTGTTGTAATGTAGGAAAGGCGGCAGCCAATTTGGGCTCAGCAAGCTCCCACAAACAGCAATGAGATAATGACCAGATCATCTTGTTTTAACAGTGTCAGCTGTGGCTCAGTTGGTAGCACCCTTGCCTCTGAATCCTGAATGTTTGTGGGTTCATAGTCCCACTCTATGAGACTTGAGCACAAAATCTAGGCTGACACTCCTGAGGGAATGCTGCACTGTCGGAGGAGCTGTCTTTAGGATGAGATGTTAAACTGATGCCCCATCTGCTCTCTCAAGTGGACGTAAAAGATCCCAAGCCACTATTTTGAAGAATAACAGGTGAATTCTCTCCGGTGTCCTGGCCTAATATTTACCCTCAACCAATGCCTCTAAAAAACAGATTTTCTGGTCATTATCACATTGCTGTTTGTGGGAGCCTGGCTGTGTTTCCTACATTACAACAGTGATCACTTGAAAAAGTGCTTTTTCGGCTGTAAAATGCTTTGGGATGGCCGTTGGTCGTGAAAGGTGCTGTATAAGTGCAAGCCTTTCTTTCTTTAATGATGTTGGCTGAGGGATAAATATTAGCCAGGACACCAGCTCTGCTTTGTAATCGTGCCGTGGGATCTTTTACTTCCACCTAAGAGGGTTTAACATCTCATCTGAAAGATGGCACCTCCGACAGTGCAGCACTCCCTCAGTGCTCAAGTCTCTGATGCGGGACTTGAACCCACGGCCTCCTGACTCAGAGGAGAGAGTGCTACCCACTGAGCCACGGCTGACACAGGAGGAGCCAATAGGCTGTGCGGAGTGGGCGCTCAGCCATGATGAATTTGTGGGGCGAGGGCCTGAAAAAAGGCATTCGGGCTCTTATTAACACACGTCGACCCAGAGAAACGGAGCAGAGCGTGCCCGGCACATGCTCCACCCATTGACGATGGGTTTCGAGCGGGGTCCTAAAACAGGGTTAGGACGCTGATCTGCATGCTCGGGGTGCCGAATGTTTGTTTCCAACCGGCGCCCTGAAGACTCGGGAGACATCGGCTTCAGTCTGGGGGAGGTCGGGCGGAAGAGATCGCAACCCGAAATACGTTCCTCCAACGCTCGTTTCTTCACCCAAAAAACAGGTGCGATGAGGTCCAATTTCCCCCGCCCCCCACCTGCCCCCAGCATGCTTAAGCGTAAGTGGCTGTTGAGGCCCCTCATTTGAAAGGGACTTGGATAAGTACTTGGAAAAAAGTGTATAAAAAGGACACGGGGAAATGGGATTCAAGTGGACAGCTCCAGTTGAAGAGTTGGCGCCCACATGATGGGCTGAATGGCCTCTTTCTGCGCTATCATTTCTTTGATTCTGTGAACCCATCATCTTGTGCCATCCAGGAAGCAGGAGAAGCAACTAAAATATCAAATACAGAAGGTTGCTCCATTCACCGCTTGGTTTCTCCTGGCTGAATCCTCTTGCGCTGCTCCTGGCCATGGACACGTGAGCGCAGTAGGTTGTACTATGAGGGCAGGCAGTTCCACTGAAAAAGAGCGCAGGTCAAGGGTCGCCAACTCTGATTGGACATATTCCTGGAGGTTTCATCACATGACTTCCCGCTTCCAACCGCCCCGCCCGACCAAACATCTTTTGTTACCCGTCTCCAATATTTCTATCACTAATAAACAGAAGTTTTCAGAGAATTAGAAAAACACACTATTTTTTTTCTCGCCCTCGGGGTTACTGTCAGCATCGTCCAAGAGATTAATCTTTAATTCCCTGGAGACTCCAGGATAATCCTGTCTGTGGTTACAATCCACTGCAAATTAATGATTGTAATTCAGTTATAATTCAGTTATAATCTTAAAAGAATTTGACAGACTGATTCCTAGCTTAAAGAACCTCAGCCACTTAGGCTCAAGGACCTTGGTCTATTTAAATTTAGATCAGCAGAGACTTAGAGGCGATCTGATCGAGGTCTCTAAACTAATTAAAGGGCTGGATAGTGTGCCTATTGAAAGACTATCCAGCTTAACAACAGCAACAACTTGCATTTATACAGCGCACCTTGAACATAGTAAAACGTCCCGCGGCGCTTCACAGGAGCGTAAATCAGGCAAAACTTGACACCGAGCCACAGAAGGAGATATTAGGGCAGGTGACCAAAACCTTGGTCAAAGCAGATTGGGGAGGACCAGAGGACAAGTGTAAACTACGCGAGGGTAAGAATAGACTGGATGTTGGGGATGTTCTTCTTTTCCCAGCGAGTAGTGAGCCTTTGGAATACATTGTGAGCTCGTGTGGTGGGTGCTGACTCTCTGCCTTTGGGAGGGAGCTGGACCGATTCCTGACTGGGGAAGGGATCGCATCATATAGAAGGTCAGTGTCTTTCTAGATAACACTCGGTCCGTGTGATCTCCTGGACTGGTTTCGATCGTCTGAGGGAGTTGGAGAGGAATTTCCCAGAGTATTATTTTCCATATTGGCCCTGGGTTTTTTTCTCTGTTGCCTCTCCCAGGAGATTTCTTGGCTGTAGGGGGCGCGGGGGTGGGGAGGAAAGTGGGGGGCGGGCTGGGAAGTGTCTAGTCATGATACGCCATCCATCATAAAGTGTGGGGCAGGCCTGAAAGACCAGCTGGTCATTTCCTGCCCGTCAATTTTGGATGTCCGTAAGAGCACCCTTGGCGTTGCTCTTGATCTTTATCACGGTCCCATTCTGAGTTCCCAGAAGCCCTGTTCCTGCTCTGACTGGCAGCCTCTCTGTGGCACCGACTGCAACACCGGCAATATCCCCCCATGGTCAGAAGTTGGGTCTGAGAGCAGTTCATCGAGGTCAAAGACATCTCACCAGGATGAGGATGTGGCTGAGTGTTAGGTGAGGTTGTACACCAATGATTTTAAAGTAGCGCGACTAGCACATCAGGAGTTTGACAAGGCATCGCAAGGGGCAGAGCAGCACGCTGGGGCCTATGCAGCAGGGTCAAAGATACCCGACTTTAAGGCAGCTTAATTAGTCTTTTTTTAATTCGTTTTATGCGATTTGGGCGTCGCTGGCAAGTCCAGCATTTATTGCCCATCCCTAATTGCCTTTGAGAAGGTGGTGGTGAGCCGCCTTCTTGAACCGCTGCAGTCGTGTGGTGAAGGTACTCCCACAGTGCTGTTAGGGAGAGAGTTCCAGGATTTTGACCCAGCGACGATGAAGGATCGGCGATATATTTCCAAGTCAGGATGGTGTGTGACTTGGAGGGGAACTTGGAGGTGGTGGTGGTCCCATGCGCCTGCTGCCCTTGTCCTTCTAGGTGGAAGAGGTCATGGGTTTGGGAGGTGCTGCCGAAGAAGCCTTGGCGAGTTGCTGCAGTGTATCTTGTAGATGGTGCACACTGCAGCACACCAGGGAGTTTGAGACAGCTCAGTGGGTCTGAGGGAGTAAACTAGTGGAGTGACACAGGTCAGTGGATCTGAAGTCGTAGACATGGGTAGTGAGGCAAGTCAGTGGGCCTAAGGTTGCAGACTAAGAGATTGAAGGAGCTCAGTGGGTCTGAGATAGTAGATTAGGGGATTGAGCTCAGTTGGACTGAGGGAACACATCAGCGGCTTGAGGCTTCTTGGTGAGTTTGAAGGAGCACGCCAAGGGTTTGAGACAGCTCGGTGGGTACCAGGTGCACACCAGGGAACTGAGGAAGCTTACTAACGTTTGAGGCGATTCAGAAGGATCTGAGGTGGTACCTCCGACACTGAGGCACCGGAGTGAGACCTGCCAAATGCTGAGGCAGCTTCTGACCTCTCTCTTTATTTTCTGGTGCACTTTAAGAAAGAAGGGACTTGTATTCATATAGAGCCTATGACCTCAGGACATCCCAAAGGATTTTACATCAAAATAAGTTTGGAGTAAATATTTGTTCATAAAAACAAGACACGAGCAATATGGTACAAGATATTTTACTGTTATTTTCACAGCTCCTTCAGTTCTTTCAGAGTATTCATGCTTTTTCCTTTGCTGAAAGTTACACAGATTCAATTGTTTTCATAGCGTGGCTGAAGTGCATCTAGAAACACTTACAGTCGAATGAATTTGGAGTGCTGTGTGTGCCCAGTTCCCAAGTGTACACTGATTTGCAGCGATAGGACTGATTTGCCATTTGCTGCATTGAACAGATGAGTTCAAAGCAATAAAGTGTGTTTTTTTAAGGTTTAGTCATTTGGATTTGAGTTACTTTAGTGCATTAATTGATTGTTATCAACTTGTGTTTAGCTGAAGCTATCTCCTGATGATCATGCACAAATTGCACACAGTTGGTATTGTTAATGAATAGTGTTCATAAAGCATAGTGTCTCTCTTTGTGTTATGCTTTGTTAAACATTGTTGCTTGCATTGTTCAACCAGTGTGTCTACTGACACCACTGTGTCAGCCACTGAGTTACGCTGTGTCAGGCAATGAGTTGGAGGCCGCGCGGGACTTACGCCAAGGCTCACAGTAGTCTATTTTACAGCAAACAGAGTCTATTTAAACAGCAAACAGAGTCTATTTAAACAATGCACTACAGCAAACAGTCCACAGAGTCTATTTAATAAGAGGCTCTATGAACTACAGCTCCATTCTGGCCAGGAATAGTGGTGCCACTATATGCAACAAGCCTGGATTTGCATCTACTACTCAACAAACTCATGAATATTCACGAGTGGTCAACTGTGTGCAATTGTTCTGACGAGAGGTCATCGACCTGAAACGTTGGCCGGAATTTTCCGGGGGGTCAGTGGGCAGGATTGGTGGCGGGTCGGGTGGGAAATTTGATATTTTTGACTACAGCTCGGGAACCCGCTGTCAACTCGCTCCCACGCGTCCTTCCCAATGTCGAGTCTGTCAGCGCTGAGCAGACCCGACAGGCAGTGGCGGGCGACTCAATTCAGGTAATTAGTGGCTTGATTAGAGCCACTTAAGAAGGATTTTCAGCTTACCTCTTGCAATTGACAGCTCGCCCACGGGGTCCAGCTCTTGGTCCGTAGCCTTGTAGGTTACGGCACTTCAAGTGCATATCCAAGTACTTTTTAATTGCAGTGAGGGTTTCTGCCTCTACCACTCTTTCAGATAGTGAGTTCCAGACCCCCACCACACTCTGGGTGAAAAAATTTCTCCTCAACTCCCCTCTAGTCCTTCTACCGATTACTTTAAATCAATGCTCCCTGGTTATTGACCTCTCTGCTAAGGGAAATAGGTCCTTCCTATCCACTCTATCTAGGCCCCTCATAATATTATACACCTCAATTAAGCCTCCCCGCAGCCTCCTCTGTTCCAAAGAAAACAACCCCAGCCTCTCCAATCTGTTGCTCTGTTTATTTTCAATCTCTCCTCCTTCCTCCTGTCCTGTGGGCATGGTTTCCAGCAGAGGAACGGTTCCACATGCACTGGCTGATTTCCAGCAGCTCCTTGTCTTCATGAGAGCCCAGGCAGCACACGATCGATAATGCGATAACTCGTACCCAAAGCCCCTTCGCTTTCTTTCTGCAGGCTTTGTAGAATTTGTCTTTTTGGGGCCACCTTTCTTTAGCCTGTCCTTGCTATCCCCTTATCCCGCGTACTCAGTAATGTGTATAAAATTCTTCGAGGGCTTGACAGGGTAGATGCAGGGAGGTTATTTTCCCCGGGCTGGAGAGTCTAGAACCAGGGGGTCACAGTCTCAGGATAAGGGGTCGGCCATTTTGGACTGAGATGAGGCAAAATTTCTTCTCTCAGAGGGTGGTGACTCTTTGGAATTCTCCACCCCAGAGGGCTGTGGAGGCTCAGTCGTTGAGTATATTCAAGACGGAGATAAATAGATTTTTGGACACTAAGGGAACCAAGGGATATGGGGAGTGGGCAGGAAAGTGGAGTTGAGGTCAAAGATTAGCCCTGATCTTATTGAATGGTGGAGCAGCTCGAGGGGCCTTTTGGCCTACTCCTGCTCCTAGTTCTTATGTTCTTATGTGTCCTTAACATTTTTCCACTTGTCCTCCAGAGAGATTTTCTTGACTATGACTCCCCTGCCACAGCTGATTTATTTAAAGACTTCCCTCACTCTCTTTAAGTAAGACCATTTAAAGTTGTACGCTTGAGCATTGGTTTGTGGTTTTAGTTTCCCTCAGATCAAGCATTTACCGCGTATTACACTTCAAAAGTAATTCATTGGCTGTGAAGCACTTTGGGACGTCCTGTGGGTACGAAGGTGTTACATTAGTGCAATTCTTTCTTTCTTATTGATGTGGTAATGTGTTTGGGCAATACGTTCAACGTGCTGTAGCGCTGTGCTGCCCCCTTGTGTTATCTGTATTCATTCTTTCTCGTTAGTATACCCAAGTTATGCCACATTGGAATAAATAGCCTAGTGGTTATATCAGTAGACTAGCAACCATGGTAAGTTGCTGCTCTGGGTACGAGTTATGCAATTGAATTCAATTAATCTGGTCCTCTGGTGGTCAAGTCCAGAACAAGGAGGCATAACCTTAAAATTAGAGTTCAGGGGTGATGTCAGGAAGCACTTCTTCACACAAAGGGTAGTGGAAATCTGGAACTCTCTCCCCCAAAAAGCTGTTGAAGGGTGGGGGGGTCAATTGAAAATTTCAAAACTGAGATTGATAGATTTTTTTGTGACGGAAGCATATTAAGCGATATGGAGCCAAGGAGGGTAAGTGGCGTTGAGATACAGATCAGCCATGATCTAATTGAACAGGCTTGAGCGGCTGAATGGCCTACCCCTGTTCCTATGTTCTTAATCCGTGGGCTGGCACCAGGAAAAATAAATATGAAAGATGCCAGATTGTTTTAAAACCCAACTGGTCCTCTACTGTCCTTCAGAGAAGGGGTCTGCTATCCCTACTTGGTCTGGCCTACATATAATCCCAGCCACGTATTATGTAGTTGATTCCTACTGCCCTCAGGGTAACTTGGCATAGGCAATTAATACTGCCCACATCCAAAGAACAGATCTGAAAAAGTTTATGGAGGATTCATGAGGTGTCTCCTAAGGACATGCTTATGATTCCATTGGCTGCCTACCTCCATGTGTTGCAGACCTAATCAGTCCAGCCTACATACCATCTTATTCTGGCTGTGCGAGCTTGACTGTTTGGCGTGCTTTTCTTGTCATGGCCTAGAGGCAGGGAATCGAGGGCTGCAACTTGATAGCCACTCACATCATTGCCAGAGGTCACATTCTGGCAGTGGTCATTAGTGTCTGTGTGCAGAGATTTCTGTACAACTCTGAAGCACTTAATGTGATGACTATCTTTGTTGTGCTTCCTCTCTGGCCACAGGTGCGGTGCCAGAGGACTGGAGGACTGCTAACGTTGTACCGTTGTTTAAAAAGGGAGAAAGGGATGGACCGAGTAATTACAGGACAGTCAGCCTAACCTCGGTGGTGGGCAAATTACTGTATTGGAAAAAATTATGAGGGACTGTATTAATCGTCATTTAGAAGGGCATTGATTAATCAAGGACAGTCAGCATGGATTTGTTAAGGGAAGGTCGTGTCTGACTAAATTGATTGAATTTTTTGAGGAGGTAACTAACGTGTTTGATGTAGTCTACGTGGATTTTAACAAGGCTTTTGACAAGGTCCCACATGGAAGACTGGTCAGAAAAGTAAAAGCCCATGGGATCCAAGGGAAAGTTGGCTCAGTGGCAGGAAGCAAATGGTAATGGTCAACGGGTGTTTTTGTGACTGGAAGACTGTTTCCAGTGGGGTTCCGCAGGGCTCAGTACTAGGTCCCTTGCTTTTTGTGGTATACATCAATGATTTAGACTTCAATGTAGGGGGCATAATTAAGAAGTTTGCAAATGATACAAAAATTGGCTGTGTGGTTGATAGTGAGGAAGAAAGCCGTAGACTGCAGGAAGATATCAATGGACTGGTCAGGTGGGCAGAAAAGTGGCAAATGGAATTCAATCCGAAGAAGTGTGAGGTAATGCATTTGGGGTGGGCTAAAAAGGCAAGGGAATACACAATAAATGGTAGGGCACTGAGAAGCGCAGAGGATCAGAGGGACCTTGGAGTGCATGTCCACAGATCCCTGAAGGTAGCAGGACCGCTAGATAAGGTGGTTAAGAAGGCATATGGGATACTTGCCTTTATTAGCCGAGGCATAGAATATAAGAGCAGGGAGGTTATGCTTGAACTGTATAAAACACTGGTTAGACCACAGCTAGAATACTGCGTGCAGTTCTGGTCACCACATTACAGGAAAGATGTGATTGCACCAGAGAGGGTACAGTGGAGATTGCCAGGACTGGAGAATTTTAGCTATGAGGAAAGATTGGACAGGCTGGGGAGAGAGGAGGCTGAGGGGAGACTTAATTGAGGTGCATAAAATTATGAGGGCCTAGATAGAGTGGATAGGACGGACCTATTTCCCTTAGCAGTGGGGTCAATAACCAGGGGGCATAGGTTTAAAGTAATTGGTAGAAGGACTAGAGGGGAGTTCAGGTGAAACGTTTGCAGCCAGAGGGTGGTGGGGGGTCTGGAACTCGCTGCCTGAAAGGGTGGTAGAGGCAGAAATCCTCATCGCATTTAAATATACTTGGACATCCTTTGTGACTGTGACAAAGGTAAACTATCCCTCCTTGTCCTTCTCGACTTGTCTGCAGCCTTTGACACGGTTGACCACTCCATCCTTCTCCAACGCCTCTCCACCGTCGTCCAGCTGGGTGGGACTGCACTCGCCTGGTTCCATTCTTAGCTATCTAATCGTAGCCAGAGAATCACCTGCAGTGGCTTCTCTTCCCGCTCCCGCATCGTTACCTCTGGTGTCCCCCAAGGATCTAGCCTTAGCCGGCTCCTATTTCCCATCTACATGTTGCCCCTTGGCGACATCATCCGAAAACACAGCGTCAGTTTCCACAGGTACGCTGATGACACCCAGCTCTACCTCACCACCACTTCTCTCGACCCCTCCACGGTCTCTAAATTGTCAGACTGCTTGTCCAACATCCAGTACTGGATGAGCAGAAATTTTCTCCAATTAAATATTGGGAAGACCGAAGCCATTGTTTTCAGTCCCTGCCACAAACTCCCTTCCCTAGCCACTGACTCCATTCCATTCCACATCTGTCTGAGGCTGAACCAAACTGTTCGCAACCTTGGTGTCATATTTGACCCTGAAATGACCTTCCAACCACATACCCGCGCCATAACTAAGACCGCCTATTTCCACCTCCGTAACATTGCCTGTCTCTGCCCCTACCTCAGCTCATCCACCACTGAAATCCTCATCCATACCTTTGTTACCTCTAGACTTGACAATTCCAAAGCACATTTGTTGCTGGCCTCCCACATTCTACCCTGTTTAAACTTGAGGTCATCCAAAACTGGCTGCCCGTGTCCTAACTCGCACCAAGTCCCGTTCACCCATCACCCCTGTGTTCGCTGACCTACATTGGCTCCCGGTTAAGCAACACCTCGATTTCAGAATTCTCATCCTTGTTTTCGAATTCCTTCATAGCCTCGCCCCCTCCTGTAATTTCCTCCAACCCCCCGAGATATTGCCACTCCTCTAATTCTGCCCTCTTGAGCATCCCTGATTATAATCACTCATCCATTGGTGGCTGTGCCTTCTGTTGCCTAGGCCCTAAGCTCTGGAATTCCCTCCCTAAAACTCTCTACCTCTCTAAGACGCTCCTTAAAATCTACCTCTTTGACCAATCTTTTGGTCATCTGCCCTAACTTCTCCTTATGTGGCTCGGTGTCAAATTTTTGTCTTATAACACTCCTGTGAAGCACCTTGGGACGTTTTACTACGTTAAAGGCACTTTATAAATACAAGCTGTTGTTGTTTGTTGTTGGATATGCACGTGAAATGCCGTAACCTATAGGGCTATGACCAAGAGCTGGAAAGTGGGATTCGGCGGGATAGCTCTTTTTCGGTCGGCTTGGCCTCCTTCTGTGTCATAAATTTCTATGATGCTATGATTCTATGAAGTGTGTCAGAACCAGCCTTTACTGCGTATGGACTGTGGACCTCAATATCACATGGTTAACAACAGCAACAGCATGAAAAACAATAATCTACATTATATAGTGGTTTTCATTGGCTGTAAAGCGGTTTGAGACGTCCGGTGGTCGTGAAAGGCGCTATGTAAATGTAAGCATTTCTTTCTTCTTTCTTTCGTGTAATGACAAACCCCAAGGTTGATTTACAGCAGGATCTAGCATAAAGCAGGAGAAAAGTGAGGGGAAATTACCGAAGGCACTGTCAAGTACGTAAGTTTAAATGTAGAGAGTGAGGTTGAAAGGCGGAAGGAAATCCAGAGTGTGATTCTTTCCTTAAAATAGTGGACGAAGGAATTTGATACAACAACATACATTTATATAGCGCCTTTAATGTAATAAAAATAGACACCAAGCCAAAGAAGAAGACAGGTGAACAAAAGCTTGGTCAAAGTGGTAGGTTTTAAGGAGCATCATAAAGGGGGGGAGAGACGTAGAGAGACGGAGAGACTTAGGGAGGGAATTCCAGAGCTTAGGGCCTAGGCGGCTGAAAGCACGGCCGCCAATGGTGCTCAAGAGGCCAGAATTGGAGGACCGCAGAGTGTACAAACGTGTCAATGTGCTCATTACTAATTATGTACAGAGCGATATCAACACCACAGAGAAAGAATGGGCCAAATAGAGAGAGAGAAAGACCGTGAGAGAGAGAGAGAAAGAAAAGGACAAAGACAGACAAAGCAGATGAAGGCTCTCTCATTCTTCTGCGGCCACACAAGCAATGACCAAATCATGATAGAGAAACCGGAACAAGATGTACACAAAAGGAAATCAAGCCTGTAGCCTTCCCACCACCTGCAGCCGTGTTTATCAGAGCTCGTTGAGTATTGTCACAGATTATAGTATTTAACTGCGAGAGTGAAAGTGAGAGGACACGAGGGAAGGGAAGGTGTGGAAGACACCTCTGGAAATAAATCAAGAGTGTAAAATGATGTCAAATTAAAATGATCACACCGCGTTATAAATTTTGCAATTATAATTTTATGTTTTCAAAGAGTGATTTCAGGCAGCTTGACCTCTGCCATCGCTCCCATTTTTCCGACAGAGGTGCTGTGATGGTTCTAAAGTTGCCATTTACAGCTCCTCCAGACCCATCTTTTGTTTCTTTACTTGTCCCATTACCACCCTCTTTTGGCTTTTGTCATTTAATCACTCCTGCCTTCCACCCAATCACAGACCTTCCCTATTGTTCTTTCCTCCCCTTCTCTGCCTCTGCACTTGCTTAAAACCTGTTACGTCTCTAACTTTTTCTAGTTCTGACGAAGGGTCATCGACCTGAAATGTTAACTCTGTTTCTCTCTCTCCCCAGATGCTGCCTGACCGGCTGAGCGTTTCCCAGCATTTTCTGTTTTTATTACAGATTGCCAGCATCCGCCGTATTTTGCTTTTGTTGAGCCCGCTATCCTGATTGTTTATTTCAGAATGAACTCATCAAAGCAAAGAGCTCCTGACCGAATAAAGCAAGTCAGGCAGTAAAACAGTCTTTGGTTTGGGAGGTACAGGGGGTTATCAACCAGTCTTTCAGCAACTTGAAATCAATGGAACAAAAGCCGGGCGGGTTCTACAACAGGCGGGCGTTCTGCTCTGCCAGGTTACTGTCCAGGCAGCGAGTTTGAAAATTAGCCCCAAGGTTTCGACGAATGTGCCGTACTTTAGTAGAGAGATTATGATAAAGCTACAACTAGAACATATGGTCACCAATACCCGGTATATTCTATAAATGAGCACAACTGCCTCTGCCCAAGAATTACATCATGGTTGAACATTATTGACAAATTCACACTCCTGGCACGCTCAGATTCCCAATAAGAACATAAGAATTAGGAGCCGGAGTAGGCCATACGGCCCCTCGAGCCTGCTCCGCCATTCAATAAGATCATAGCTGATCTTCGACCTCAACTCCACCTCCCCACCCGATCCCCATATCCCTCGATTCCCCTAGAGTCCAAAAATCTATCCATCTCAGCCTTGAATATACTCAACGATTCAGCATCCACAGCCCTCTGGGGCAGAGAATTCCAAAGATTCACAACCCTCTGAGTGAAGAAATTCCTCCTCATCTCAGTCCTAAATGGCCGACCCCTTATCCTGAGACTATGCCCCCTAGTTCTAGACACTCCAGCCAGGGGAAACAACCTCTCAGCATCTTCCCTGTCAATCCCCCTCAGAATCTTGTATGTTTCAATGAGATCACCTCTCATTCTTCTAAACTCCAGAGAGTATCGGCCCGATCGACTCAAGACTCACTTCCAGAGAGTAATTCTCCATTCCAGGAGTGAAAGTCGTCAAATGCCTCCTTATGTATCAACGGGCAGTTGTAATAAACGGTTCCATTATCTTTTTCTGGTGGATTTGCCTAAGCATCAGCTCAGCTCAGCTGGTAGTCCTCTTACCTCTGTGTCAGCAGGTAGTGGCTTCAAGCCCCTCTCCGTGAGACTTGAGCACATAATCTAGGCTGACATTTGCGTGCAGCCCTTGAGAGTGTGCTACATTGTTGGTGGTGCCGTCGTTTGCAGGAGGCATTCAACTGCCTCTTCAGGTGGATCCTGCAGCACCACTTCAAGAAGAGCATCCTTCCCTCAACCAAAATCACAAAAGGATCATTCATTCATTCATTGCTGTTTGTGGGTCCTTGCTACACACAAAATAGCTGCCATGTCTGCTTACACTGCACTTCAAAGTAATTCATTGTATATGAAGTGATGAGCCGCCATATAAATACAAGTTCTTTCTTTATGCAACAACAGCCACCACACTTCAAAGCAATTCATTGTAAAGCCCTTTTCCATTAAAATATTTTTTCTCTACGAGAACAGGGACTTCAATCAGATTAAAGCACTCAGCTCTTTTAATAATCTCACTGTTCCCTTTCCCACAATAAAAATGCACGCGAACATCCATTATTTACATATTAGTTTCAGTTATCTGGAGAGACCGGAGAAGCTGGGATTGTTCTCCTTAGAGCAGAGAAGGTTAAGGGGAGATTTAATAGAGATGTCCAAAATTCCGAGGGGTTTTGATAGATCAGATGGGGAGAAATTGTTCCCACTGGCAGGAGGGTCGGTAACGAGAGCACACAGATTTAAGATAATTGGCAAAAAAGCCAGGGGAGAGATGAGGAGATTTTTTTTTTACTCAGTGAGTTAGTATGTTCTGGAATACGCTACCTGAAAGGGTGGTGGAAGCAGATTCAATAATAACTTTCAAAAGGCAATTGGATAAATATTGAAAAAGCAAAACATTGCAGGGCTAGGGGGAAAGAGCGAGGGAGTGCGACTAATTGGGTAGCTCTTTCAGAGAGCCGGCACAGGGACGGTGGGCCAAATGGCCTCCTACTGTGCTCTATGATTCTATAATTAGGCCTCAAAAGGCCCCTTCTCAGTCAGTCAATCAGGACCTGTTGAATGAATGGTCTGTCTAAGGATGCATCTTCGGGTAAAGCCGCAGCAGTTCCGATGAAGGGTCCACACAGCTGAAACCTTAGCTTGTCTCTTTTCTGCACAGATGCTGCCTGAATCTGCTGAGCGTATCCAGCGCTCTCTGTTCTTCTTTCAGCTTTTTTTTGCCAGTAGAGGATTGTCATGACTTATCTGGCACTCCCGTCAACTACCACCGTACAAATCGCCCCACCAATCAGTGCCATCGTCAGAATGGGACAAAGCTCCTACGTTCAATGGCATCAACTCTCATGTTGTGTTATTGTTCTTACATCGAATGTACAGCACAGAAACAAGCCATTCGGCCCAACAGACCCATGCCGGTGTTTATGCTCCACACGAGCCTTCTCCCACCCAATGTGGGATGTTGCAATAATACACAATAAATATCAGACAATTATAGAATTTTGGTGGGGTCAGTTAGTTTAACAGGGAGCCTATTTGAGGTCCGTAACTATGATAGAAACATAGAAACATAGAATCTAGGAGCAGGAGTAGGCCATTCGGCCCGTCGAGCCTGCTCCGCCATTCAATACGATCATGGCTGATCATCCAAATCCAGTACCCTGTCCCTGCTTTAATCCCCACAGTACACATATCCCACCCTACCCCCGTAACCCCACGTATTTAATTCCCCCTAACATATCCCATCCTATCCCCATAACCCCACATATTTAATCCCCCCTAACACTAAGGGTCAATTTATCATAGCCAAATCAACCTAACCCACACATTTTTGGACTGTGGGAGGAAACCGGAGCACCCGGAGGAAACCCACGCAGACACGGGGAGAATGTGCAAACTCCACACAGACAGTCACCCGAGGTCAGATTCGAACCCGGGTCTCTGGCGCTGTGAGGCACCAGTGCTAACCACTATGCCACCGTGTTACCCCACGGTGGCATAGTGGTTAGCACTGGTGATCACGGAAATAAAATAACTTGCATTTAAATAGCACCTTTCACACCTTCAGGACACCACTCAAGGCCTTTCACAGTCAATGAATTACTTTTGAAGTGTAGTCACTGTTGTTATGCAGGCAAACCCAGCAGCCAATTGGTGCAAGGCAATGACTTGACTGATCATTCAATCCATTTTCATGGTGCTGGTTGAGGGAATAAACGTTGGCCAGGACACCTGGAGAACTCGCCTTGGCTTCTTCATATAGTGCAACGGGATGTTGTAAATTCCACCCGGGCAGGCAAATGGGGCCTTACACCCCTGGAAATGCCGGACTCCCTCAGTGTCAGCCGTGGCTCAGTGGGTAGCACTCTCGCCTCTGAGTCAGAAGGTTATGGGTTCAGGTCCCACTCCAGAGACTTGAGCACATAAAATCTAGGCTGACACTCCAGTGCAGTGCTGAGGGAATGCTGCACTGTCAGAGGTGCCGTCTTTCGGATGAGATGTTAAACCGAGGCCCTGTCTGCCCCCTCAGGTGGACATAAATAGATCCCAAGGCAATATTTGGAAGAAGAGCAGGGGAGTTATTCCTGGTGTCTGAGCCAATATTTATCCCTCAATCAATATCACTAAAAAAAACAGATTATCTGGTCATTATCACATTGCTGTTTGTGGGAGCTTGCTGTGCACAAATTGGCTGCCGCATTTCCTACATTACAACAGTGACTACACTTCAAAAAGTACTTAATTGGCTGTAAAGCACTTTGGGACGTCCAGTGGTCATGAAAGGCGCTATATAAACGCAAGTCTTTCTTTCAGTACTACACTGAGGTCTCGGCCTAGATTATGTGCTCAAGTCCCTGGGGTAGGATTTAAGCCCACAGCCTTCTGCTACCAGTGAGCTAAACTGACACTCATTCAGCTGATATTGGACTAAGACTCAAGTGTGTGTGTGAAATGAGCTTGAGGGAAACCTTCGCATTCCTAATTGGCCCAGATTCACAATTCTGTGTGAGGAAATTGGCACTTTCCTTTCAGCCTCACTCAGAAAAGCCATAATGATTTGAGAAATCGAGAAACTTTGGGAATGCATGTTTCTATCCGTGAGCTCCTTAAACACTTTGGTAAGAATCAGGCTGGCGAGGGATTCATTTCCTGGTGCTTCGGAGTCTGCAAAAGAAACAGGAAGTGTAAGATGCGAGCGGGAAGCTTGGCTTAATTTATAGGACAGTCACGTCTGGGTTGGAAGGTTGTGAGTTTGAGCCCCGCACCATGAATTTGGGCTGACATTCCAGTGTGGTGCTGAAGGGGTGCTGAATTATTGGTTCTATCACACCTTTCACATCCACGGGACATCCCAAAGCATTTTTACTGCCGTTGAATTACTTTCTTGAAGTGTAATCACTGCTATCAATTTGCACACAGCAAGGTCCCACAAACAGTAATGAGATGGATGGCCAGTTAATCTCTTTGTTTGGTGGTTGAGGATTAAATGTTGGCCAGACACCTATCCTACCCTTCTTTACATCGTGCCATGGGATCTTTTAAGTTCACCTGAGCAGGCAAATCGGAGCCTTGGTTTAACATCTCATCTGAAAGACAGCACTTTTGGCAATGCAGCACTCCCCCAGTATTGCACTGAAGTCACATGTGCTGAAGTCCAGGAGCGGGGCTTGAACTCTCGTAACCTTCTGACACAGAGGTGAGGCTGTTATCACTAAGCAATACTGACAGGGGCAATAAGGTTAGATTGAGGTCCTGTTTTGATATACATTAAAGATCCTGTGACAATATTCAAAGAATAGGGAGTTCTTGTAGTGTCTTGGCCAACATTCCTCCCTTCAACAACAACTTCTATTTACGTAGCACCTTTAACGTAGTAAAATGTCTCAAGGTGCTTCACAGGAACGTTATAAAACATCATTTGATGCCGAGCCACATAAGGAGATATTAGGGCAGATGGCCAAAAGCTTGGGTCAAAGAGGCAGGTTTTAAGGAGCGTCTTAAAGGAGGAAAGAGAGGTAGCGAGGCGGAGAGGTTTAGGGAGGGAATTCCAGAGCTTAGGGCCTGGGCAGCTGAAGGCACGGCCACCAATGGTGGAGCGATTATAATCGGGGATGCTCAAGAGGCCAGAATTAGAGGAGTGCAGAGATCTTGGGGGGTTGTACGGTTGGAGGAGATAGGGAGGGGCGAGGCCATGGAGGGATTTGAAAACAAGGATGAGAATTTTAAAATCGAGGCGTTGCTTAACCGGGAGCCAATGTAGGTCAGCGAGCACAGGGGCTTAACAAGCACACCAAAAACAGCTTAGCATCTGGCTACATAATGAACTGCTACATTTTAAAAGTAATTCATTGAGTAAAATATTTTCCTGTGAAATGCTGTCGAAATGCCAATATTAGCATTTGTTAATCAAATATGAAGTAACAGACATGTTACAAGGGCTGTCAAAGCTCTTTGCATATTGCATTATTGAAAACCCTATTGGGAGTGGGTGAGGGTTTGGGACCAAAAAGACGATGGGATTCGATTTGAACTGAGCTCCATCATTTGAGCAACACTGCGGGTTCGAAGAACCACTGTTTTAACAGAGAAATAAAGCTTGCTATCCGGAGCGGTAATAGAAGGCGGGGAGAGTTAAGGTGACTGCGCGGCTGAGTGTCAGAGAGAGAGAAAGAGAGAGAGAGAGAGAGAGGGCTCTCACAGGAAATCAGAGGAGGATAATGGTGCTGCTGAGGACCAGATGAGCCCCTTCTGAGCAATCACTCCTTTGTCCGATGGACCAAGTAACTAGGCCTTGATTAGTTCTGATGGCCGATCGACACATTGTAGGCTTTGAGGCTGCTGATGATAGGTTTCGCTTGGGACTGACGGTCCCTTTGTCTTTTCTCATTTACTGAGCTACCGTGAGCTAATGTCTCCAGTCGATAAACCAGGCCCACCCATCCCCCGAATCAGTATCAAATCGACTGGATAAATGACAGTCTTCTGGAGTGATTCTGAGCATCCAGCCACTCTATGGTGGGGTTGCTAAAAGGTCTCGACTGGATGTGCACTCACGGTCACTTGAGAACCGGTGTGTTTCAACAACAAAAAAATGGAAGGCTGATGAGAAATCAATCAGATCTTGGAAGAATAGGGTAACAAACAAGCAACGTTTTCTTTTAACCCCAAACGACCTGCCACTAAATAGTTCTGTTCCACTTTGTGCTCTTAGCCCTTTCAGTTATCAAACAGGTTTGCCGATTATGCTTTGCTTAACCTTTACTATATGTGGCACGATTCTATAAAGTTGTACTAAAGCTGGCCAGTACTGGAGAGAATGCCTCCTGATTAGATAGTTACCAGGTTCCAAAGGGACAATTTTAACCCTGCCCGCACAGCGGAAACTGGGTGGGTGGGTAGTTAAAAATCGACCGGGAGACTTACCCACTGATGCCTCTCTCCCTTTCCGCAGTCTTCAATTTTAACCTGCTCTTCTGAGCAGACAGGAAGGGCACCCATCGGAAACTTGCAAATCGGGCTCTGATGACGTCATTGGGGTCCGACCTGCTATTTTAACCAGCAGACTGAGCGGGGAAGCTGTTATGGGTTTGAAGACAGGTCAACCTGTTGGGAAGGAGAGTCGGAGCCAGAAGAACTGTGCACAGTTTTGGTCTCCTTATCTGAGGAAGGATATACTTGCCTCAGAGGTGATGCAATGAAGGTTCACTAGATTGATTCCTGGGATGAGAGGGCTGTCCTATGAGGAGAGATTGTGTAGAATGGGCCTATACTCGCTGGAGTTTAGAAGAATGAGAGGTGATTTCATTGAAACATACAAGATTCTGAAGGGGTTTGACAGGGTAGATGCTGAGAGGTTGTTTCCCTGGCTGGAGAGTCGAGAACTAGGGGACATAAGACTGAGATGAGGAGGAATTTCTTCACTCAGAGGGTTGTGAATCTTTTGGAATTCTCTACCCCAGAGGGTTGTAGATGCTAAATCATTGAGTATATCCAAGGCTGAGATCGATAGATTTTTGGACTCTAGGGGAATCAAGAGATATGGAGATCGGACGGGAAAGTGGAGTTGAAGTCGAAGATCAGCCATGATCTTATTGAATGGCGGAGCAGGCTCGAGGGGCCTGTGTGGTGAAGGTACTTCCACGGTGCTGTTAGGGAGGTTTGAGCGGGTTTGAAACGGTTTGAGCCGGTGAGAGCCAGTTTGAACCAGTTAGTTCCGAGAAAACCAGGTCTACATGCCACCTAACAGGCAGTCCTTAAAATGACCATCTGTTGGGCCGCAACCAAAAAGATCAGTTTTAAACATATACTGAGCTGAATGTGGAGCCAGGAGGTGCAGGAGTGCTCCTCCCAACCCCACATTCAAAGAATGCGGCCTGCTGCCACTCCAGCAATTGGTTTGTTTTACACATAATATATGAATGAACAGATTACAGTTAATAGAGAGTTTCAATCTATTTCATATGGTTCCTTTTAATATAGTCAATATAATTGATCCAGTTTGAGCCAGTGAGAGCTGGTTGGAACCAGTTTGAGACGGTTAGAACCAGCTGGCACCAGTTTGAGCTGGTTCGAGCTGCTTTGGGCCTCGGAGTGCGATCGGAGGACGGTCGGGGGTCGGGGAAGAAGATCGCGAGGGTCTGGAGTATTGTTGGGGGTCAGCAGTGCTGTCGGGATGGGGGGGTGCTAGGAGGTAGGGGCCGGGGCCAGCGGTAGATCGGGGGGGGGGGGCCTGGAAGCCAGAGTTGGGAGTGAGGTCGGAGATCTCGGAACAGGGAGCGGCGGTGATTATGGTAAGTACTTACCTTTTTCTTAATTCCGTGCTGCTGAGCGTTGGTTTTCCCGGAGGCGATCAGTACTGGTGCTGGCTGCCTCAGGTGCAAACCAATGTTGCAGGAGGGAGCAGACTCAGGTGTTAGGCCCCTTATTTGCGTATGTTAATGGCCGAACGCCTGCTTCAGACATGGGTAAAAGACGCCTCTTGTTTGGCCTTTACCAAGATGGCGTCCAGCGCGACCCGCACCAGAATTGTGCGCGCGGCGTGGACGCCAATTTGGACACAAAAATGGCACCCTTAGCGCCAAAAAACTGGATTGCTACGGAGCTGAATTTCTAGCCCGTAAAATCTAAAAGCATCTCATAGGACAAGAGGACATGGAGCAGTGGTAAGAATTAGGGGAGACACAGAAATCCAGCCATCAAAGCTCGTTATTCATATATACTCAGATATGAGTAATGAGGCATGACGTGTGGTGAGTATAGCGTGCTTACGAGGAACAGGTGACTTTGGACCTGTGGTCCCCAAAGCTCTCCATTTACTGATGTTTCCCTGGCCTCCTGTCTGGCTCTGTTGTAGACTCGTTGATAGAGATTGATTGCTGTGATTAGTCAACAACTCCACTGTTGTTGTATTGTGCGACTGCCGGGATGGTAGAAGGCGAACTAGATGGACCGGGGTCTTTTTTAGTCTAGCGGTTCCTATGCTCCTTCTAGAAATACCTTTCATGCCACATCTCACCTGGTGTATAATCTGAAAGTGCAGGATCGGATTGGACACATCGACACGGTCACCCCCAGCCTTATTCATGGCAAATTCAAGTAATGTGGGGACAACAACAAAAAACTCCAACGTCAATAAAGTTCCCACTCCTTGAAGAATTCAAACATGCGGTAATCCCTTTTTGTCTGAAATGTTCTCGGTTGTCTTCTTACATCCACCATGGCTGCAATTTAATTTTTCTTGACAGTTCCTTTTGCGTTGAGCTGCCTGCTTGTCGATGCTAGGGCTGAAGTAAAATGTGCCACTGTTTCATCTTTGTCAGATTACCACCGTTCGACTCGGGCTGTCCAAGTACCGACGTATTTGCAGGTAGATCTCGGCTAATACAGTAAGTAAGCGTGGCTGCTAGTCTGGGACTTACTGAATTAGTGTGGGAGCAATCTTCAAGCTCCACTAACTCTTTGAAATATGCCTCCAGTAATGAGCCCAGCAGGGATCCTCGCCACGCCCATCCCCCAACTTCACACAGGGCTCCAGATTGATGAGCCCTCCATGGGGTGAGTGCGTCTATCCCATTACAGCTCCATTAGAGTGATTGAGCACTTGATCAACAGCCCTGTCACCCTTCCAATTATTCACAGTGGGAAAAACTAATATTTAAGCACCCATTGACTTGTAAGAATCTATTCCTTTTCCCTCCCTCCCGTTTTTTTTCCTTCCTCCACTGGTGAATTCAGTGAGTGGCACAACGCCCGCACCCCTCCACCCCACCCACCCCCCACCCGCCAAGATATCTGTGCTCCTCTAATTCTTGCCTCTTGAGGATCCCTGATTTTAATCCCGCAACCATTGGTGGCCGTGCCTTCTGTTGCCTGGGCCCTAAGCTCTGGAATTCCCTGCCTAAACCTCTCCGCCTCTCTACCTCTCTTTCCTCCTTTAAGACGCTCCTTAAAACCTACCTCTTTGGCCAAGCTTTTGGTCACCTGCCCTAATTTCCCCTTATGTGGCTCAGTGTCAAATTTTGTCTTATGACACTCCTGTGAAGCGCCTTGGGACGTTTTACTACGTTAAAGGCGCTGTATAAATACAAGTTGTTGTTGTTCCAGAAGCACCTCCAGTCCCCGACCCAAGTGCTCATTCTTAATATGTGAGCCTAGACACTGGGGCCTCGGTTCTAACCCCGCCCTGGCCCAGATAGAATGGTGCTGCGGAGGGGTTAAGATTAGGCCGAGTCCACTGTCTGGCCAGAGGTCACATCGATCTACCGCCCGGTGACATCTTATTTTAATTCCCCAAAACGGGTGGGTTGGGGTCAGGTGGGAAGTTAAAAAATGTAAAATTTCAAACCTGAACCCGACCCGCCTCGAACCCACCCACCTCGGTTTTAACGGAAGAGGGATGAGGGCAGGCAACCAACCCGCTCCCAGCAGGCGGGGCGGTCATTGAAACTCTGAGGAGGCTCCGATCCTCCATTTTTATAAGTTTGCTATTTGTAACTGCTGTCAGTCGGGTTTCCCCAGCCTCGGGAAACCCAGCAGGTAAAAGGAGGCGCGAAGGGCTCCGTCCATCAGGTAAGTGCCTTTACAGAACTGCTTGTGGGCCAGGAGGAGCGGGTGTGATTCCTCCCAGCCAAACCAGCTTACCCTGTGAACCTCCCTGTGATCTGTCCAAACCCACCCCCCACCTCCTCGAACTCTGACCCCCACCGCCCCCGCCACACCCTACCCTCCCGCAACCACCATCTCGCTCCCCCGCGATCTCTCTCCCAGCGATCTCCCCCCGCGATCTCTCCCCCGGGATCTCTCTCCCAGCGATCTCTTTCCACCGCGATCTCTCTCCCCCGCAATCTCTCCCCCGCGATCTCTCCCCCCGCGATCTCTCCCCCCGCGATCTCTCTCCCCACGATCTCTCCCCCCGCGATCTCTCCCCCCGCGATCTCTCCCGCGCGATCTCTCCCCCCGCAATCTCTCTCTCCCCGCGATCTCTCTCCCCCACGATCTCTCCCCCGCGATCTCTCCCCCCGCGATCTCTCCCCCCGCGATCTCTCCCGCGCAATCTCTCCCCCCGCAATCTCTCTCCCCTCACGATCTCTCTCCCCCCGCGATCTCTCCCCGCGATCTCTCTCCCCCGCGATCTCTCTCCCCCGCGATCTCTCTCTCCCAGCGATCTCACCCCCCGCGATCTCTCTCCCCACGATCTCTCCCCCGCCATCTCTCCCCCCGCCATCTCTCCCACGCGATCTCTCCCCCCACAATCTCTCTCTCCCCGCGATCTCTCTCCCCCCACGATCTCTCCCCCCGCGATCTCTCCCACCGCGATCTCTCCCCCCGCGATCTCTCCCCCCGCGATCTCTCTCCCAGCAATCTCTCCCCCCGCGATCTCTCTCCCCCCGCGATCTCTCCCCCGCGATCTCTCCCCCCGCGATCTCTCCCCCGCGATCCCTCCCGATCTCTCTCCCCCCGCGATCTCTCCCCCCGCAATCTCTCCCCCGCGATCTCTCCCCCCACGATCTCTCGCCCCGCGATCTCTCTCCCCTGCAATCTCTCCCCCGCGATCTCTCCCCCCGCGATCTCTCTCCCCACGATCTCTCCCCCCGCGATCTCTCCCCCCGCGATCTCTCCCGCGCGATCTCTCCCCCCGCAATCTCTCTCTCCCCGCGATCTCTCTCCCCCCACGATCTCTCCCCCGCGATCTCTCCCCCGCGATCTCTCCCCCGCGATCTCTCCCGCGCAATCTCTCCCCCCCGCAATCTCTCCCCCCGCGATCTCTCTCCCCCCACGATCTCTCTCTCCCGCGATCTCTCCCCCCACGATCTCTCTCCCCCCGCGATCTCTCCCCGCGATCTCTCTCCCCCGCGATCTCTCTCTCCCAGCGATCTCACCCCCCGCGATCTCTCCCCCGCGATCTCTCCCCCCGCGATCTCTCTCCCCACGATCTCTCCCCCGCCATCTCTCCCCCCGCCATCTCTCCCACGCGATCTCTCCCCCCACAATCTCTCTCTCCCCGCGATCTCTCTCCCCCCACGATCTCTCCACCCGCGATCTCTCCCACCGCGATCTCTCCCCCCGCGATCTCTCCCCCCCGCGATCTCTCTCCAGCAATCTCTCCCCCCGCGATCTCTCTCCCCCCGCGATCTCTCCCCCCGCGATCTCTCTCCCCGCGATCTCTCCCCCCGCGATCTCTCCCCCGCGATCCCTCCCGATCTCTCTCCCCCCGCGATCTCTCCCCCGCGATCTCTCCCCCCGCGATCTCTCCCCCCCGCATCTCTCCCCCCGCGATCTCTCCCCCCACGATCTCTCGCCCCGCGATCTCTCTCTCCCAGCGATCTCACCCCCGCGATCTCTCCCCCGCGATCTCTCCCCCCCGCGATCTCTCTCCCCACGATCTCTCCCCCCGCCACTCTCTCCCCCCGCCGATCTCTCCCACGCGATCTCTCCCCCCACAATCTCTCTCTCCCCGCGATCTCTCTCCCCCCACGATCTCTCCACCCGCGATCTCTCCCACCGCGATCTCTCCCCCCGCGATCTCTCCCCCCGCGATCTCTCTCCCAGCAATCTCTCCCCCCGCGATCTCTCTCCCCCCGCGATCTCTCCCCCCGCGATCTCTCTCCCCGCGATCTCTCCCCCCGCGATCTCTCCCCCGCGATCCCTCCCGATCTCTCTCCCCCCGCGATCTCTCCCCCGCGATCTCTCCCCCCGCGATCTCTCCCCCCGCAATCTCTCCCCCCGCGATCTCTCCCCCCACGATCTCTCGCCCCGCGATCTCTCTCCCTGCGATCTCTCCCCCGCGATCTCTCCCCCCGCGATCTCTCTCGCCCACGATCTCTCCCCCCACGATCTCTCCCCCCGCGATCTCTCTCCCCCCGATCTCTCCCCCCGCGATCTCTCCCCCCGCGAATCCCTCCCGATCTCTCTCCCCCCGCGATCTCTCTCCCAGATCTCTCCCCCCCGCGATCTCTCCCCCCGCGATCTCTCTCCCCCGCGATCTCTCCGCCCGCGATCTCTCCCCCCGCGATCTCTCTCCCCCCGATATCTCTCCCCCGATCTCTCTCCCCGCGATCTCTCCCCCGCGATCTCTCCCCCGCGATCTCTCCCCCGCGATCTCTCTCCCCCCGCGATCTCTCTCCCCCCGATCTCTCCCCCCGCGATCTCTCTCCCCCCGATCCCCGCGATCTCTCCCCCGCGATCTCTCCCCCCGCGATCTCTCTCCCCCCGCGATCTCTCTCCCCGCGATCTCTCCCCCGCGATCTCTCCCCCGCCATCTCTCTCCCCCCCGATCCCCGCGATCTCTCCCCCGCGACCTCTCCCCACCGATCGATCTCTCCCCCGCGACCTCTCCCCCCCGATCCCCGCTATCTCTCCCCCACGATCTCTCCCCCCCGCGATCTCTCCCCGCGATCTCTCTCCCCCGCGATCTCTCTCCCGCGATCTCCCCCCACGATCTCTCCCCCTGCGATCTCTCTCCCCCCGATCTCTCCCCCCGCGATCTCTCCCCCCACGATCTCTCCCCCCGCGATCTCTCTCCCCCGCGATCTCTCCCCCCGCGATCTCTCCCCCCGCGATCTCTCCCCCCGCGATCTCTCCCCCCCGATCCCCGCGATCTCTCCCCCGCGATCTCTCCCCCCGCGATCTCTCCCCCGCTATCTCTCCCCCCACGATCTCTCCCCCCGCGATCTCTCCCCCCGCGATCTCTCCCCCGCGATCTCTCTCCCCCGCGATCTCTCCCCCCGCGATCTCTCCCCCGCGATCTCTCCCCCCACGATCTCTCCCCCCGCGATCTCTCTCCCCCCGATCTCTCCCCCCGCGATCTCTCCCCCCGCGATCTCTCCCCCGCGATCTCTCCCCCGCGATCTCTCCCCCCCGATCCCCGCGATCTCTCCCCCGCGATCTCTCTCCCCGCGATCTCTCCCCCCGCGATCTCTCCCCCCGCGATCTCTCCCCCCCGATCCCCGCGATCTCTCTCCCCGCGATCTCTCCCCCGCGACCTCTCCCCCCGCGATCTCTCCCCCGCGATCTCTCCCCCCGCGATCTCTCCCCCGCTATCTCTCCCCCCACGATCTCTCCCCCCGCGATCTCTCCCCCGCGATCTCTCCCCCCACGATCTCTCCCCCGCGATCTCTCCCCCCACGATCTCTCCCCCCGCGATCTCTCTCCCCCCGATCTCTCCCCCCGCGATCTCTCCCCCCGCGATCTCTCCCCCGCGATCTCTCCCCCCGCGATCTCTCACCCCGCGATCTCTCCCCCCGCGATCTCTCCCCCCGCAATCTCTCCCCCCGCGATCTCTCCCCCCACGATCTCTCGCCCCGCGATCTCTCTCCCCTGCGATCTCTCCCCCCGCGATCTCTCTCCCCCCGATCTCTCCCCCCGCGATCTCTCCCCCCGCGATCCCTCCCGATCTCTCTCCCCCCGCGATCCCTCCCAATCTCTCCCCCCCGCGATCTCTCCCCACGATCTCTCTCCCCCCGCGATCTCTCCCCCCGTGATCTCTCTCCCCGCGATCTCTCCCCCCGCGATCTCTCCCCCCGCGATCCCTCCCGATCTCTCTCCCCCGCGATCCCTCCCAATCTCTCCCCCCGCGATCTCTCTCCCCGCGATCTCTCCCCCGATCTCTCCCCCCGCGATCTCTCCCCCGCGATCTCTCCCCCCGCGATCTCTCCCCCGCTATCTCTCCCCCCACGATCTCTCGCCCCGCGATCTCTCTCCCCTGCGATCTCTCCCCCCACGATCTCTCCCCCCGCGATCTCTCTCCCCCCGATCTCTCCCCCCACGATCTCTCCCCCCGCGATCCTCCCGTCTCTCTCCCCCGCGATCCCTCATCTCTCCCCCCCGCGATCTCTCTCCCGCGATCTCTCTCCCCCGCGATCTCTCCCCCCGCGATCTCTCTCCCCACGATCTCTCCCCCCGCGATCTCTCTCCCCCGGCGATCTCTCTCCCCGTGATCTCTCTCCCCGCGATCTCTCTCCCCCCGCGATCTCTCCCCCGCGATCTCTCTCCCCCCGCGAACTCTCTTCCCCAATCTCTCTCCCCCCGCGATCTCTCTCCCCCGATCTCTCCCCCCGGATCTCTCCCCCGCGATCTCTCTCCCCGCGATCTCTCCCCCGTGATCTCTCTCCCCCGCGATCTCTCTTCCCCCCGCGATCTCTCCCCCGCGATCTCTCTCTCCCCGCGATCTCTCTCCCCCCGCGATCTCTCCTCCGCGATCTCTCTCCCCCCACGATCTCCCCCCCGCGATCTCTCTCCCCCGCGATCTCTCCCCCGCAATCTCTCTCCCCCCACGATCTCTCTCCCCGCGATCTCTCCCCCCGCGATCTCTCTCCCCCCGATCTCTCCCCCCGCGATCTCTCCTGAACTCTCTCCCAGCAATCTCTCCCCCCGCGATCTCTCTCCCGCCGCGATCTCTCTCCCCCCGCAATCTCTCTCCCCCAATCTCTCTCCCCCCGCGATCTCTCTCTCCCCCCGATCTCTCTCCCCCGCAATCTCTCCCGATCTCACTCCCCCGCGATCTCTCCCGATCTCTATCCCCCCGCGATCTCTGTCCCCGCCCCCACCAGCTCCTACGGGGTGTCCTTCTGCTGCAAGCTTTCCCGCTGACAGGCAGCCATCCTGTCAATCAAGCAAATGAGGGCCTAACTTACATGTAAAGGTCACAGCCCGATGATGCCTCCAGTGCCGTGATATGATTTTTACGATGACTCGGTGGGAGGACCACCAGAGAAACCTGGCGAGATGCAGCAGAGAGGCCAGAAGAGGCCAAGACAAGTAAGATTTTTTATTCTTCAGTCCGTGGAGCAGGCAGAAATCCTCATGCCCCAGCCCTCCCTCTCCCTCCACACACCAGCATCTGATTGGGAACCTCCCTCCCCCCAGCACTTGCATAAGGAGTAGGCCATACGACCCCTCGAGCCTACTCCGCCATTCAATAAGATCATGGCTGACCTTTGACCTCAACTCCACTTTCCCGCTCGATCCCCATAGTCCTTGATTCCCCTAGTGTCCAAAAATCTATCGATCTCAGCCTTGAATATACTCACAACGCCTTTTGGGGTAGAGAACTTCAAAGATTCACAACCCTCTGACTGAAGAAATTCCTCTTCATCTCAGTCTTAAATGGCCAACCCCTTATCTTGAGACTGTGCCCCCTAGTTCTAGACTCTCCAGCCAGAGGAAACAGCCTCTCAGCATCTAACGCCACCTTATGTCAGTGCTCGTTCCCTTAGGTCCCTGGCGATGACTGGCTCCAGCCTCAATTCCCACTCCCAGCCCACCAGCCCAGACATCGCTCTCAAAGGTTAAAATCAGCCGAGTTTTCACATCCCTGGAGTTCCGCCCACTTCTGTGCTTGCGCGCACCGTACCCTCACCCCTTTACCCTCTTCCCCTCATCCTGCCTGCGTTAAAATCGGGGCCTAATTGTCAGCAGGCTATTTGACCATCACAGCTCTGCTTACCCAATGTCCACACACACACACACACACACAGTTTTATTGCCCATCCCTAGGTGCCCTTGAGGAGGTGGTGGTGGGCCTTCTTCTTGAACCGCTGCAGTCCGTGTGGTGAAGGTACTCCCACAGCGCTGTTAGGGAGGGAATTCCAGGATTTTGACGCAGCGATTATGAAGGAACGACGATATATTTCCAAGTCAGGATGGTGTGTGACTTGGAGGGAAACTTGGAGGTGGTGGTGTTCACACGCGTCTACTGCTCTTGCCTGCACCAGTGTTTTCCTCCACTGTACCCACCTAGTCGAATCCCACACTCAAGTTTGCTCCCTTACATAAGAACATAAGAACATAAGAAATAGGAGCAGGAGTCGGCCATTTGGCCCTCGAGCCTGCTTCGCCATTCAATGAGATCATGGCTGATCTTCTACCTCAACTCCACTTTCCTGCACTATCCCCATATCCCTTGATTCCTTTAATATTCAAAAATCTATCGATCTCTGACTTGAATATACTCAACGACTGAGCCTCCACAGCCCTCTGGGGTAGAGAATTCCAAAGATTCACCACCCTCTGAGTGAAGAAATTTCTCCTCATCTCAGTCCTAAATGGCCGACCCCTTATTCTGAGACTGTGACCCCTGGTTCTAGACTCCCCAGCCAGGGGAAACATCCTCCCTGCATGTACCCTGTCAAGCCTTGTAAGAATTTTGTATGTTTCAATGAGATCACCTCTCATTCTTCAAAACCCTAGAGAATATAGGCCTAGTCTACTCAATCTCTCCTCAAAGGACAATTCCCCCATCCCAGGAATCAGTCTGGTGAACCTTTGTTGCACTCCCTCTATGGCAAGTATATCCTTCCTTAGGTAAGGAGACCAAAACTGTACACAGTACTCTAGGTGTGGTCTCACCAGGACCCTATATACAGTAAACTCTTGTTTAAACGGCACTTTATCATCCGGAATACTTTAATAACCGGTGACATGAACCTGTCATTCATGAAAGAAAGACTTATGAAATAATACTGAGTGGCCTGCGGGTGGCGCTGTCCAGGGAGAGTATAAATACTCAGGCACGGGCCCAGCTTGCGCAGGACATTCTTAACAGGAACTAGTGAAGGCCACAACTAGACCTCCATGTTGTGAAACAGTTGATTAAAGCTTTGTTTAACGCTTAGACCAAGTGCCTAGTAGTTTTCTTACGTCAACCGGCACAAAACAACACCTCAATAACCGGTAATCTTGCCGAATCCATCCATTTAACAGAACATTCTGTAGGTGAGTACCCAATTATACAGTACATTTCTTGATTTTTTATTTTTGTTTGTGTTAAAAATTGCCTTGGTAGGTATACCTCTCTGTTATCCAGAATTTTTCATCAACTGGCACCATCCTAGGTCCCATAGGTGCTGGATAAGAAAGAGTTTACTGTAATTGCAGTAAGACATCTTTACTCTTATACTCAAATCCTCTTGTAATAAAGCATACCATTTGCTTTCCTAATTGCTTGCTGTACCTACATGTTAACTTTCAGTGATTTGTGTACAAGGACACCCAGGACCCTCTGAACACCAACATTTCCCAATCCTCACCATTTAAAAATACTCTGCTTTTCTATTTTTCCGACCAAAGTGAATAACTTCACAGTTCTCCATATTATATTCCATTTGCCATGTTCTTGCCCACTTACTTAGCCTGTCTAGATCCCCTTGAAGCCTCCTTGCATCCTCCTCACGACTTACATTCCTACCCAGCTTTGTATGATCAGCAAACTTGGATATATTACATTTGGTCCCCTCATCCAAATCATTGATGTAGATTGTGAATAGCTGAGGGCCAAGCACTGATCCTTGCGGCACCCCACTAGTTACATCTTGCCAACCCGAAAATGACCCGTTTATTCCTACTCTCTGTTTCCTGTCCGTTAACTAATCCTCAATCCATGCTAGTATATCACCCCCAATCCCATGAGCCCTGATTTTGTTTAATAACCACTTGTGTGGCACCTTATCAAATGCCTTCTGAAAATCCAAATACACCACATCCACTGGTTCGCCCTTACCGATTCTGCTAGTTACAACCTCAAAAACTCTAACAGATTTGTCAAACATAATTTCCCTTTCATAAATCCGTGTTGACTCTGCCCAATCCTATTATTATTTTCTAAGTGCCCTATTACCACGTCCTTAGTAATAGATTCTAGCATTTTCCCTACTACTGATGTCAGGCTAACTGGTCTGTAGTTCCCCGTTTTCTCTCTCCCTCCTTTCTTAAATAGTGGGGTTCCATTTGCTATCTTCCAATCCGCAGGAACCTTTCTAGAATCTATGGAATTTTGGAAAATGACAACCAATGCATCCACTATCTCTATAGACAACTCTTTCAAAACCTTAGCATGTGTCAGCCATCAGGTCCAGGGGATTATTGGCTTTCAGTCCCACTAATTTCTCCAGTAATTTTTTTTACTAATACTAATTTCCTCTTGTTAATTTCCCTTGTTCACTTTGACAGTAAAGTGCTTATTGCAAAGAGCTTATTCAGTGTTAGTGAATGACTGCAGTATTGTTGGAGGTGCTGTTGCTCAGATAAGATATTAAACAGAGGCCCGTTGATCTGCTCAGTTGAACGGTAAAAAGTTCATGGTCAAATAGCCCCCAGAAACTGGAAAATCAAATGCCATGAATATGGCAGGTTGCGTAACGCAGTAAAAACTCCCCCTGAAGCAATGTGGAACCTTTGAAAACCGAGCCAATCTTTCAGCATTGCAATTAACAGCCTCGTTCTACCTCATTGCTGACTCAAGCAATCAGTGTAAAAAGCTCTTGACATACATCAGACACATTGAGACACCATCAGTTCACGTTTTCAATCCGTTTGCAGATTCTCCCTCCAGGCTTCTCCTTATGTTCCGCCTGACTTTCTCAACAAGAACAACAACTTGCATTTATATAGCGCCTTTAACATAGTAAAAGGTCCCAAGGTGCTTCCATGAGCGTAATCAGTCAAAATTTGACACCGAGCCACATAAAGAGATATGAGGACAGTTGACCAAAAGCCTGGTCAAAGAGCTAGGTTTTAATGAGCGTGTTAAAAGAGGAGAGAGAGGTAGAGGGGCGGAGAGGTGTAGGGAGAGAATTCCAGGGCCTAGACGGCTGAAGGCACAGCCGCCAATGGTGAAGCAATTGAAATCGGGGATGCACAAGAGGCCAGAATTGAACGAGTGCAGAGTTCTCGGAGGGTTGTAGGGCTGGTGGAGGTAACAGAGATCGGGAGGGGCGAGGCCATGGAGGGATTTGAACACAAAGTTGAGAATTTTAAATCTGAGGTGGTGCCGGACCGCGAGCCAATGTAGTTCAGCGAGCACAGGGGTGAAGGGTGAACGGGACATGGATCGAGTTAGGATACGGGCAGCAGAATTTTGGATGAGCTGAAATTAACGGAGGGTGGAAGATGGGAGACCGGTGTTCTTCAAGGTATTGTCACTCTTGCTAAGGTACGTGCCCCTAGGCCTCCTCCGTCCTCTGGCTCCTCGCACAGGTGGCTTTTCTTCAAGTAGGCAGCAGGATGTATGATCCTGATCACACGTGCACCTTCCAGCAGGGATCACTGGACCGTAATCAGGAGCCGGAACCGTGCCTGTTTTGTTTTTCTCCCTTCCCTAGCCCTGTAACGCTGAGGCCCGTTTGAGTGCCCCTATTTCTGCCCGTAACTGGGATCAGCCAACACAGGACAGACTGAAGCCAGGAACATCTGGTCCACATGGCATAGTTAACACTACATTGGGCAGGGCCTTTACCTTACAGGCCCCGTCTTCTCTCTCAGGCGGGGATAAAATATCCCATGGCACTATCTCGAAGAAGAGTAGGAGAATTTCCCCCGGTGTTCTGGCCAATATTTATCCCTCAACCAATATCGCTACAAACAGATTATCTGGTTTTATCACATTGCTGTTTGTGGGAGCTTGCTGTGCATAAATTGGCTGTCGCGTTTCCCACATTACAACAGTGACTACACTTCAAAATTACTTCATTGGCTGTAAAGCGCTTTGGGACACCCTGAGGTTGTGAATGGCGCTGTATAAATGCACTTTCTTTCTTTCGTTCTTTCGTTCTTTCTGCAGGAAATATAATCACAGGGGAGGTCTCAAGCTGGAGCTGCGGGAGACACAATACCTCAGTAGACTGTCATCAACATTAATTGTAAAGGGATATAAATTGAGAGCCATTTTGAAAAAATGTCGATCTAATCAGCACCATATAATGATCTGAATGAATAGACTGTGGCTCGGAGTAATGAATGGGTAATCTGTTTCGCTTCTGCCACAGCAAGTCTCTGAAGCACTCTGCGCTGAGACATTGTGCCAGGGAGGCAACAGGAAACAGTCCTGCTGGGCAGCAACACAGCTTTACTTCTCTGAGCAACCTTAGAGTGAATTTAAATTCCTCATCCTTATGAACAAACCTGTCCACAGCCTTGCCTCCCCCCGCCCACCTCTGCAAGCTTCTCCAGCCTAGTGTCTCCTATCTTGTCTGATCTTCTGTTCATTCCTCTTCCCCTCACTCCAACATCCTTGACAGAGCTTTCAACCATCTCACCTAACTCTCTGGAACTCCCTCCCTATACCCTACTTCACTTTCCTTGACCAAGCTTTCAAAGCCCTTTCAAGATCCAAGATTCAAGGGGTTTGATAGGGTAGACGTAGAGAAGACGTTTCCACTTGTGGGGAAGTCCAAAACTAGGGGCCATCAATATAAGATCATCACTAATAAATCCGATAAGGAATTCAGGAGAAACTTCTTTACTCACAGAGTAAAACACCAGCATGGACCTGTTGGGCCGAATGGCCTGTTTCTGCGCTGTACATTCGATGTAATTCTATGTAATCTATCTCTTTGACCAATCTTTCAGTCACCTCTCTGAATCCACCCACAAAGACTCGTTTTCCATTCCTTTCTTCCTCTGAGGTGTCGGCCATAGCTCAGTGGGTCGTACTCTTGCCTCTGAGTCAGAAGGCCTTGGGTTCAAGCCCCCAGTCCAGAGACTTGAACCTATAATCTAAGCTGAAACTCCAGTGCAGCATTGTCGGAGGTGCCATCTTTTGGATGAGATGCGAAGCCGAGGCCCTGACTGCTCCCTCAGGTGGATGTAAAAGATCCGAAGGCACTATTCGGAAAAAAAGTAAGGAAGCTTTCCTGGTGTCCCGGCCAGTATTTATCCTTCAACCAAGACCTAAAAAAAAGCCCCAGATGATCTGATCAGTTATTTGGTTGCTGTGAAATGTTGCTGTGTCAAAAACTGGCTGCGCATTTCCCGAGATGACAACAGTGACTCCCCTTCAAAAGTACTTCATTGGCCGCAAAGTGCCTTGGGACATCCTGAGGTCATGATAGATCTTTGGTTTTTTTCATGCCCTCCTGCACCACTGGGGCATCTGTTCTCATTTTGTGTATATTTCGTGCTCTCCCACTAGGAACTGGAGTGAAATTGCCCAAATTCACATTGCATTCTTACAGCCAGGAGACAGAGGACACTTTCACCCTGTCAGTCGAGCCTGAATTTGAACCCAGGTCCCAAAGGTTTTCTACCCTGTTCCAAAACTTTACACTTATATAGCATCAGTCGGGGTTGGGTTGGGGGGCGGGTGAGGAGGGTGGGGGGCAAGGACGCGATACTGAGGAGGAATTAGTGAAAGAGTTATGGAATGTGGTCTGTCGGACAGATAGGTTTCGAGGAAGCTCTTGAAGGTGCGGAGAAAGGTAGCAAGGCATGTAATGTGTAGCAGTGAGACAGGTGGAAGTTCTGCCACCGACAGTGGAGTAGAGTAAAAGGGCTGCCTGGAGTAGACCAGAGGCACAGTAGGTGGTTCAGGCTAGGGTGTAAGGCTGGGGGAGGTTGCTCAAGTAGGGTGGGATGAGGACAAAAACATAGAAACATAGAAGATAGGAGCAGGAGCAGGCCATTCGGCCCCTCGAGCCTGCTCTGCCATTCGATGAGATCATGGCTGATCATCCAAATTCAGAACCCTGTCCCTGCCTTTTCCCCATATCCCTTGATCCCTTTAGCCTTAAGAAATATATTCAACTCCTTCTTGAATATATTTAATGAATTGGCCTCTACTGCCTTCTGTGGTAGAGAATTCCACAGGTTCACCACTCTTTGGGTGAAGAAATTCCTCCTCATCTCAGTCCTAAATGGCTTACCCCTTATCCTTAGACTGTGACCCCTGGTTCTGGACTCCCCGACCATCGGGAACATCCTTCCTGCATCTAGTCTGTCTAGTCCTGTTAGAATTTTATAAGTTTCAATGAGATCCCCTCTCATTCTTCTAAACTCCAGCGAGTATAAGCCCAATCGACCCAATCTCTCCTCATACGTCATTCCTGCCATCCCAGGTATCAGCCTGGTGAATCTTCGCTGCACTCCCTCCATGGCAAGAACATCCTTCCCAAGATAAGGCGACCAAAACTGCACACAATACTCAAGGTGTGGTCTCACCAAGGCCCTGTACAACTGCAGCAAGACATCCTTGTTCCTGTATTCGAACCCTCTCGCTACGAAGGCCAACATACCATTTGCCTTCTTAACCGCCTGCTGCACCTGCATGCTTACTTTCAGCGACTGGTGCACAAGGACACCCAGGTCTCGTTGCACTTCCCGTTCTCCCAATCTATTGCCATTCAGATAATAATCTGCCTTCCCGTTTTTGACACCAAAGTGGATAACCTTGCATTTATCCACATTATAATGCATCTGCCATGATTCTGCCCAATCACCCAACCTGTCCAAATCATACTGGAGTTTTTCGGCATCCTCCTCACAGCACACACACCCACGAAGCTTTGTGTCATCTGCAAACTTGGAGATATTACATCTCGTTCCCTCGTCTAGATCATTAATATATATTGTGAATAGCTGGGGTCCTGGGACCGATCCCTGCAGTACCCCACTAGTCACTGCCTGCCACTCGGAAAAAGACCCGTTTATTCCAACTCTTTGCCTTCTGTCTGCCAACCAGTTCTCTATCCATGTCGATACCTTGCCCCCAATCCTATGTGCCTTAACTTTACACGCTAATCTATTATGCGGCACCTTATCGAAAGCCTTCTGAAAGTCCAAATACACCACATCCACTGGTTCTCCCTTATCTATTTTACCAGTTACATCTTCAAAAAATTCCAGTAGATTAGTCAAGCATGATTTACCTTTTGTAAATCCATGCTGACTTTGTCCGATCCTGTCACTGTTTTCCAAGTGCTCTGCTATTACATCTTTTATAATGGACTCCAGCATTTTCCCCACTACCGATGTCAGGCTTATCGGTCTATAATTCCCCGTTTTCTCTCTACCACCTTTTTTGAATAGTGGGGTAACATTAGCTACCCTCCAATCCATGGGTACTGTTCCAGAATCTATTGAATTTTGGTAGATGACCAGCAATGCATCTACTATTTCTAGGGCCACTTCCTTAAGTACCCTAGGATGTAGATTATCAGGCCCTGGGAATTTATCGGCCTTCAATCCCGTCAATTTCGCTAACACCATTTCCCTACAAGTACTGATTTCTTTCAGTTCCTCCCTCTCATTAGTCCCTATGTTCCCCGACATCTCTGGGAGGTTATTTATGTCCTCCTTTGTGAAGACAGAACCAAAGTATGTATTTAATTGGTCTGCCATTTCTTTGTTCCCCATTATAAATTCCTCTGATTCTGACTGCAAGGGACCTACGTTTGACTTCACCAATCTTTTCCTCTTCATATATCTATAAAAGCTTTTACAGTCAGTTTTTATGTTCCCTGCAAGTTTACTCTCATACACTATTTTCCCCCTCTTAATTAATCCCTTTGTCCTCCTTTGCTGAATCCTAAACTGCTCCCAATCCTCAGGTTTACTGCTTTTTCTGGCCAATTTATATGTCCTCTCCTTGGATCTTATGCTATTCCTTATTTCCCTTGTTAGCCACGGTTGAGTCACCTTTTTTGTTTTATTTTTATGCCAAACTGGGATGAACAAATTCTGTAGTTCATCCATGCGGTCTTTGAATGTTTGCCATTGCCTATCCACCGTCAGCCCTTTGAGTAACATTCCCCAATCAATCCTACCCAACTCGCGCCTCATACCATCGTAGTTTCCTTTATTTAAATTCAGGACCCTAGTCTCCGAGTCAACTACTTCACTCTCCATTTTAATGAAGAATTCTATCATATTATGATCGCTCCTCCCCAAGGGGCCTCGCACAACAAGATTGCTAATTAATCCTTTCTCATTACATAATACCCAGTCTAAGATGGCCTGATCTCTAGTTGGTTCCTCGACATATTGGTCCAGGAAACCATCCCGTATACATTCCAGGAATTCCTCCTCCACAGTACTGTTACTAATTTGGTTAGCCCAATCTATATGTAAATTAAAGTCACCCATGATAACTGCTGTGCCATTATTGCACGCTTCTCTAATTTCCCTTTTAATGCCATCCCCAACCTCCGCATTACTGTTTGGGGGTCTGTATACCACTCCCACTAACGTTTTCTGCCCCTTGGTATTTCTCAGTTCTACCCATACAGATTCCACATCATCAGAGCTAATATCCTTCCTTACAATTGTGTTAATCCCCTCTTTAACCAGCAATGCTACCCCACCTCCTTTTCCTTTTTGCCTATCTTTCCTGAATATTGAATACCCCTGGATGTTGAGTTCCCAGCCTTGGTCACCCTGGAGCCATGTTTCCGTAATCCCAATCATATCATATTTGTTTACCTCTATTTGCGCAGCTAATTCATCCACCTTATTACGAATGCTCCTCGCATTAAGACACAAAGCCTTCAGGCTTGTTTTTTTAATGCTCTTAGACCTTTTAGAATTATTATTTACTGTGGCCATGTTTGATTTAAACCCTTGATTTCTCTGACTGCCACCTTTGTTTTTCTCCTTCCTGTCTTTTGCTTCCATCCTTGTTTCCCTTTTCTCTGTCTCCCTGCTCAGGTTCCCAACCCGCTGCCATTTTAGTTTAAATCCTCCCCCAGAGCACTAGCAAACACTCCACCTAGGACATCGGTCCCGGTCCTGCTCAGGTGCAAACCATCCGGTTTGTACTGGTTCCACCTCCCCCAGATCCGGTTCCAATGTCCCAGGAATTTGAATCCCTCCCCCTTGCACCATTCCTCTAGCCACGTATTCATCTGAAATATCCTTCTATTTCTACTCTGACTAGCACGTGGCACTGGTAACAATCCTAAGATTACTACCTTTGAGGTCCTATTTTTTAAGTTACCTCCTAACTCCCTATATTCAGCTTTTAGGACCTCATCCCGTTTTTTACCTATATCGTTGGTACCTATATGCACCACGACAACTGGCTGTTCACCCTCCCCCTCCAAAATTAAAATTAGTGCATTGGAGGACCGGGGCTTAAAGGGTTAAATTAAGAGGACAAGTTGCATAGACTCTTGTATTCCCATGAATATAAAAGATTAAGGGGTGATCTAATTGAAGTGTTTATGGTAAGTAAAGGAGATGATAAGGATAGATAGAGAGAAACTATTTCCTCTGATGGGGAGTACAGAACAAGGGGGGGGCATAACCTTAAAATTAGAGCCAGGCCGTTCAGGGGTGATGTCAGGAAGCACTTCTTCACACAAAGGGTAGTGGAAATCTGGAACTCTCTCCCCCGAAAAGCTGTTGAGGCTGGGGGGTCAACTGAAAATTTCAAAACTGTGGTTGATAAATTTTTGTTAGGCAAAGGGTATTCATGGTTAGGGAACCAAGGCAGGTAAATGGAGCTGAGATACAGATCAGCCATGAATAGGCTCGAGGGGCTGAATGGCCTACTCTTCCTCCTATGTTTCGATAAGAATGTTAACGGCAGGAAGGATTAAAGAACTGGGGAAAAACACAGTAGACGAGATAGGCGTTAAAGAAACTTTTAAAGACAAAGCAATATTTGAAGCAGAGCTAGACAACAGACCAGGACAGCGGGATTAGTTTCGGATGAGGAGAGATTGAGTAGAATGGGCCTATACTCTCTGGAGTTTAGAAGAATGAGAGGTGATCTCATTGAAACATACAAGATTCTGAAGGGGATTGACAGGGTAGATGCTGAGAGGTTGTTTCCCCTGGCTGGAGAGTGTAGAACTAGGGTTATAGTCTCAGGATATGGGGTCGGCCAGTTAAGACTGAGATGAGAAGGAATTTCTTCACTCAGAGGGTTGTGAATCTTTGGAATTCTCTGCCCCAGAGGGCTGTGCATGCGGAGTCTTTGAGTATATTCAAGGCTGAGATAGATGGATTTTTGGACTCTAGGGGAATCAAGGGATATGGGGATAAGGCAGGAAAGTGGAGTTGAGGTCGAAGATCAGCCATGATCTTATTGATTGGCGGAGCAGGCTCGAGGGGCCTACTCCTGCTCTTATTTCTTATGTTCTTATGCTTCTAGCAAAGAGCTGGCACAGACAGGATAGCCAAAATGGCCATTATGGACAAAATGCTGTAAACTTCTAGCTTTATGAGAAACTTGCAGCGAGCAGCGTCTTAGTGGCTGAAGGTTGGGCTCTGGAGGTGGAGAACAATCAGCTGAGGACAAGCAAAAATTCATAGCCACACATCAGAAATCTTTATTTAGATAAATCTATCCCATCATTAGGCATCACTTTCATAAGAAAGAAAGGGGGAAAATTGAGTCATGCCCCCTTTGGGGCGCTAACTTCGCCGGGGCGCTACCGCCCTGAAAACATTAGCACCCCCGCGGCCGAAATTCATCGGTAGCGCCCCAAGAGGAAAGCGGGACATTACTGGAAGCGCCCCGCCTCCCTCTTGGGGCGCTGCGAGGGAATATCGCGGCACGTCGCGCCGCGGTACTGCAGACTTCAACCCCTTCTTAAAGGGGAGGAGCCTTGCATAGCGTGATCCGGGGCCCAGCTGGGCCACCAGGGATCGGAGTGCCGGCAAAAGAGCCCAGCACTCAAGAGAAGTGCCGGGCTCATGGAGCGCAGCCGGCACTCCGCGGGGGGGGGCGGGGGTCAGGAGGCCGGGGACGGGAGTGGAGGCAGGTGCTGGCAGGCGGCCAGCAACAAAAATGGCCGCCCGGCACCTCACCTTTAATTAGCGCCGCCCCAGCCATAGGTAGGACCCCCTGACCCTGTCGGACATAGCATCCAGCGTAAAGACAGGGGGCGCTACCGAAGATCGCAGCCGGGGCACTGCGCACGGCGATGACATCATCACCAGCGGCGCAGCGCTAATGGGTACCGCTGCCGCTAACCTCCCGCTGAATTTCGCAGGAGGCGTTAGCGGCGCTGCGCCCAGGCGCTAGTTGCTTTTAGGGCGCTAACAGGCGGCGTAAAGCAACCAAATTTTTCCCCCAAAGACTTGCATTTATACAGCGCCTTTCACAACCTCAGGATGTCCCAAAGCGCTTTACAGCCAATGAAGTACTTTGTGAAGTGTAGTTACTGTTATAATGTCGGGAAATACGGCAGCCAATTTGCGCTCAGCAAGCTCCCACAAACAGCAATGTGATAATAACCAGATAATCTGTTTTTGTGATGTTGGTTGAGGGATAAATATCGCCCAGGACACCGGGTAAGAACTCCCCTGCTCTTCTTTGAATAGTGGCATGGGATCTTTTACGTCCACCTGAGAGGGAAAATAGGGCCTCGGTTTAACGTCTCATCCATAAGATGGCACCTCCGATAGTGCAGCACTCCCTCAGCACTGCACTGGGAGTGTCGGCCTAGATTATATGCTCAAGTATCTGGAGTGGGGCTTGAACCCACAACCTCTGGGTCAGAGGTGAGAGTGCTCCCCACTGAGCCACGGCTGACACAATTAAGGTGCACCTTCTCCGCTCATTACGCAGCAGGTTCTTTAATATAATTCAACTATCAACAACTATAGAGTGAGTTTGCTTATCCTGTGCTGTCACTAGTTTCAGCTGCTTGGCCTTGGGGGAAAGGGGGAAAGGCTGGTCTTTGCTACCTTTCAGAACCAAAGGGAATCAACATCAATCATCCAGAATCATTGCCGCACAGTGAACTGAGAAAATCGTCTTCATGTTACAAGACGAATATTAGCAGAGACAAGCAGGCAGCTAAGTTGGGAACAAGCCCATTGATGTAAGAGGTGACAGGGCCCATCAACACTCTGAGCACAGGAGGAGCTGAGCTGCTTCCTGTGCAATGCCCCAGGAGAATCCATTCTCCTGAAAACTTCAAGACATTCCTGATGGTTCTGTCGATAAATGCAGGCTTGGCTATGATCAGGAGCCTTATCTGCCAGAAAGGTCTCAGGCCCCATCACTGGTTTGCACTGAATCTGCAGGACTCGGGGGAAGATCTTAATGGCCGGACCGCATTACCATAAATGTTCTCGCTGACCCGCCCGAACACGGCCAGATCAATCCAAAAGCAAAATACTGCGGATGCTGGAAATCTGAAATAAAAACAGAAAATGCTGGAAATACTCAGCAGGTCAGGCAGCATCTGTGGAGAGAGAGAAACAGAGTTAATGTTTCAGGTCGATGACCCTTCGTCAGAACTGGAAAAAGCTGGAGATGGAACAGGTTTTTAAGCAAGTGTAGGGGCAGGGAAAGGGGAGGAGGGGAGGAAAGAACAAAAGGGAAGATCTGTGATAGGATGGAAGGCAGGAGAGATTAAGAGACATTAAGAGAGATTAAAAGATGGTGCAAGGCAAAAGGAGATGGTAATGGGACAAGTTAAGAAACAAAGGATGGCTCTAGATGAAGTGTAAATGGCACTGGCAGAATGATCGACAGCTGCCATGTGGAAGAGAGAAATAAATAAATGAATGGGGAAAAAAAAGGTCAATCAATTGGCAGGCTGGCGGCCAGGAACGGGAATTTGGTGGCAGGAGGCCGCAGCCGGGGAGCCAAGTAAGTGGCAAGGGGGGAGCTTTAGACACGATCGGGTGGGTGGGGGGTGCCCGGAGCAAGGGAGGCCCAAGGCTTATTCCCTGAGGGCCGGAGGAGCAACTCCTGGCCCACAAGGAAACCTGAAATTAAATTTAATTACTTGTCTTGCCCACGATTTGGTTCCCGGCAGATCTGGTCTGACGGTGAAGCCGTCACTCGTCGCCCCCTCCCCCCCCGCCCCCGCCGGCTCAGTCCTCTGATTAAAATTGCAGTCGGGTCCTGATGACATCATCAGACTCGATCTGCACATTTAAAGAAGGACCCCGCTATCTTCCTGCGGGTGTCCCGCATCGCCTGCTCAAAAGAGCATTTTAACATCGGGACACAGCGAGAAGGTAGAGGGATCAGAGAGGGTAAATGACGGTCCTCATTTCAACCGCCTCCTCCCCACCACAACCACCACCCCACCCCCGCCATTCCTGACCGGGTTCTGCCAAGCAGGGGGGTTAAAATCGGGGTCATTTATGATTCTAGGAATTTATTGTCTAAACTCCCACATGCATAGGAAACTTGAGGAAGGTGTAGGAGGCATCTGTGGAACTGCGGCCCAGTGACCGCAATAGCGGAAGGGAAAACATTGAAAAGATGTGTGCAAAACTGTCGAGGACAGACTGGTAGGGCCGGATTTTGATACTGGGGCGGGTTGGGGTCGTGTCATCCACTTTTCGTGTTATCCACCCGACTGCAATTGGATGTGGGAGATTGATGCGATTTTCACCTAATTGGGCAATTGAGTTCCAGCATGTGGGAACCCATGACCCAATTAGTGTTTTCAGTCTGAAAGTTGCCTCTGATGATGTCATCATTGCTGCTGCATTGAAGGTCTGCAAAGACTGCCTGGCCTTTGCTGTGAGAGGACCTAGATGCAAAATGAGCAGCAGCAGCCCTAAGTCTGCTCCCAGATAATTTTTGCACCACCACTCCCAGATATGTCTCCTCCTCATCCATCCAGCCAAATGTGCTCCCGCCAGGTTTCACATTCGTGGTTCAGAACAGGCGTGCTTCACATAGAAAAAGGGTTAAAATCACAAAGGCCTTTCAAAATGGCATTATTGAGGCAATTTAGTGCTTGTTAAGGGCCTTAACAGCCTATCCCGCCTCTTAGAGGCGGGACGGAGTCGGGACCAGCAGACACGATTTAATGAAAATTGTGTGGAGGCGGGATGGAGGCAGGCTTGTGCCCACCCGCCAGTTTTCGCAATTTTAACCCCCCCCCCACACCTCCAAACCCGCCTCCACGGGTCAATGAAAATCCAGCCCGTAGAGTTTCTCAAGTAAGTTTCTTTCAGCTGAGGTGCCTGTTCAAGTGTGGAGTACACTCAGGGTTACGAGAATCGACACTGTTTGCTCAATAATCACTTCTAGGTCATTTCGTTTTGGCAACTTTTTCAGTAGATGCCCGTCTGTCGATAAATGCTTCCTGTACACTTTTTCTAGATTAAATGTCATTTACTTATCTTCAGCCGTTTGGTTTGATTTACCAAGAGCCCTTTGCATATCGACAGTCCTCCCTACACTGCTCGCCTGGCTGCATATTTGGGTGACATCAGTAAACCTGGTAACAGCAACAACAACTTGCATTTATATAGCACCTTTAACATAGAAAAACATCCCAAGGCGCTTCACAGGAGCGTGATCAGACAAAAAGCTCTACAGCGAGCCAATGAAGGGGATATTAATCGACAGAATAAGAAAAGGGGATTCATCTATCAGGGTCACTCCAGCAAATGGTGTAGGAAGCTTCTAACTATTCATATTCTCTAAGTCCCTGTAATCACTCAAAGCCTCAACTATCCATCTCTCATGGGCTGGATTTGAACTTATTGCTCTCTCGAACAACACATCTTCGGCAGCACCTCCCAAACCTGTGACCTCTTCCACCTAGAAGGACAAGGGCAGCAGGTGCATGGGAACACTACCACCTCCAAGTTCCCCTCCAAGTCACACACCATCCTGACTTGGAAGTATATCGCCGTTCCTTCATCGTCGCTGGGTCACAATCCTGGAACTCCCTCCCTAACAGCACTGTGGGAGTACCTTCACCACACGGACTGCAGCGGTTCAAGAAGGCGGCTCACCACCACCTTCTCAAGGGCAATTAGGGATGGGCAATAAATGCTGGCCTTGCCAGCGACGCCCACATCCCATAAAACGAATGTAAAAATTTTTTTACATGGCAGCGCATCACATTTAAACATCTCAAAGCCCTTCAGATACAATGAATTACTTTTGGAGTGCTGGATAGGCAAATGAGGCAGGCATTCTGCATCAGCAATGCCCCCACGAACAGCAATGAGACCGATTAGTGTTTATTTATTTGGGGGTGTAATTCATTGAGAAAGTAACGCTGGCCAGGGCACTGGGAGAATTCCTTCCTTTTCTTCAAATAATGCCACGGGATTTTTCACATCCATATGAACTGACAGAGTAACTGTCTTCAGATGCGACTCCCCCCGCACCCCGCATGACTTTCACATCGAACCCTTTCAATTGGCAGGGAGAGAAGGCAATTGTCCGATCGACAACTAGGACAGTGCACAGGCCCACCCAATCTCATCTGCTCCTTCAGTTGATAACCTGTGCAAATGACCTTGGCTTAACTCTCACGTAATGGGGCAGCACAGGAGTGTCAGCTTAGGTTAGATCCTCAAGTCCCAATGCAGGACTCAGAAACACAACCTTCTGACCCAGAGGTTAAAGTGCTGCCAACTGAGGCGAGCGGCAAGCTCGATCACCAGGAATCTGGACAGCTTCCGTTTCAATTCCGATTGTAATTGCTCCGCCACTGGCGGCCGTGCCTTCAGCTGCCGAGGTCCTAAGCTCTGGAATTCCCTCCCTAAACCTCTCCACCTCTCTTTCCTCCTTTAAGACGCTCCTTAAAACCTACCTCATCTACCCTCATTTCTCCTTATGTGGCTGGGTGTCAAATTTTGTTTGATTATTGCTCCCGTGAAGCACCTTGGGACGTTTTACTACATTAAAGTCGCTACATAAATACATTTGTTGTTGTTGAAGACGCTCAATATTCAGCAGCACCTCCCAAACCCACAACCTCTAACACCTAGAAGGACAGCAGACACATGGGGACACCATCACCTTCCAGTGCCCCTCCACGTCAAGCAGCATCCCCACTTGGACATCTGTGGCCGTTCCTCCATCTTCGTTGGGTCAAAATCCTGGAAGTACCTACTTTTAACATCACTCTGAGAGCAACTTCACCACATGGACTGCAGCGGTTCAAGAAGGCGGCTCACCACCATCTTCTCAAGGGTAACTAGGGATGGATAATAAATGCTGGTCTTGCCAGCGACACACAGAACTCACGAATGAATTTAAAAAAAAGAACTCAGCAATACAAGGTTTGAGCTCATTCCACAACTGAATGCAAAAATGGAGGAGAAGAGATCGGGTGGGCTTGTGCATTCTCAATTAAGAGAATCATAGAAACATAGGATCGTTACAGCACAGAAGGAGGCCTGTCGAGCCTGTGCCGGCTCTCTGCAAGAGCACTTCAGCTGTCCCACTTCCCTGTCCTTTCCCCGTAGCCCTGCAAATTTTTCCCTTCAGGTACTTATCCAGTTCAAACGTGATATCAAGAAACGGCTGAGTGCACTGGATACAGCAAAGGCTTTGGGCCCCGACAACATCCCAGCTGTCGTGCTGAAGACTTGTGCTCCAGAACTAGCTGCGCCTCTAGCCAAGCTGTTCCAGTACAGCTACAACACTGGCATCTATCCGACAATGTGGAAAACTGCCCAGGTATGTCCTGTCCACAAAAAGCAGGACAAATCCAATCCGTCCAATATCAGTCTACTCTCAATCATCAGCAAAGTGATGGAAGGTGTCGTCGACAGTGCTATCAAGCAGCACTTACTCACCAATAACCTGCTCACTGATGCCCAGTTTGGGTTCTGCCAAGACCACTCCGCTCCAGACCTCATTACAGCCTTGGTCCAAACATGGACAAAAGAGCTGAATTCTAGAGGTGAGGTGAGAGTGACTGCCCTTGACATGAAGACAGCATTTGACCGAGTGTGGCATCAAGGAGCCCTAGTAAAACTGAAGTCAATGGGAATTGGGGGGAAAACTCTCCAGTGGCTGGAGTCACACCGAGCTCAAAGGAAGATGGATGTGGTGGTTGAAGGTCAATCATCTCAGCCCCAGGACATCGCTGCAGGAGTTCCTCAGGGAACTAGGCCCTACCATCTTCAGCTGCTTCATCAATGACCTTCCCTCCATCATAAGGTCAGAAGTGGGGATGTTCTCTGATGACTGCATAGTGTTCAGTGCCATTCGCAACTCCTCAGATAATGAAGCAGTCCATACCCGCAAGCAGCAAGACCTGGACGACATTCAGGCCTGGGCTGATAAGTGGCAAGAAACATTTGCGCCACACAAGTGCCAGGCAATGCCTATCTACAACAATCGAGAGTCTAACCACCACCCCTTGACATTCAACGGCATTACCATCGCCGAATCCCCCACCATCAATATCCTGGGGGTCACCATTGACCAGAAACTTAACTGGACCAGCCACATAAATACTGTGCCAACAAGAGCAGGTCAGAGGCTGGGTATTCTGTGGCGAGTGTCTCACCTCCTGATTCCCCAAAGCCTTTCCACCATCTACAAGGCACAAGTCAGGAGTGTGATGGAATACTCTCCACTTGCCTGGATGAGTGCAGCTCCAACAACACTCAACAAGAAGCTCGACACCATCCAGGACAAAGCAACTTGCTTAATTGGCACCCAATCCACCGCCTTAAACATTCACTCCCTCCACCACCGGCGTACCGTGGCTGCAGTGTGTACCACCTACAAGATGCACTGCAGCAACTCGCCAAGGCTTCTTCGGCAGCACCTCCCAAACCCGCGACCTCTTCCACCTAGAAGAACAAGGGGAGCAGGCGCCTGGGAGCACCACCACCTCCAAGTTCCCCTCCAAGTCACACACCATCCTGACTTGGAAATATATCGCCGATCCTTCATCGTCGCTGGGTCAAAATCCTGGAACTCCCTCCCTAACAGCACTGTGGGAGTACCTTCATCACACGGACTGCAGCGGTTCAAGAAGGCGGCTCACCACCACCTTCTCAAGGGCAATTAGGAATGGGCAATAAATGCTGGCCTTGCCCACATCCCGAGAATAAATGTTAAAAAAAAAGTTATTCTGAAGAGAAGTGTATTTCTTTTTCCACTAAGTTGGAGGTGGGTTATCATGTGAGTTCCTGGTTCAAACATAAGAAACATGGAACAAGAAAAGGCCTTTGGGCCCAGTGAGCATTGTGCTACCACAGACAATATACAGTCTGCTCTGTGATAGACTCCACCATTAAGCACTAAGGAAAGGCTTTGCAAGGTTTTACCTGTCACGTACTTGGTGGGACATCACAGCGCCTCCGACCATCAATGAGGCTGTGCCGTCGATTGGTAGGATGCCGACTCATAGGTTCACGACTTCAACTGCCGCCGTGGTGGAGGTACTGAGAGCTGGCTGTGAAGTCCCTAGATCCCTTTCATATCTCTCTAATAAGGTGAATCAAGCAAAGCACCAGAATAATTGACACCCGACATTATTCATCCTTGACTGAGATACAGAGTAGAAACTTAGGAGCCTAGATGCAACGGGTATCTGTGTTCACTAAATCATGCACTGGATTTTATTTTTGAGAAATTCTATTTTCACAATAAAGCCCTGACCTAAATTAACTTTTTTTCTCATTTATTATTTTCTTTTTTCCCCCTTTCTATATTTATCTGGCTGTGAGGCCAGGCAGGAACTCAGTTTCAGATCTTGGATGCCATCTGTTGGGAGATGTGCTACAATGGTTTAGGAATAATACTTTGAACATAGTCTTATGTTCAAAGTGTTATTCTCAAACTATTGTAGCAACACCTTGTTTTGATAAAGAGGCCCTGAAATTCTGTGACGGTTCTCCCTGTCTCCCACTGTAGCTTCAATGGAAACCCCCAGAGAAACAGCATAAACGTCTGCGCTTATATCATTATAAAAATGAGAAGTCGCACAACACCAGGTTATAGTCCAACAGATTTATTTAATTTTACAAGCTTTCGAAGCAGTTTGCTCCTTCGTCAGGTAAGTTAGCAATGAGAGAATCTCCCAGAATTCACAATTTAAACCCAGACAAAATCTATTCACATTATTCCCTACAACAAAGAGCACAGCCAAGACAATGAGATGTGTCCCAGGGGGTCCAACGTGTCAAACCACCTGCTGGCTGCATATCCTGTCAATTTGTGTTCTTGTGTTAAGTCTTTTTTTAAAAAAACAACAACAAAAAACCCTGGGAAGACCGGCCATGATGTCAAGTCACGTTCTGTATCGTGACATGAACCCGATATCGCGATTGAGGCCATCCTCATGAGTGCGGAACTTGGCTATCAGTTTCTGCTCTATGATTTTGCGCTGTCGTGTATCTCGAAGGCCACCTTGGAGAACGCTTACCCGCAGATCCGAGGCTGAATGCCCCTGGCTGCTGAAGTGTTCCCCGACTGGGAGGCAACCCTCCTGCCTGGCGATTGTTGCGCGGTGTCCGTTCATACGTTGTCTCAGTGTCTGCATGGTCTCGCCGATGTACCATGCTCTGGAGCATCCTTTACTGCAACGTATCAGGTAGACAACGTTGGCCGAGTCACATGAGTATGTACCGTGTACATGGTGGGTAGTGTCCTCACGTGTGATGATGGTATCTGTGTCCATGATTTGGCATGTCTTGCAGAGGTTGCCGTGGCAGGGTTGTGTGGTGTCTTGGTTGCTGTTCTCCTGAAAGATGGGTAATCTGCTGCGAACGATGGTACTTTTGAGGTTAGGTGGCTGCTTGAAGGCGAGTAGTGGAGGCGTGGGGATGGCCTTAGCAAGGTGTTCGTCGTCATCGATGACATGTTGAAGGCTGCGAAGAACATGGCGTAGTTTTTCCGCTCCGGGGAAGTACTGGACGACGTAGGGTACTCTGTTGGTTGTGTCCCGTGTTCGTCTTCTGAGGAGGTCTATGCGGTTTTTTCGCTGTGGCCCGTCGGAACTGTCGATCGACGAGTCGAGCGTCATATCCCGTTCTTACGAGGGCGTCTTTCAGTGTCCGTAGGTGTCCATCACGTTCCTCCTCGTCTGAGCAGATCCTGTGTATTCGCAGGGCTTGTCCATAGGGGATGGCTTCTTTAACGTGGTTAGGGTGGAAGCTGGAGAAGTGGAGCATCGTGAGGTTGTCCGTGGGCTTGCGGTAGAGTGAAGTGCTGAGGCGTCCGTCTTTGATGGAGATTCGTGTGTCCAAGAATGAAACCGATTCTGAGGAGTAGTCCATGGTGAGTTTGATGGTGGGATGGAACCTGTTGATGCTATCGTGTAGTCCTTTCAGTGATCCTTCGCCGTGGGTCCAAAGGAAGAAGATGTCGTCGATGTATCTGGTGTACAGCGTTGGTTGGAGGTCCTGTGCAGCGAAGAAGTCTTGCTCGAACTTGTGCATGAAGATGTTGGCGTATTGGGGTGCGAATTTGGTCCCCATGGCTGTTCCGTGTGTTTGGGTGAAAAAATGGTTGTCGAAGGTGAAGACATTGTGGTCAAGGATGAAGCGGATGAGTTGTAGGATGGCGTCCGGAGATTGGCTGTTGTTGGTGTTGAGTACTGAGGCTGTCGCAGCGATGCCGTCATTGTGGGGGATATTGGTGTAGAGTGCCGATACGTCCATTGTAACGAGGAGTGTTCCTGGTTCAACTGGTCCATGGGTGCTGAGTTTCTGCAAGAAGTCTGTAGTGTCGCGACAGAAGCTGGGGGTTCCCTGTACGATGGGTTTCAGGATGCCCTCGACGTACCCAGAGAGGTTCTCACACAGGGTTCCGTTGCCTGATACGATAGGACGTCCGGGTGTGTTGGCTTTGTGTATCTTTGGGAGGCAGTAAAAGTCTCCTACGCGGGGAGTACGTGGGATGAGAGCGCGTAGGATGTTTTGAAGGTCTGGATCGAAGGTCTTGATCAGTCTATTGAGTTGGCGGGTGTGTTCTTTGGTCGGATCTGCGGGTAGCTGTCTGTAGTGTTCCTGGTTGTCCAGTTGTCGGTATGCTTCTTTGCAATAGTCCGTTCTGTTCTGTATGACGATGGCTCCTCCTTTGTCCGCTGGTTTGATGACGATGTTGCGGTTGGTCTTGAGTGCGTGGATGGCGTTGCGTTGTGCTCGGGTGACATTCTGGACTGTCTTGTGAGTACGGCTGATGAATCTGGCGTTGATGCATTTCCTGACAGCTTGAGCATACATGTCAAGCTTAGGGTTGCGACCCTCCGGAGGGGTCCAATTTGACTCTTTCTTCCTCGGTTGTAGCACTGCGGTTCCCTCTGTCTGCTGTTCCGGATCATTGATTGTCCCATTAGGAATGTTGCTGACATCTTGGGATTTGTGGTAGTATTCCCGGATCCTCATTCTCCTGATGAATTCCTCTGTGTCCGCCGCGAGACCAATGGGGTCCATTTTGGTGGTGGGGCAGAACTTGAGCCCTAGGGCGAGAACTTCGATTTCGTCTGGTTGAAGGGTGTGGTCCGACAGGTTGACGATGGACTTCCCTGTGGTTGCAACCGTGGTACCGGGGGAGGCTTGGTTGTAGCTGGTGGTTACGCCGAGTTTCTCAAGCTTCCTGTTCTTGATGCGCATGTAGGCAGCGTAGTTCCGTTGCCTCGTCTGTTTGGCAGTGTCTCGTAGCTGGTCTGCTGTGTCCTGAGCACAGGCTGAGAGCATGGACTCTATCTTGGTTTCGAGGTTGCGACATCTGCTGTAGAGCTGGTGTACGAGATGGTTGAGGAGTGTGCGAGAGGTACGACGGCAAAGTCTCTCAGCGTAGTCTGTGTTGTATGTCGACTTGAGTGGGTTCGTGATCTGTAGTCCTTTCGGAATCTTGTCTGCTTTCTTGCATCTCTGCAGGTACTTGATGTCTGTGTCAATATGCGCGATCTTCTTGGCGATTCTCTCCACTTTGAGCCGGCAGTTTGCGGTGTCAATAGAGGTCATGATGTGGATCATTATAGGCATAAGTCTGCATCCTCCCAATCGATGGACCAATCATTGGCATTATGGGACCACACCACAGTATGTCAGTGCTCCTTTTAAGGTCCTTAGTTCCTGTGCGCTGTTCATCTCCAAAAAAATCAAACAACCCTCCGACTCCTATTGAGATCTGCGGTCCTCCGATTCTGGCCTCTTGAGCATCCCTGATTTTCATCGCTCCATCACCGTGCCTTCATCTGCCTGGGTCCTAAGCTCTGGAATTCCCTCCCTAAACCTCTCCACCTCTCTACCTCTCTTTCCTCCTTTAAGATGCTCCTTAAAGCCTACCTCTTTGACCAAGCTTTTGGTCACCAGTCCTAATATCTCCTTATGTGGCTCAGAGTCAAATTTTGTTTGATAACGCTCCTGTGAAACACATTGGGACATTTTACTAAATTAAAGGCGCTATATAAATGCAAGTTGTTGTTGATGCTCTGAAGTGCTGTTGTTGCAAGAAAAACTGCTTGTGGTGCATGGAGAGGTCACGGCTCAAATAAGGATCTTTCTCTTTAATGTGCTGCTAAGTTGACAATGGTAAACGGCGTTTGCATTATATGTGACAAGACTGATGTGGAAAGACACTCATTTCCACTTTGATCGAATGCCGAACTGCACCCTCTAATCAGCTGGTCAATGGAAGAAAGAGACACTTGCCTGTATTTGCCTGTGTAAATTAACTCATGCCCGATACGAGACTCCCAAAACAAGCGCTCTACTCGGAGCTCCGACACGGCAAGAGAGCCCCAGGTGGGCAGAGGAAACGCTTCAAGGACACCCTCAAAGCCTCCTTGAAAAAGTGCAACATCCCCACCGACACCTGGGAATCCCTGGCCCAAGACCGCACAAAGTGGAGGAGAAGCATCCGGGAAGGCGCCGAACACCTCGAGTCTCTTCGCCGGGAGCAAGCGGAAGCCAAGCGCAGGCAGCGCAAGGAGCGCACGTCAACCCAAGCACCCCACCCACCCGCCCCTTCAACCACCGTCTGCCCCACCTGTGACAGAGACTGTAGGTCCCGCATTGGACTCATCAGTCACCTGAGAACTCATTTTTAATGTGGAAGCAAGTCATCCTCGGTTCCGAGGGACTGCCTAAGAAGGAAGAAGAAATTAACTCAACCATCCATCAGATGTTTGTCTGGCCAGGACTCCCCTGCTCCACTTTGAATAGTGGCCGTGTGATCTTGTACGTCCACCTGTGAGGGCCTCGGTTTAACGTCTCATCCAAAAAACACCAAGGCCCCGAGCGGGCGTGGAGGGTGTCGACGGAACATGGTGGCAGGGTGGGGGAATCCCAGAGAGGCCGGGACACGGAGATTATGACGAATTTAACGGCAGCACCTCATTAGCATTTTCTTCTTCTGTTTCCCGCACGGCAGCCGACCAGATTGGCCGGTGGGTGAACGGGAAAACCAACAGCAGGAGGCCGCAGCCGGGAACAATCCCCGGCATTCCTGAGGAAGAGTTTGGGGCTTGGAATCGGCGCCTGGTGGACGGGGGCTTGGTGGAGGGGGTGGGGAGAGCCCGGCAATGGTGAGGGAGAGATAGGGCTTGGGGTCGGGACTTGGAGGGAGGGGGAGGCCGAAGGTTTCCTTGAAGGGCCAGGGGGGGGGGGGAAGCGGGCACTCCTGCTCCTCCTGGCCCACAAGCAGTGCTCTAAAAAGCACTAACCTGCGAGCGCAAACTGCTCCCATCCCCATTTCCCAGCCAGGTTTCCTGAGAAACCCAACCGGCTGCTGTTAAATTTAAATCAGGCTCCCAACTGCATTGCGGGAGCCTGATTTAAATATGATAATGGAGTCTGTGTCCTGCCTCTCCAAGACGGGACACTCGCACGACTCGCAACCCGCCGCCATAAAAATGGCGGCAGGCGCGCACGTGGTGGGTCGGGGACGCATTGCCCGATTTTTAAATTTTAAACCCAGCCGGCCCTCAACCCTTCATTGTGCTGAGCTTAATATCGAGGCCCGGATCTTTGGCTTGTCCCAGTTGAGTGATCCCCCCAACCAAAGCCAAAAAAAAAAAGATGGCGGCCGATAGCACCCTGTCGTCACGTACGTTTACCATCGGTGGCAATGAACTCCCTGTGACACAGGGACTAACCACATCCTGAGGAGATCTCCACGCTGTCATAGTCACCGGAGCCTTCTCATATATATTAAACCGCTGCTGCTATAGTTGGGGATACTCCTCACTGTAACTTAAACCTTGCAACAGACCTGAAGATTGATGGAATCTAATCTCGTCGTGACAGTTTGGGCAGTGCAATTACAGCACTCTGAACTGAGCCTCGTGCACAGTCGACCCACCCGGGGGTAAGCTCTGCGCTGTGTAAGCTAACAGCTGGATTCATTGCTGAATTAACCCTTACAGGTCATCATACACAGGAGCCAACATTTACAGCTAGTATCAGCTGTGGCTCAGTGGGTAGCACACTCGCCTCTGAGTCAGTAGGCTGTGGGTTCAAGTTCCCACTCCAGGGACTTGTAACACATAATTCTAGGCTGACACTCCCAGTGCAGTGTTGAGGCAGCGCTGCACTGTCGGAGGTGCCATCTTTTGGATGAGACGTTAAACCGAGGCCCCGTCTGTCCTCTCAGGTGGACGTAAAAGATCCCGCGGCACTATTTCGAAGAAGAGCGGGGGAGTTATCCCTGGGGTCCTGGTCAATACTTATCCCTCAACCAACATAACAAAAACAGATTATCTGGTCATTATCACATTGCTGTTTGTGGGACCTTGCTGTGGGCAAATTGGCCGCCGCGTTTCCCACATTACAACAGTGACTCCACTTCAAAAGTAATTGGCTGTAAAGCACTTTGAGACGTCCAGTGGTTGTGAAAGGCGCTATATAAATGCAAGTCTTTCTTTTTAGTAACACTGCAACTGAATTGGAGATTGTGGTTTGGAGCAGCAGATTTTTGGTTGATGTACCTAAGGACATCTCAAAGGTCTTCACAAGCAATGAACTCAATGTAAAATGGATCCAGATGTTTTCAATAATGGGTTATTTGCATTTATCAATACAGGCATAGAATATAAAAGCAAAGCGATCATGCTAGAATTTTATAAATCACTGGTTAGGCCTCAGCTGGAGTATTGTGGACAATTCTGGGCAACGCACATCAGGAAAGATGTCAAGGTATTAGAAAGGGTAGAGAGGAGGTTTACCAGGATGTTACCAGGGATTGAAGGGATAATTACTAGTCCTAGCCCCTTTAGGGCTACCCCGGATCAGGAGTATTCCCCAGAGGTTCACTTTCAGCTAAAGGTAGAGGTAGCCGAATCCTAAAGACGCTTAATTGGGTCTAAAGGTCCAGACTATCTCTCCCTAAAGGAAAGGAACAACCTGAAAATGTTACCGTCCTCCAGATAGCACTTTTAATAAGTTTAGCTAGACTTTAACGTTCTGGATATTATGACGGTCCGGAAAACTCCCCCAGAATTCTGCAACTCCTCACCAAAGAGTGTACAGAGATTGAGTTCACGAGTTTGATACAGAAGTCTTATGTGAGACAATTCTAAAAATATATAGATTTATTAAAGAACCGACATGTAATTTACAGTTGGTGAGTCAATCGCAACATTAACAGTTCCAAAAAGAGAAAGCTTACAATCTTATTATCAGAGAACCTTACTCTCAAATCTTAACTTCGCTACAGTTTTACAGTTCTTAAAGTTCTATTCAGGATATCCACCAAAATCAAATACCTTTGATCCCCGAGGTACAAAGAGTTGGAGACTTACAGAGCCACCTCTGAAGCCGAGAATCGCTTTGCCCCTTTAAAGTGAGTCTACTATCCCATTTGAGAGTTCAATATTTATACCCTTTTCCAGTGGCATTTCCATTAAAGTTTTCTGCTGATGTAAGCTAATTATCTCTAGTCATTTTTCTGCTGACCTCTGCAATTCTTACAGTCACCTCAGCTGGTAGCATTACAGAATTATGTCTCTTCTCTAGGTGTTCTAAGTTTACCATAAAAAACAGTGTAACGGCAGGTGTGTTTTACTTGATGTCATTTTTACGAAGGCAGATGTTTCTTACTTTTATGTGCTTCTTTACGAAGTGTAAATTAGAACATCTTAACCAGGGTGAACCATTGTCTCATTCCAAAAGGTTTCAATAAGGTTATTGATTCAGTGTCAACAACTATCTTATCTCTATAGCCAGAATGCTTTCACAGCTTTTTTATAGTTAAGTTTCTAGATTTCCAAACCCAGTTTGTCATGTTTTAATAAGGCCAGAATTCTTTCATAAAATGGTGTATTTTTCTGAATAGGTTATATGGCTTACTCCTTCACAGGATGAGGGGCTTCAGTTGTGAGGAGAGGTTGGAAAAGTTAGGACTGTTCTCCTTAGAACAGAGAAGGTTAAGAGGTGACCTAATAGAGGTTTTCAAGCTGATGAGAGGTTTTGATAGAGTAGAGAGAGAAAATTATTCCCTCTGGCGAATGGATCAATAACTAGAGGAGAATTTTTTTTCACTCCGAGAGTTGTGGGGATCTGGAACGCTCGACCTGAAAAGGTGGTGGAAGCTGATTCCATCAATAATTTTCAAAGGGAGTTGGAAGGGTTCTGGAGGATGAGGAACTGACAGGGTTACGGACAATAAGCGGAGGGTGTGGGACTAAGCACGACTGCTCTTTCAAAGAGCCGGCACAGGCACGACGGGCCGAATAGCCTCCTTCTGTGCTGTAAGTTTACATAAGAACATAAGAACATAAGAAATAGGAGCAGGAGTAGGCCAATCGGCCCCTCGAGCCTGCTCCGCCATTCAATAAGATCATGGCTGATCTGATCCTAACCGCCAATCTACTATCTACTATCACAGAACCATCTCCTGCATCTAACAGAATTGCACACACAAAATAGGAGCAGAATCAGGCTGCACGGTCCCTGGGCCCGCTCCACTACCCACAGGGCCATGACCGATCCGAACCTAGACTCATGTCCAAATTCCTGCCCGCTCCCCGTAACCCTTAATGCCCTTTACTTCTAGGAAACTGTCTATTTCTGTTTTAAATTTATTTAATGATGTAGCTTCTATAGCTTTTTGTGGCAGCATATTCCATGGACCTACCACCCTCTGAGTGAAGTAGTTCCTCCTCATCTCAGTTTTGAAAGAGCAGCCCCTTATTCTAAGACTATGTCCCCTAGTTCTAGTCTCACCCGTCATCGGGAACATCCTCCCCGCATCCACCCGATCCAACCCCTTCACAATCTTATATGTTTCAATAAGATCGCCTCTCATTCTTCTGAACTCCAATGAGTAGAGTCCCAATCTACACAACCTCTCCTCATATGACCACCCCCTCATCCCCGGGATTAACCAAGTGAACCTTTTTTGCACTGCCTCGAGAGCAAGGATGTCTTTCCTTAAGTAAGGACACCAAAACTGTATGCAGTATTCCAGGTGTGGTCTCACCAATACCTTGTACAACTGAAGCAATACCTCCCTATTTTTATATTCTATCCCCCTAGCAATGAAAGCCAACATTCCATTTGCCTTCTTAATCACTTGCTGCACCTGCATACTAACCTTTTGAGTTTCGTGCACCAGGACCCCCAGATCCCTTTGCACTTCAGTACTCTCCAGTTTCTTGCCATTAAGATAATAAATTGCTCTAGGATTTTTCCTGCCAAAGTGCATCACCTCACACTTTCCAGTGTTATATTCCATCTGCCAAATCTCTGCCCACTTACTTAGCCTGTCTATGTCCCCTTGCAGGTTTTTTATGTCCTCCTCACTCATTACTTTCCCTCCCATCTTAGTATCATCTGCAAATTTTGGTATGTTACACTTGGTCCCTTCCTCCAAATCGTTAATATAGATTGTGAAGAGTTGGGGACCCAGCACTGACCCCTGTGGAACACCACTAGTTACTGATTGCCAGTCTGAGAATGAACCATTTATCCCAACTCTTTGCTTTCTGTTAGATAGCCAATCCTCTATCCATGCCAGAATATTACCCCCAATCCCGTGATTTTTTACCTTAAGCAATAATCTTTTGTGTGGCACCTTGTCAAATGCCTTTTGGAAGTCTAAATACACTACGTCTACTGGTTCCCCTTTATCCACTCTATATGTTACTTCCTCAAAGAACTCCAGCAAATTTGTCAAACATGACTTCCCCTTCGTAAAACCATGCTGACTTTGTCCTATTAAATTATGATTATCCAAATGTCCTGTTACTGTTTCCTTAATAATGGACTCCAAAATTTTACCTACCACTATGAAATGTAGCCGAAGAATAGAACATTTGGGGAAAAAAAGATTTCCCAGGATTTTCCTTTGGTACCATGGAAACGGAAGACCAGCAATTAGCCGCGCACCTAATCTCTTCCCAACTTCAGCAGCTGAAAACCTTTTACAAGGAGGGAGAAAGAGTGAACAGTGAGCTTTCAGTCACACTGTGACGGTGTCATTTTCCTTCCAACACACCGCGGCAAATTCTCCATCCTTTCACCTCTCGCCCCAAAACAGATTCAATTTTCTTAATCACAACAGACCGCTCAGTGAGATGAGAAACTCCAAAGTGGTGCTGTACTGATCCTTAAGAGTGAGGAGGACTATTTTGGGACAATGCTCTTGACACCTGGGGTCTGAGTTCTGATGTAGTGCAGACGACAGGGAGAAAGCGAGAGGAGCGGACCTGGGATAAAGAGCGAGAGGAGCGGTCTCTCTCCGTGACGCAGGGAAGAATCTGAAAAAAATTCTAAATCTGAAAAAGTGACGTCAGAGGAGTGGTGCAGCTCGACGAGCTACAGCTAAGGAGCAGAGCCGAGTAAAAAAGCAGGAACCGGAGCAGTTTAAAAAGGAGCCCCTAATAAAGCGGTGGGAGAGAGAGAGCAGCCTGGCAGCATCAGGGAGAGAGGAAAAAAAAACATTCAAAGTGACGTCACCACAAGGGAAGGAGCTGATTGGTGAGTAGCTGGTGAGTTTTTTTTTGTCCAGATCAGGGCCAAGTCTTAGTTTATTTCTGGTAAGTAGTCTAATAAACAGAGGCATGGCAGAGCACCTCAGTCCCATCGAATGCACACCCTGTGCCATGTGGGAAGTCCAGGATGCTTCTCGTGCCTTGGGCAATCACGTGTGCATGAAGTGTCATCAGCTGGAGGAGCTCGAGCTCTGGGTTTCGGAGCTTGAGCAGCGGCTGGCGTCACTGCAATGCATCCACGAGGCTGAGAGCTTCGTGGATAGCACAGTTCGGGAGGTCGTCACCCCGCAGCTTAAGAGTGTGCAGGCAGAGATGGAATGGGTGACCGCCAGACAGACAATGAGGACCAGGCAGGTAGTGCAGGAGCCCCTTAGTGCATCTTGTTCTCTAACCGTTCTGAATACTGCTGAGGGCGATAGTTCCTCTGGGGAGTGCAGCCAGAGCCAAGTCCACAGCACCACGGGTGGTTCAGCTGTATTGGGAGAGGATGAGGAAGGTCAGGAAAGCAATAGTGATAGGAGATTCGATAGTTATGGGAGCAGACAGGCGTTTCTGCAGCCGCAGACGTGATTCCAGAATGGTATGTTGCCTCCCTAGTGCCAGGGTCAAGGATGTCACTGAGCGGCTGCAGAACATTCTGAAGGGGGGCGGGTGAACAGCCAGAGGTCGTGGTCCACATCGGTACCAACGACATAGGTAGAAAGAGGGATGAGGTCCTGCAGGCAGATTTCAGGAAGCTAGGAAAGAGATTAAAAAGCAGGACCTCAAAGATAGTAATCTCCAGATTACTCCCGGTGCCACGAGCGAGTGAGTATAGAAATAGGAGGATAGCGCAGATGAATGCGTGGCTGGAAAAATGGTGCAGAAGGGAGGGCTTTAGATTCCTGGGACATTGGGACCAGTTCTGGGGGAGGTGGGACCTGTACAAGCCGGACGGGTTGCACCTCAACAGGGCCGAGACCAATATCCTCATGGGGAGGTTTGCTAGTGCTATTGGGGAGGGTTTAAACTAGCTTGGCAGGGGGATGGGAACCTAAGCATAGATTCAGAAGGGAGAGAAGCAAAGCTGGAAATGGAAGGCAGAAAATTAGTATGTGTGTTTGGAAGGCAGAGGAAACAAAGGCTAGAAAATAGACAACAAGGGAGTTTGGCAGTGCTTAATGGTATTTACTTTAATGTAAGGAGTCTAGGGAATAAAGCAGATGAGCTGAGGGCACAGATAGACACATGGAGGTATAATATCGTAGCTATTACTGAAACATGGCTTAAGTAGGACAGGAATGGCAGCTATATATTCCTGGTTACCGGGTTATCAGACAAGATAGAGAGGGGGATAAAAAAAGGAGGGGGGGGTCGCAATATTGGTTAAAGAAACAGTTACAGCTGTGAGGAGGGATAATATGTTAGAAGTATCATCAAATGAAGCCATATGGGTTGAACTGAAGAACAAAAACGGAGCAATCACGCTGCTGGGAGTGTACTATAGACCCCCAAAACAGTCAGAGGGAGCGAGAAGAGCAAATATGTAGGCAAATTTCTGAGAAGTACAAAAACAGTAGGACAGTAACAGTAGGGGATTTCAACTACTCAAATATGAACTGGGATAAAATCCATGTAAAAGGTATAGAGGGCGCAGAATTCTTAAAATGCATTCAGGAGATCTTTTTTAGCCGGTACGTAGCAAGCCCCACAAGAAAGGTGGCAGTTCTGAACTTAGTTTTAGGGAATGAAGCTGGGCAGGTGAAAGGGGTATCACTGGGAGAGCATTTTGGTGGTAGTGATCAGTGAGATTTAGCGTAGTTATGGAAAAGGACAAAGACAGACCAGGAGTAAAAGGCTAATTTTGCTAAGCTGAGATGTGATTTAGCGAAACTGGAGAGGAAACAGCGACTGGAAGGTAAATCAGTGTCAGAGCAGTGGGAGGCATTCAAGGAGGAGATAGTGAGGGTTCAGAGCAAGTATGTTCCCACAAAGAGAAAGGGTGAGACTAACAAATCTAGAGCCCCCTGGATGTCAAGGACCATACAGGGTCGGAAAGGCAAAAGAGGGAAGCTTATGTCAAGTACCGAGCTCTCAATACTGCAGAAAGCCGAGAAGCGTATAGAAAGTGCAGGGGTGAAATTAAGAAAGAAATAAGGAAAGAAAATAGAGGGCATGAAAAAAATATTGGCAAGCAAAATCAAGGAAACCCCAAAGATATTTTATAAATACATAAAGAGCAAGAAGATAACTAAGGAAAGAGTAGGACGTATTAGAGACCAAAAAGGTAACCTGTGTGTGGAGGCGGAAGACGTGGGTTTGGTTCTTAATGAATACTTTGCATCTGTCTTCACAAAAGCGGGGGATGATGCAGTCATTGTAGTTAAAGAGGAGGAGTCTGAAATTAAGGATGGGATAAATGTAGTAAGAGAGGAAACATTAAGCGGTTTAGCATCTTTGAAGGTAGATAAATCACCAGGCCCGGATGAAATGTATCCCAGGCTGTTAAGGGAAGCAAAGGAGGAAATAGCGGAGACTCTGACCATCATTAACCAATCCTCCCTGGTTACAGGCATGGTGCAGGAGGACTGGACGACTGCTAAAGTTGTATCATTGTTTAAAAAGGGAGAAAGGGAAAGACCGAGTAATTACAGGCCAGTCAGCCTAACCTCAGTGGTGGGCAAATTATTGGAAAAAATTCTGAGGGACTGTATTAATCGTCATTTAGAAAGGCATGGATTAATCAAGGACAGTCAGCATGGATTTGTTAAGGGAAGGTCGTGTCTGACTAACTTGATTGCATTTTTTGAGGAGGTAACAAGGAGGGTCGATGAGGGTAATGGTCGACGGGTGTTTTTGTGACTGGAAGGCTGTTTCCAGTGGGGTTCCGCAGGGCTCAGTACGAGTTCCCTGGCTTTTTGTGGTATATATCAATGATTTAGACTTCAATGTAGGAGGCATGATTAAGAAGTTTGCAAATTATACAAAAATTGGCTGCGTGGTTGATAGTGAGGAGGAAAGCTGTCGACTGCAGGAAGATATCAATGGACTGGTCAAGTGGGCAGAAAAGTGGCAAATGGAATTCAATCCGGAGAAGTGTGAGGTAATGCCTTTGGGGAGGGTTAACAAGGCAAGGGAATACACAATAAATTGTAGGATACTGAGTAGAGGAACAGAGGGATGTTGGAGTGCATGTCCACAGATCCCTGAAGGTAGCAGGACAGGTAGATAAGGTAGTTAAGAAGGCATACGGGATACTTTCCTTTATTAGCCGAGGCATAGAATATAAGAGCAGAGAGGTTATGCTTGAACTGTATAAAACACTAGTTAGGCCACAACAAGAGTACTGCATGCAGTTCTGGTCACCACATTACAGAAAAGATGTGATTGCACGAGAGAGGGTACAGAGGAGATTTATGAGGATGTTACCAGGATTGGAAAATTTTAGCTATGAGGAAAGATTGGACAGACTGGGGTTGTTTTCTTTGGAACTGTGGAGGCTGAAGGGAGACTTAATTGAGGTGTATAAAATTTTGAGAGGCCGAGACAGAGTGGATAGGAAGGATCTGATTCCCTTAGCAGAGAGGTCAATAACCAGGGGGCATAGATTTAAAGTAATTGGTCGAAGGATTAGAGGGGAGTTGAGGAGAATTTTGTTCATCCAGAGGGTGGTGGGGGTCTGGAACTCACTGCCTGAAAGGGTGGTAGAGGCAGAAACTCTCACCACATTTAAAAAATACTTGGATATGCACGTGAAGTGTCATAACCTACAAGGCTGTGGACCAAGAGCTGGAAAGTGGGATTAGGCTGGATAGCTCTTTGTCGGCCAGCACAGAAAAGATGGGCTGAATGGCCTCTTCTGTGCCGTAAATTTGTATGATTCTATGAATTTTTCTCCCTCTCTATACATATATATATATGTCTCTCTTTCTCTCTCACTCTCTCATGCTCTCTTCCCCTCTCTCTCTACCAGCCTAACATTGCTACATTTGGCCTAAGAAGGAACTTGCAACTCTATAGCACCTGATCATATCCTTAGGACATCTCAAAGCTCTTCACAAGAAATGAATAACTTTTGAAGTGCAGATGCTGTTTCTCTGTACACAAATGCAGCAGTTCATTGTAGACAAGGTCCCACAAGCAGCAGGTGAGATGAACAACCACTTAGTCTGACGTTTTTAAGTGTTGTTGGTTGAGGAAGGAATGTTGACCAGGACACCCAACTCTTCAAGGAAGAGTGTCATGAGTTTTTTTTTTAATGTTCTCCTGAACAGGCAAATGGCGCTCAGTGCATGTCTCATCTGAAGGACGACACCTCTGACAATGCAGCACTACCTGAGTGCTGCACTGAATTGGCAGTCTAGATTATGTGCTCAGGTCTTGGGAGAGGGGCTGGAAACGTTATCATCAGGTTGCAGTTGCTGCTGCCAACATGACTGATCTATCGGATCTCTCGGATTCTGAGTGATGGGCAGAGGAAGCGTTGCTGGCTCCTGGACTCTTCCACCCTCTGCAGATAACTGAAACTACGAGCTCAGTATAATGTTGGTGATTTCATTTTTAATCGCACTTTGGAAAGACTCATGAATCATGGTGACAGCGGTGAAAAATCGTGGAAGAGAGTGAAAGCTGTCAAGCGATATAGCAATTGGAATTGGCACCAAGGGAGATTTTAACCTGGATTGACACAGTAGGTTTTCCTCTATAAAATGAGAGTGTGTCCGTTATGTTCGATAGCTGTTCTTGAGAAATTGTTGGTAGCTGTTTTCTTCCTTTTAATTCTTAATTTACCTTCAACTGTGTCTCCTCCTCTCCTGAAGGCACTAACTCACAAACCTAGTTGCCTTCCAATACCCCAGTAAGTGTCTGCCGTGGCTCAGTGGGTAGCACTCTTGCTTCTGGGTTTGAAGGTTTGTGGGTTCAAGTCCCCCTCCAGAGTCTGGAGTACAAACATCTAGGCTAACACACCAGTGCAGTACTGAGAGAGTGCTGCACTGTTGGAGGTGCTGTCTTTCGGATGAGATGTTAAATCGAAGTCCAGTCTGCCCTCTCAGGTGGGTGTAAAAGATCCCATAGCACTATTTTGAAGAAGAGCAGGGGAGTTCGCCCCGGTGTCCTGGCATGTATTGACTCCTCAACCAACACCTAAAAACACATTATCTGGTCATTATCTCATTGCTGTGTGTGGGAGCTTGCTGTGCGCAAATTGGCTGCTGCGTTTCCTACATTACAACAGTTGCTACACTTCAAAAGTACTTCATTGGCTGTAAAGCGCTTTGGGAAGTCCTGAGGTTGTGAAAGACGCTCTATAAATGCATGTCTATTTTTTTTTCTTTCAATGGTGAGCCTAGACAGAGAGTGCTGTCAGGTTATTTAACTGTGGAGGGTCATCACAACTAAGCATAATCCTCTACTATTGTCCAGAGGCGCACATTTTATAGCATGTGGCATCTTAAAGTTAGAGCTAGGCAATTTAGGAGTGAAGATTTTTGTTAGGTAAGGATATCAAGGGAATATGGAACAAAGTTGGGTAAATAGAGCTGAGTTACAGATCAGCCATTTTCTAATGGCGGAACAGGCTCAAGGAATTGAACGGTCTGCTCCTGTTCCTATTTCATTGAGAGCACGAAACGTACAGAGTCATAGGATCATAGAATCTTACAGCACAGAAGGAGGCCATTGTGACGTTCTTACTACATTAAAGGCGCTATATAAATGTAAGCTGTTGTTGGAGAATCTCTGTTGGGATTAAGGGGAAGAAAATAGAACAGTGGGCAGTACCGCAATCTTTCCTCAGAATTTTTCCCATCCTATTGTGACACTTCCTTATCAATTAGAATCATAGAATGATATAGCACAAAAGGAGGCCATTCGGCCCATCGTGCCTGTGCCGGCTCTTTGAAAGAGCTGTCCAATTAGTCCCACTCCCCCGCTCTTTCCCAGCTGCTGAAACTCTCATCCAAGCCTTTATTACCTCTAGACTTGACTATTCCAACACACTCCTGGCTGGCCTCCCACATTCCACCCTACGTAAACTTGAGGTCATCCAAAACTCAGCTGCCCCGTGTCCTAACTCGCACCAAGTCCCGTTCGCCCATCACCCCTGTGCTCGCTGACCTACATTGGCTCCCGGTTAAGCAGCGCCTCGATTTAAAAATTCTCATCCTTGTTTTCAAATCCCTCCATGGCCTCGCCCCTCCCTATCTCTGTAATCTCCTTCAGCCCCACAACCCCCCGAGATATCTGCGCTCCTCTGATTCTGCCCTCTTGAGCATCCCTGATTATAATCGCTCAACCTTTGGTGGCCGTGCCTTCTGTTGCCTAGGCCCTAAGCTCTGGAATTCCCTGCCTAAACCTCTCCTCCTCGCAACCTCTCTCTCCTCCTTTAAGACGCTCCTTAAAACCTACCTCTTTGACCAAGCTTTTGGTCACCTGCCCTGATTTATCCTTATGTGGATCAGTGTCAAATTTTTTGTCTTAAAATACTCCTGTGCAGTGCCTTGGGTCGTTTTACTACGTTAAAGGTGCTATATAAATACAAGTTGTTGTTGTTGTAGTTGTTGTTATTATAGCCCTGCAATTTTCTCCCCTTCAAGTATTTATCCAATTCCCTTTTGAAAGCTACTATTGAATCTGCTTCCACCGCCCTTTAAGGCAGCGCGTTCCAGATCACAACAACTCGCTGCGTAAAAAAAAAAAATTCTTCTCATCTCACCTCTGGCTCTTTTGCCAATTACCTTAAGTCTGTGTCCTCTTGGCTGATTTATTTTTTCCCTTCCGTAGTTTAGAAGATTGCTCAGGTGTGTTCTATCCACAAAAAACTGGATAAATCTAACCTGGCCAATTAACGCCCTATCGGCCTCCTCCTGATCATCAGCACAGCGATGGAGGGAGTCATCAATGGTGCCCTCAAACAGCGCCGTATCCTCCAATAACTTGCTCGCCGACACTCAGTTCAGGTTCTGCCAGAACCACTGGGATCCGGATCTCATCACAACCTTGATCCAGACAAGGTCCTTCTAGCTGAGCGCCTAGGAGGAGAGGTGAGAGTAGCTGCCCTTGGCATCAAGGCAGCATCTGACCAAGTGTGGCACCAAACAGCAACTAGCCATGTAAGGTGGCCTGGGGTAAAATAAAGGGTTAAATTGTAGAGTGCTGACGCCAGCTGAAAAAAAAAGATGCAGCGTAGCAGGGTTCCATTCTGTGCTAAATCACTATTTTAATGATTCTGTGGAAAAAAGGACAGATCCTACCTGGCATTTAGGCTTATCAGTCTCTGAATGATTGAGAACAATCGTGCATGGCACTGCTTGGCTCCAGCATCCTTGGAATTTAATAAGAAAATGGCTTGGTGACCTCAAGAAGGAGAGATAGGGAAAATGTGCTTACTGTAGCCAAGTTAAGGGCGTCGAAACAGGGTGATTGGAGGAGTGAGTCACCTTCGCCCATGTCAAGGGAACCATTGTAAATTATAATTGATCACGTACTGTAGCTTAGAAATGTAAAATTGCATGTGGGTCAGGTGTGATCAGTTCGTGCTGCACATGCCTTATAAAGAAGGGCATTTTTGGGAAGGGACTTTTAAGCTCAAAAAGGTGTGAAAGTAGCAAATTTGGATTCGGAAGTTCGATCAACCAGAATACTGAGCTCAGAACTGTAATGTATTTATGGAATTTAGAAGGTTAAGGGGTGATTTGATTGAGGTTTTTAGGATTTTGAAAGGGTAGATAAAGGGAAACTTTTTCCGCTGGTGGGGGAGTCTAGGACAAGGGGGGACATAACCTTAAAATCAGAGCCAGGCCATTCAGGAGAGAAGTTAGGAAACACTTCTTCACACAAAGGGTGGTAGAAGTGTGGAACTCTCTCCCACAAAAATAAGTAGCTGCTAGCTCAATTAATAATTTTAAATCTGAGATTGATAGATTTTTGCTAGACAAGGGTCTTAAGGGATGTGGAGCCCAAGTGGGTAAATGGATTTAGGATAGCGATCAGCCATGATCACATTGAATGGCAGAACAGGCTCGATGGGCTAAGTGGCCTACTCCTGTTCCTATATTTCTATGTATGATGCCACATCGACCAGTGTGATTGTAAACACGATGCGGATTAAATATATGCTTAACTGCTATTGTAAGTACTATATGCTTAATAAATCCATGAGTGCTGACCTTAATGCTTGAAGAACCTTATTGATTATGAGGAATAGATAGAACATCTAATCATAAATAAATAACAATATCTAACAAGCAAAACTGAAATCAATGGGGACCAGAGGAAACGCTCCAGTGGCTGGAGTCATACCTGATGCTAGGAAGATGGTTGTGGATGTCAGAGGCCAGTCATCACAGCTGTTGGATATCACTGCAGGAGTTCATCAGGGAAGTGTCCTTGGCCTAACCATTCCAGTTATTCTCACATTGCTGTTTGTGGGAGCTTGCTGTGCGCAAATTGGCTGCTGCGTTTCCTACATTACAACAGTGACTACATCTCAAAAAAAGTACTTTATTGTCTGTAAACTGCTTTGGGACGTCCTGAGGTCATAAAAGGTGCTATATAAAATTGCAAGTACAAAATCAAAATACTGCGGATGCTGGAAATCTGAAATAAAAACAGAAAATGCTGGAAATACTCAGCAGGTCGGGCAGCCTCTGTGGAGAGAGAAACAGAGTTAACGTTTCCGGTCCAGGACCCTTCGTCAGAACTGAAAGGTCCTCGACCTGAAACGTTAACTCTGTTTCTCTCTCCACAGATGCTGCCTGACCTGCTGAGTATTTCCAGCATTTTCTGTTTTTATTATTGTATACAATGCAAGTCCTTCTAGCTATTCTTAATAACCGTAAATAGCACAATGTCACTGCACTACGCTTCTTCCTGGGATGAGAGGGCTGTCCTATGAGGAGAGATTGTGTAGAATGGGCCTATACTCTCTGGAGTTTAGAATAATGAGAGGTGATCTCATTGAAACATAGAAGATTCTGAGGGGGATTGACAGGGTAGATGCTGAGAGGTTGTTTCCCCTGGCTGGAGTGTCTAGAACTAGGGGGCATAGTCTGAGGATAAGGGGTAGGCCATTTAAGACCGAGATGAGGAGGAATTTCTTCACTCAGAGGGTTGTGAATCGTTGGAATTCTCTGCCCCAGAGGGTTGTAAATGCTGAGTCTTTGAATATATTCAAGGCTCAGATCGATAAATTTTGGACTCTAGGGAATCAAGGGATATGGGGATAGGGCAGGAAAGTGGAGTTGAGGTCGATGATCAGCCATGATCTTATTGAATGGCGGAGCAGGCTCGAGGGGCCGTATGGCCTACTCCTGCTCCTAATTCTTATGTTCTTTATGCCCACCTATCCTATCATTCAAACCACCTCTTCACCTCAAGATAATGAAACCTCCTCACCTCTCTCAGTCTTCCCTTCCAGAAACCTTCCAGAAACCATTCCTCCTACGACCTTATTCCTTTAAAAGCCAAGCATTGTGTCACGACTTCTTGATGTACCTGATAGCCTCTCACATTCTTTCAACACTTTGGTGATGCCCTGGACTCCAGTCTCTTACTTAGGTTTCTTAACAATGAAAAAAAATGATTATTGACAATTGCATCCATCATTCTCTTAACAGTTGACACTAACTTACTAAAAAAAAACTATAATAACAAGCCTGGTCCACTCTCGGTTTAACATTTCTGTGTTAAATTACATTCATCTTCAAATCTTCTCTTCAGTTGTTGTATCGAGCCATTTCCTTCACTCCCTGTATTGAATCCCTCTGCTAATCATTTTACTCAACTCCCTTTTAAAGGATTCCTCTGCTCATCCCTCTATTAAGGGAAATTCCTTTGCACAACATCAAATCACTTTGTTCAATTACTTTTGCATTGACTCCAATTCTTATTCTTGTAACAAATTGCTATTGGCAAATTCAGCAACATCAGCTTGAGCGACAACCTCTGGGGCACAGGAATGTCTCGAACTTTCCCACAAAAGGCTGTGGTTGCTGGGGGTCAATTGAAATTTTCAAGACTGAGATCGATAGATTTTCGTTGGGTAAGGGTATCAAGGGATGTGGAACTAAGCCGGATAAATTGAGTATCAATTCCTATGTTCCTATACAAACCGAAGAAAGAAGAAAGACTTGCATTTATACAGCACCTTTCATGACCTCAGGATGTCCCAAAGTGCTTTACAGCCAATGAAGTACTTTTGGAGTGTAGTCTCTGTTGTAATGTAGGAAATGCGGCAGCACACAGCAAGGTCCCACAAACAGTAATGTGTTACTAATCAGATAATCTGTTTCTGTTATGTTGCTTGAATGATAAATATTGGCCCCAGGACACCGGGGAGAACTCCCCTGCTCTTCTTCGAAATAGTGCCGCGGGATCTTTTACATCCACCTGAGAGAGCAGACGGGGCCTCGGTTTAACGTCTCATCTGAAAGACGGCCCCTCCGACAGTGCAGCGCTCCTTCATCACTGCACTGGAGTGTCAGCCTAGAATTTTGTGCTCAGAGTCCCTGGAGTGGGACCTGAACCCACAACCTTCTGACTCAGAGGCGAGCGTGCTACATAGCCAAACACGGAGAGTGACACACACACAGATGCAAATATATTTACTGAGAAAAACGAACAAGCACAAACATCACATCCACACGCGCACAGTACATCGCCGTGGTTACGAGCACTCCAGTGGCCCAATGTGTTAATAGCATGACTGTCAGTGTTCCAGTTACACTAACTGCTGCGGTGCTACATTCCAAGCAGCCACTTTAACCATCGATGGTATTGAAAAATAATTGTTTTTAATTTTTTTAACTGGACAGAATTTATTTCACAAGGGCCTGATTGACAGAACAGCTCAAAGGCAGACATAGTAAAAAAAAACACAATTGAGTTCTGCAGCCTGTAAGTAGAGGTCAGGTGTGTCAGAGCCCATTATAATTCACAGCCACACAGGAGGCTTTTGCATATATATAAGAATATCAGAATAGGAGCAGGAGGAGGCCATACGGCCCCCCGAGCCTGCTCCGCCATTCAATAAGATCATGGCTGATCATCGACCTCAACTCCACTTTCCTGCCCGATCTCCATATCCCTTGATTCCCTGTATATCCCTTGATACACTACACTCCCTCAGTTAGTCCATAAAGGTTTGGATTGGATGGGAGAAAAAGACAGAGGAAAGGGGAGGGCAGAGGAGGCGAGCAGAGGGGAAGGGAGAGGAGGAGAGGAGAGGAGGAGGGGAGAGGAGGAGGGGAGATGTGCGAGGAGGAGAGGAGGAGTGGGGAGGGAAGAGGAGGAGAGTGGAGGGGAGGAGAGGGGAGGTGAGAGGAGAGGGGTGGGGAGAGGAGGAGGAGAGGACAGAGGAGGAGAGTGGAATGGAGAGGAGGATAGGGAAGGGGAGAGGAGGAGAGGAGAGGGGAAGGAAGAAAGGGGAGGGGAAGGAGGAAAGGGGAGGGGAAGAGGAGAATGGAGGGGAGAGGAGGAGAGGGGAGAGGAGGAGAGGGGAGGGGGATAACTAGAAAGAAAAATATGTTCACAAGGAATCTAAGTAAAAAATAGCTGCCACTCATTTGCTTCTGGCTGTATTTTTAATAACATTATGTTGCAATCTGTGATGAGATAATATTGGCTGCAAGATTGGACCCAAGATTGGTATCCGAGGGGCATTGCCAGCACTGAGATCTCAATGTCGGGGCCTTTCAATTGTCTCTGCCAGCAAAACTCCACAATCGTCTGATTCGTGTCCCAGTATCGCAATTCAGGCCAGTCATTGTACCATGCGCTTGTTAGGGGTGATCTGCACATTTCCCTATCCCTACCTGAAAGGTCAGACATGTGGTCATGGAGCAGGCCTCTCTCATTACAAGATAGGCCTCTTCCCCCTCTCCCATAGAATGCAGAATCATGGGGTTTTGCAGGAGGCCATTCGGCCCATTGCGTCGATGCCAGCTCTCTGATCGACCTACCCGCTTTTACATTTTTCATAGAATCATGGGAAAGTCAGAAAGAAAGAACTTGCATTTACATAACACCTTCTACCATTCACAGCCAATGAAATACTTTTGAAGTATAGACACTGTTAGGGAAATGCAGCAGCCAATTTGCGCACAGCAAGGCTCCATCAACAGCAATGAAATTAATGATCAGGTAATCTGTTTTTAATGGTGTTGGTTGAAGGATAAATGTTGCCCAGGACACTGGGAAAATTCCTCTGATCTTCGAATAGTGCCATGAGATCTTTTACACCCACCTTAGAGGGGCGTACGGGACCTCGGTTTAACAATTCATCCAAAAGTGCAGCACTCCCTCAGAACTGCACTGAAGTGTCATCTTAGATTGCATGCTCAATCTCTGAAGTGGGTCTGGAACCCATGACCTTCTTACTATTGTAATTGGGCTTTTATTCTAGAAATTTCCAGAGACACCACTTGTAAACTGGACTCTCCAGTCCAGGACTACATCAATGCCAAACCTAGTAGCTGTCTTAAAGATCTGATAAAATTACAGTTAATTTCTAATCAGGCACCTGTACAAGAAGCAGGACTCCCAGATTACTACAGGGATTCCTACACACACATGAACATCTTTGCTTTACTTTTGCAGAGTGAGTATTGACACCATTGTGTCAGCCAATGAGTTGGAGGTGGGGCAGGCCTTACAGCAAACAGAGTCTATTTTACAACACACAGCAAACAGAATCTATTTTACAACACACAGCAAACAGAGTCTATTTTACAACACACAGCAAACAGAGTCTTTTCAGAAAACAGCAAACAGAGTCTGTTTAAACAGAGGACTTGATATTAACCCTCTGCCCCACCCACCACCAGCCCACCCCGCCCCCCCCCCCCCCGCCCCAACAACGGGCGGGAGAGAGTCGGAGGGATGTTAAAAAATTTTAAATGGGAACATTCCCCCAACCCATTGTCCATTGCCGTTTTTTGGGCGATGGATCTCATGTTGTGCGATTGTCCCACTCTCAAGAGGCGGGACACTTGGTTAACATATTTAAATCAGGCTCCCACAGTGCAATTGGTTTACTCAGATTTTGTAGCTTACGAAGGCTCCCTTCAGTCTTGCTGACACATACATTACTCCAAACATCGTGGACAATAAGCAAAGACCATCACGCATCCTGATCTTGGTCTAGCTCACAAGCCTGGGTTCTTTTACCAAGAAATCGAGGGTTTCAAGTCCATTCTTTCAGTCTGCTTGAAAACTAGTTTCAAAAATCCATAATGAACAGTCCAAAATCCTTCACCATACAGTGAACTGCTTCGAAGTGTTGTGCAGTTAAACACATCAACAATTTTGCCTGTAGCAATGTCCCGCAGACAGCAATGAGATGAATGACCCTCCCATCTGTTTATGGTGGTTTTAGTTACTTTAATATATTAGGAATCCAACTTTTTTTGTTGTTGAGAAACCCAAGTAAAGGCCGGTAATGAATGAAGACTTGGCTTGTGTTCTTTTGATTGAGGGGTGATCTGATGGAGGTGTTTAAAATGTTAAAAGGATTCGATAGGTTAGATACAGAGAAACTATTACCTCTGGTGGGAGAATCGAGAACAAGGGGACACAATCTTAAAATTAGAGCTAGGAACAAAATCAGGAAGCACTTTTCACACAGAGGGTTGTTAAGATCTGGAATTCGCTCCCGCTGAAATAAGAACATAAGAACATAAGAAATAGGAGCAGGAGTAGGCCAATCGGCCCCTCGAGCCTGCTCCGCCATTCAATAAGATCATGGCTGATCTGATCCTAACCGCCAATCTACTATCTATCACAGAACCATCTCCTGCATCTAACAGAATTGCACACACGAAATAGGAGCAGAATCAGGCTACACAGTCCCTGGGCCCGCTCCACTACCCACAGGGCCATGACCGATCCGAACCTAGACTCATGTCCAAATTCCTGCCCGCTCCCCGTAACCCTTAATGCCCTTTACTTCTAGGAAACTGTCTATTTCTGTTTTAAATTTAATTAATGTTGTAGCTTCTACAGCTTTTTGTGGCAGCATATTCCATGGACCTACCACCCTCTGAGTGAAGTAGTTCCTCCTCATCTCAGTTTTGAAAGAGCAGCCCCTTATTCTAAGACTATGTCCCCTAGTTCTCGTCTCACCCGTCATCGGGAACATCCTCCCCGCATCCACCCGATCCAACCCCTTCACAATCTTATATGTTTCAATAAGATCGCCTCTCATTCTTCTGAACTCCAATGAGTAGAGTCCCAATCTACCCAACCTCTCCTCATATGACCACCCCCTCATCCCCGGGATTAACCGAATGAACCTTTTTTGCACTGCCTCGAGAGCAAGGATGTCTTTCCTTAAGTAAGGACACCAAAACTGTATGCAGTATTCCAGGTGCGGTCTCACCAATACCTTGTACAACTGAAGCAATACCTCCCTATTTTTATATTCTATCCCCCTAGCAATGAAAGCCAACATTCCATTTGCCTTCTTAATCACTTGCTGCACCTGCATACTAACCTTTTGAGTTTCGTGCACCAGGACCCCCAGATCCCTTTGCACTTCAGTACTCTCCAGTTTCTTGCCATTAAGATAATAAATTGCTCTAGGATTTTTCCTGCCAAAGTGCATCACCTCACACTTTCCAGTGTTGTATTCCATCTGCCAAATCTCTGCCCACTTACTTAGCCTGTCTATGTCCCCTTGCAGGTTTTTTATGTCCTCCTCATTCACTACTTTCCCTCCCATCTTTGTATCATCTGCAAATTTTGATATGTTACACTTGGTCCCTTCCTCCAAATCGTTAATATAGATTGTGAAGAGTTGGGGACCCAGCACTGACCCCTGTGGAACACCACTAGTTACTGATTGCCAGTCTGAGAATGAACCATTTATCCCAACTCTTTGCTTTCTGTTAGATAGCCAATCCTCTATCCATGCCAGAATATTACCCCCAATCCCGTGATTTTTTACCTTAAGCAATAATCTTTTGTGTGGCACCTTGTCAAATGCCTTTTGGAAGTCTAAATACACTACGTCCACTGGTTCCCCTTTATCCACTCTATATGTTACTTCCTCAAAGAACTCCAGCAAATTTGTCAAACATGACTTCCCCTTCGTAAAACCATGCTGACTTTGTCCTATTAAATTATGATTATCCAAATGTCCTGTTACTGTTTCCTTAATAATGGACTCCAAAATTTTACCTACCACAGATGTTAGGCTAACCGGTCTATAGTTACCAGCCTTCTGTCTACTGCCCTTTTTAAATAAGGGTGTTACATTAGCAGTTTTCCAGTCTGCCGGGACCTTAGCGGAATCCAGGGAGTTTTGAAAAATTATTACCAATGCATCTACAATCCCTACCGCCACTTCCTTCAAGACTCTAGGATGTAAGCCATCAGGTCCAGGTGATTTATCCGCCTTGAGTCCCATTATTTTACCGAGTACCACTTCCTTAGTGATTTTGATCGTGTTTAGCTCCTCTCCCCCTATAGCCCCCTGTTTGTCCAGTGTTGGGATATTCTTAGTGTCCTCTACTGTAAAGACTGATACAAAATATTCATTCAGTGTTTTTGCCATCTCCATATTTCCCACCATTAATTTCCCGGTCTCATCCTCTAAGGGACCAACATTTACTTTAGCCACCCTTTTTCTTTTTATATAACTATAAAAACTCTTACTATCTGTTTTTATATTTTTTGCTAATTTACTTTCATAATCTATCTTCCCTTTCTTAATCAATCTTTTTGTTATTTTTTGCTGCCTTTTAAAGTTTTCCCAATCCTCTGTCCTCCCACTAGATTTCGCTACCTTATATGCCCTTGTTTTTAGTCGAATTACAGTTCATTTCTCCCAGATTACTACAGGGATTCCGACAGGTGGAAGCGGATTCCCATAGCAGCTTTCAAAAGGCAATTGGACATGGACTTGAAGAGGACTCATTTGCAGGGTCATGGGGAAAAAGTTGGGGAGTGAGACTAATTGGACAGCTCTGTCAAAGAGCCGGCACAGGCACGATGGGCCGAATGGCCTCCTTCTGTGCTGTATCATTCTATGATTCGATGATAAAAGGCTGTGGAGGCTGCGACAATTGGAGCTTTCAAGACCGGGAGCGACAGATTCTAGTTAGGTGTAAGGGTATCAAGGGATATGGAGCTAAGGCCGGTAAATGGAGTTACGGTACAGATCAGCCATGGTCTAATTTGAATGCTGGAGCATTCAATGGCTTGAGGCCATTCGGCCTATCGTGCCTGTGCCGGCTTTTTGAAAGATCTGTCCAATTTCCTCCCACAACCCAACTTTTTCCCCATAGCCCTGCAAATTAGTTCTCTTCAAGTGCAAGTCCAATCGCCTTTTGAAAGGCTCGAGGGGTTGAATGGCCTACTCCCGTTCCTAATTTGTGGCTGACACAGGGTGGATATAATTCCGAACAGCTCACATAAGTTGCTGAAAACAACTTGAACAGTCTCCTCATCATCTCTTCCTCCTACACCACGTCTTGTACTGACTGGATCCCTTCAGCACTCCCTTTCCCTTCTGACCTGTGATGATCAGACGATGCTAATTATCAAATACAACATATGGAAAGGATCAATACAGACAAAACAAGAAATGGATCCATACAGGACTCAAACGTGTATCAGATACAAAACATCAAACGGATCAAGACATTATATCAATTTCCCAAGCATGGGATAAAACAAGGAATGAATCGCTCCAGGACTGCAACATATATCAGATGCAAAACATGGAATGGACTGCAAAGTCTACAGTACGGGTTGGAGTAAATGAACACAAAGCCCAAGATCTAACATTGGGGGACATAACAAGCTTCAGTTTTGTTTGCAAGTTGCATACAGCAGATACAGAGTCTCTGAAGAATCTCTCCGGTCTGCAGCCATCACACAGTCCTTGTGGAGCCGCATACTGTTCTATGTAGTTACCCCTCCTAATCCCAGCGGAGATTTAATCCAGACTTCCAGTTTTTTGTTTAATAAAAGATGATTTAAACTTTCAACGTTTCACTGAACTAACTCAAGCTCGTGCAGGCTGGGTCTGCTTCTGGTTCTGCGTTGCTTCAGTGAGTCAGCTTTCTGTTTTATGCAGTTGAGCCTTGCTTTGGAAGTTTTTTAAAAAAAAGAGATTTTGCTTCGCCCCCACCCCCAATTGTCTCCCCTCCTTAACCGAAGCCGATGGCACGTGTTGGCGTAAATATCTCGAGGCTCGAAGAGACCATGGGCCCAAAACAGCCCAACGGGGTTCCCAGTCCGTTCCAGTCAGAGTGCAGCAGGAGATGGGCCGGGAATGAGATACACCAGGTTCTGGCCTTTGCTGAGAGCGTCTGGTAAGCCTTGACCGGGGTAGGACCTCCTGTCCACTTGCCCCAACCTCACTGTGTCAGTGGAGGTGGGACCAGGACTCCCTGTGCTGTAAGTTTCCACATTCCTCGCTGCAGTAGGGTTGGAGGCCAGTATACCCAATGAGATGAGATGTACTGCGCTACAGATAGGCAGGAGTGAACCCCACCAGCACCAGGCCAAGTATATGGCCTGATCATTAGGTACAAAGGGGACTGAGGGGGTTGGGGAGGGGGGTGCGGGGTGGTGGGGGTAGGGGCACCAGTTGTTCAGGGCAATCACCAGGTACCACTCTCCCCCCTACACTCACACACACAAACAGCAACACGTGCCAGAGTTTCCTGCTTATATGAGACTGACAAGCACCTGAGATGCATCCGTACGGGCGCCTACTGGATGAGGTGCCCTTCTACTGACCCTGCATACTCTGGCAGGGTCAATGCTGGAGGGTGCCAGTGGGCACAATCCGGGCATTATTGCCAGGATCACAGCCCATGCATTTTCGGTACCCAGTGGTCCATCTAGCCTGCCTTGTTGCAGCCCTACCAGCTGTATCCGATAATGCATTTCTCTGCAAAATACTTGCCCAATTTTACCTTGGAGGTCTAAGCTACTTGCCCCGATGACTTCCCTGGGTAAGCTATTCCAAAAAACTGACCGCCCTTTCCTGTCTGGATCTAACTCTGCTCAGTTTATGCTCATGTTCCCTCATTCTGCTGTCTCATGCCAATTCAAGTAACACTTACCGATCCTTACATAGAAATTACAAAACAGAAGGAGATTGTTCGGCCCTACCAATCTGTGCTGGTGTCTTTCCTTCACACGCGCGGTGCTCCTAATCTCATGTGCCTGCCCGGTTTCCATATCCCCTCTTGCCCTTTTTCCTTCATCCACATATCGCACCTATTCTTAAATGTTGACATGACCTCCTGCCTCTGCCTCAATCACTAACTCTGGTAGCACATTCCACAGCCCCGCAACCGTTTGTGTTAAAAACTTTTCCCTTGCTTCCTGTTTTAAATCTCTTACCTTTGATCTTATACCTAAGTCTCATCAATCTAGAGCCCTCAACTACTACAAACAGTCACTTTCTATCCTCTACATCTCTGAGCCTTTTTAATTTTAAAATCTCTAAGTTATCTCCACTCTCCTCTCCTAATGAGTCCCAATTCTTTGAGCCAACCCTCACATGTTTAATCCTCTAACGCCCCCCCCCACCCCACCCCCATATCATTTTAATGGCTCTTCTCTGTACCTTTTCCAGCTCATCTACATCCTTCCTGTGAAGTGGATTCCAGAACTTCTCACCATACTCCAGGTGCAGCCTAACCGATGTGACGCACAGTGCAGGTTTACTTCTTCTGATCTACATTCCATGCCTCTTTTCATTCATTCCAATATCCCCGTTCACCTTTTCAAAAGCAGCCAGATACTGGCTTGTTGTCTTGAGGGACCTATCTACTATGTCTCCTAGGTCTCTTTCTCGAACATTCCCTTTGCTTCTGCCCTTATACTGCTCAATGGGTAGCTCTCTCGCCACTGGGTCAGAAGGTTGTGGGTTCACAGTCCCACTCTAGGGACTTGAGCACAAAATCTAGTCTGACACTCCAGTGCAGTGCTGAGGGAGTGCTGCACTGTCAGAGGTGCCGCCTTTCGAATAAGACGTTAAACCGAGGCCCCGTCTGCCCTCTCGAGTGGATGTAATTTGGAAGAAGAGCAGGGGGAGTTCTCCCCGGTGTCCTGGGGCCAATATTTATCCCTCGATCAACATCACTAAAACAGATTATCTGGTCATTATCACATTGCTGTTTGTGGGAGCTTGCTGTGCGCAAATTGGCTGCTGCGTCTCCTACATTACAACAGTGACTACACTACAAAAAAAAGTACTTAATTGTCTGTAAAACACTTTGGGACAACCTGAGGCCGTGAAAGGCGCTATAGAAATGCAAGTTCTTTCTTTCAAAGAGTTATTAAAGGTTCATGGATGCTAGTCCCACTTCCAGTTGCTCACTGATTCCAACGCAGGCACGGTGGGCCGAATGGCCTCCTTCTATGCTGCAAGATTGTAAATCTTTCCAAACAGCCTGACAATTGCCACACTTTCTCACTCAGCAGAGGGGAGTTGTTCAGTGGAAGGGCGTCTGTGCTGAACCAGCGCTAAACCCACCCGCGTAAAACTGCGGCGCCATTGAGTGTGGTGAGGGTGCTATGTAGCTTAGGATGGAATTGATTCCAGCAGTTACAAACCTGTTTCTTTTCCAGCTCTGCCAGAAGACATTTCACTGCGAGTGTTCGTTACAAAAACATACGACAACTGTCAGGACAGACTTAACAGTACGGCCGCAGCTCGCATGGCTCTGCTAGCTGGAGGCCTGCGCTGTGGTCCCTAAGAGGTTAAAACCTAATCATTTCACGGGGATGATCGATGAAGCAAAGGCGTAGAAAGGAACGACTGCGTCCCTGCTGACTGCAGCTCAATGTTTTTCCCCAGCCATTAGAGAGTTCTACAGTTGCTTGTTTTAATATTCCTGGGTCTATAATGGGAGGAGACACGGGGGATATTGGCAGTGCAACATCAGACTGTCCACATGGATTTACAGTGGCAGCGACTCCTGGGTTGTAGTGACTTCTACTGAGCAGAGTGCGGTACTGCAACCTCTCATTTTATGACCTACACTGGGGTGTTCGAACCAGGACTATCTTACTTTATTACATTGCAGCCAGGAAGATCGAGAAGAGCGTTGGTGCGATGACACAGCCTTGCTTGACCCCGGTCCTTACGTGAATTGGGTCTGTGGTGGAACCGTTGGTCAGGATCACGGCTTGCGTGTCGTCGTGAAGCAGGCGGAGGATGGTGACAAACTTTTGAGGGCAGCTGGATTTGAGGAGGACACTCCATAATCCCTCTCGGTTGACGGTGTCGAAGGCCTTTGTGAGGTCAAAGAAGGCCATGTACAGCGGTTGGTGCTGTTCCCTGCATTTCTCTTATAAGTGACGCGCGGTGATATTACACGGGATTTCAGGATTTCAATCAGTGTTTTGGGAACCTCATTTATCCGGCGGGGAGAATTTTAACTGCCAGCGGGTTTCCAGCGAGAAACGGCTAGTCTCGGGTTAGATTCTCGCCCATTTTAACCACCAGGTCTCATTAGCATGCCGCCGGCTCTCAGCTAAGTGTGATTCTTACCTGGAAGAATCGCTTCTGCTTCCGATCATCTTCTCACTTGAGGTTTCCTGGCAGGGAAAGTAACAACAGTAACAAAGTCATACTCTTGTTTTTATTAACTGGGATTACAGAATTTCTTTTTACATCGAGTCACATCAAGTGAGAAACAGGCCATTCGGCACAACCACTCCCTGTGGTAGCGAGTTCCACATTCTCACCACTCTCTGGGTAAAGAAGTTTCTCCTGTCTTGTATTTAATAGGGCTTTTTTCTTTGGTGGGATTAGAATCATAGGCCTAGAATTGGAGAACACTAAAAAATATGCTGAAGCCACCGTGGGCCGGAGTTAACGGATGCTGAAAATAATGGCGCTGGCAAAATCGGGATACTGGCGCTGCTTGCTAATTAACATAAGCCCAGCGCTAAACTCACAGTGCAAGGCTGTTTTCGTGGTGCTGGTCCCGGCATGAGGCCCAATGTAGCATGTGCGTAGCATCACTGCAGCAATAACAGCCTTCTCTTGAAGCCAGACTGTCATTTTACAAAGCAGTGTTGGTCCCTTAAAGGGGAACTGCCTTCTAAAATGAAAAAAATAAAAATCATTTAAACATAGGCAGTTTTTAGCCCTTACAGCTCAACTGCCTTCTGAAAAAAATTAACATTAAAAAGAATTCCCAAATGGGAGTCTTCAGCTTTTCAAGCTGAATTGCCTTCCACTCCTCAAAAAAATGGGAAAAGTGCTTCAGCACTAACACAAATGGCTCAGCAAGCCAGGGAAGGGGCACCCTGGGTCTCGCATGCAGCACTCCAGTTTGTGCAGAGGGTCAACACTGCAACGGAGGTCCTCTACCCACAGGGGCCAGGAGGCCCTCTAGAAAGAACAATGTGGCACCACATCACCAAGGCCGTCACTGCCAGCAGTGTCGTCCCCACCACCTGGCTCCAAGGCCCAAAGAAGCTTCATGACCTCAGACCACTGGTGAAGGTCAGTGAATGCATCTTCAAAAGCCGCCTTCTACCAACTACACCACTAGCCTCACACACTGCTCAATGCATGACCCCCCCCCCCCCCCACCCCCAATCACTCACCTACCAACAATCTGTACCAAACACGAGGCACATCTCCCATTTGTAGCTTCACCTCACCCCCTTGGAGGAGACGGTGCTGGCCATTCTTGGCCGGGGCATGGCTGAGCCCTTGGCCAGCGGCGGGGCTGAAAGGATACAAGATGCGGGGATCCTCATACGTTATCCTCCTTCTTGCATGCACCTCATGCTTTCCTGTCCTCCCCTCATCACAACTCCACCTGTGTGCCTTCCTCATTTCACACACCCAAGAAATGCAGCCTGCCCAGCCAGTGGTTGACCAAGAAGAGGGAGAGAGAGTGAAGAAGAAGTAGAAGACGGAGCACCATCACTCGATTTCGCACTCCCAGCCACCAGCTCCTCAAGGTGGACCAGCAAGGCCATTTGTAGTGTCCTCCACTGAAAGTCAGCAGCCTTCCACCAGCCATGCTGCAGCCACTGGGGTAGCACTGTGTGACAGCAGTAGGATAGACAAAGGCACACACAAGACAGTCACTAAGAGAATGCATAAGGGTGATGTATAAAGTTGGATTGGAAAGTTTGCTTTGTGGTGGCTTTTATTTCAGCATTGTGGCCAAGAGGACACCGTGATGGTCAGTAACAGAGGGAAGGGAAGGTGTGGGACAACTGTTGAAAGGGGAATTGGGGTTGTGGTCACTGGGACCGCAGTTGGATGATTCCATATCAGATATCACGGCCAGAAAGGGGCTGTCTGGGTTGCATCTTTCCTTCTGCTTCCTCCTCTTCTGCGTCTTCCTCCTCTGCGGCTTCCTCCTCTACTGCATCTTCCTCTTCCCTCTGCGAGCGGATGCTGGAAATCTGAAATAAAAGCAGAAAATACTGGAAACATTCAGCAGGTCAGGCAGCATCTCGACCTGAAACGTGAATTCTGTCTCTCTCTCCACGGATGCTGTCTCACCTGCTGAGTATTTCCAGCACTTTCTGTCTTCTCAGAGCCCTTCTTTTACCATCCAAGGCCTTGCAAGCGTCCAGCAGCACTCCCTGCACACTTTAAAAACTTTTAACCAAGCCACTACTTCAATAAAATATTAAAAATCCAGTCCAAAATCTTAAATGCAAACTTAAGCTGAAAGTTAGGTGTGTCCCTTAGAGAAGTGCCAACAGTGTCTCAGCCTGCAGCACGCTTGCTTTTCAGAGAAATCTTAGGGCCCAGCGTTAAACTCAGCGCAAAGGTCCAAGTTCGCAGAGCGTGACATTAAGTCGGCGTTGCACTCCGAATGACGTCACGCACTCCATATTTGCATCTCCAGGGCCAGCGCTGCCGATAGCCCTCACCAAAATGGCAGCTGCCGAGTCCCGCGCCAGAGAAGGGTGCTAGAGCGGCGGCCTGCCATTTTTTTTCAGGAAACAATCGGTAACTCGTGGCGGTAAGGGAGGGAACTTCTGGGCCCTAGAATCTTAGAGCATAGCAGGAGGCCATTCCGCCCATCGTGCCTGTGCCGGCTCTTTGAAAGAGCTCTCCAATTAGTCCCACTGCCCTGCTCTTTCCCCATAACCCCGCAAATGAGTTCTCTTCAAGTGCACGTCCAATTGCCTTTTGAAAGTTCCTATGGAACCTGATCCCACCACCCTTTCAGGTAGTGCGTTTTTTCCCCTTCCTCTTCAAAAGGCACTCTTGCTGGCGTACATTTCCCGCAGGGGACATCAGTCCTCCAGTGCCTTGCCCGAGTGGTCAATTTTCTTGGATGATGGGTATCGGCAGACTATTCGCTTTGGGAAGGCATCACCGACCCAAACCTCACCTGATGTCTGTGCACACAGTGTCTGAATAGCTGATCTAACTGGGCTTTCAGTAAGCCTGTGATAATTGCCCCAGGACAGAAAAAAATTATAATCAGTTGGGATGCCCGCTCCATCGCTATCCAGTCATCCCCTGCTGATATGTATGTAGCTGTCGGGAGATTACAGGATAGAGCTTGGTTTGTGATGTTCCCCTACTGACACTCAAGCCCCGATTTTACAGGGGAGTTCGCGTGAGCCCCGAAGTGGGCAGCGCACCCGGGGAGGCCTCGTTGCCATGACTTCCATCAAAGTCCTGCCTCAACCCGGCCACGTCCACGAGCTGGCCAGCGGGCAGAAGTGTAAGGTCGCGGGCAGGAGGCGGGAGATAGTCCCCAGCAGGTGGGGGTGGGGATGATTCGGGGGGGGGGGGGGGGGGAGGAGAGTTGAAGTCCGGGGCAAAGGGAGGCCCAAGGCTTGCTTGTGAAGCCCAGAAGGACACACCTGCTCCTCGTGGCCACCAAGGAAACCGAAATTAAAATTTTTGAAACTTGCCCTGTCGGGCCTCTTCTGGCCCAGGATTCCCCCCCTCCCGGCAGGTCTGGGCTAACAGAGAAGCCATCACTGATTCCCCACCCCCGACGTGCACACGTAAAGCAGGACCCCGCTGCCTTCCTCAAAAAGAGCAGATTAACATCGGCACATGGCGGACAGGCAGTAGGATCAGAGGCGGCTAAAACCCCTGCCCTTAATTTAACCGTCCCCCCCAGCCTGGTTCCTGCCCGGCCGGAGGGAGTTAAAATCGGGCCCTCACTGTCTAGGTACAGAGATGAAGAATGCCCACTTTGCTAAGGTACCGGAGGGCTTTAGAAAACAAATGCTTTTGTAAAGTTACTTGAAACGACTGAAACAGAAACTAAATACGCCCCAAGGAAAAATGAACGCAATTATTAACAATGAGATATGTGTGGACTGAGACATTAAAGATATTTTTTAAAACGTGTTTGGAAATATTAATACCTCATAGCCAGGAACCCTTGTGTCACATTTATCTATTAATTTCTCATTCCATGCTCTACCTACAATTTTAAGCTCTAAAGAAATATCGGTGATTGATAATTCTTTGTTAAAGGAATTGCCAAGACTGATCACTTCCTCGCAGCGTACTTCAATGTTTAAGAAGAAACGGGTTACCTTTCCATTGAGCGAGAGTTGTGGCAGTGCTTTCCCGAGCGTGAAAGTCCCATAACTCACCGGCATCGCGGACGTGAGTGAATTATGATGGCGTTTGACATGAATGAACGAGCTGCTCGGACCCGGTGAGGCAATCTGTTTATCCTCAGGGCACAGTGTTAAAGGCACGGTATATATCTCAGAGCGATGTTAAAGGCACAGCGCTCATGTGTTAGCACTGTTAAAGGTGCAGTTCATGTCTCTGAACAGTGTTAAAGGGAAAGGCGCAGTGTGACGTCGAACGTACAGCCCAGAAACAGGCCATTCAGCCCATCTGGTTTATGCTCCACACGAGCCTCCTCCCACCCCTCTTCATCTCATCCAATCAGCGTAACCCTTCTATTCCTTTCTCCCTCACGTGTTTATCCAGCTTCCCCGTAAATGCATCTATGCTATTCGCCCAGCGAGGTTTCCAGCGAGAAACCGCTACTCTCGGGTTAGATTCTCGCCCATTTTAACCGCCGGGTCTCACGACTATGTCGCTGGCTCTCAGCTCCGTGTTGGGACCTTGATTCTTACCTGGAAGAATCGCTTCTGCTTTCGATCATCTTCTCACTTGCGTTTTCCTGGCAGGGAAAGTAACAACAGTAACAAAGTCATACTCTTGTTTTTATTAACTGGGATTACAGAATTCTTTTTACATCGAGTCCCATCAAGTGAGAAACAGGCCATGCGCCTCAACCACTCTCTGTGGTAGCGAGTTCCACATTCTCACCACTCTCTGAGTAAAGAAGTTTCTCCTGAATTCCCTATCGGATTTATTAGTGACCATCTTATATTTATGGCCCCTAGTTTTGGTCTCCCCCCCCCCCAACAAGTGGAAACACCGGTCTAGAAATTCGATTAAGCCCAAAAACGGGCTGTGCCACCGCGGGCCAGGGTTAACGGCCGCCCGCAAAAAGAGCGCCGGCAGCACCCGGTATTTAGGTGCTGCCCGCTGATTTAAATGAACGCAGCGCAGAAGCTCCCGTGCAACGCGATCTTCCCGGTAACATCAGCAGGAGGCCGAAGGTCAGGGTCTAAAGGACCGGCGCAGCTTTCTCGGGCAGTCAGCTTATTAACCGTTACAGCCACCCCCCTCCCGCCTCCTCCTAATTCCCCAGACAATACAAATTGCTGTTTCCCATCATTATGAGATATGGGGCTTGTTGAGAAGTTAAGATTTTCAATAAGAATTTTTAAAAAACCTCCATAAATCTTAATATTTCTTTGTTTAGCGAGTTCATCAGTATTTTCTTGATGTAAACTGGATCTTGATGAAAAGAGCAAATAAGTAAATTAAATTAAGCAACAACGAAAAAAAGGCTAGCTCGATCTGGATCATCTTGAAGAATTTCTGCAATAAACTGAAAGACAATTGAAGTCAGTTATTTGGGTGTTGCTTGTTTGACAGTAGCACGGTAAATGTGAATTGTACAGAATGTTTACTATACGGTTTGTAGCTCACCGCCGCTTTCTCCCGGCTCCACGCACTGTCAACGGCTGCACGCACGGGCGTGCTTTGAAGAGGGCGGTAAGTGGAGCGCCGATGTCCAAAATCGCTGGGCGTGCATCAATTCGCCGTTGCACGCGATTGACGTCACGCTCCCGGTAACTACAATGCTCGCGACAAGCGCGGGCAACGGCAGCGCTGCCGCTCAATATGGTGTCCGCCGCGTTCCGCGCCAGAGGTGGGCGCAAGCGAGGCGGCCGCCATTTTTTCTTCAAAACCGACCTTAAGGGCCGGCGCTAAAGATTCTAATTTCTAGGCCATCTTCTCTACATCTACCCTCTCAAACCCTTTCATAATCTTAAAGACCTCTATCAGGTCACCCCTGTGTCTATCAGCACTGTTAAATGGACAGTGCTTATCTAAGAGCATTGTTAAAGGTACTGGTGTTTATGAACAGTGTTTATCTAAGTGCCGTGTCAAAGGTATCTTTGGAATTCTCTACCCCAGAGGGCTATGGAGGCTCAGTCGTTGAGTGTATTCAAGACAGAGATCGATAGATTTTTGGATATTAAGGGAATCAAGGGATATGGGGATAGTGCAGGAAAGTGGAGTTGAGATAGAAGATCAGCCATGATCTTATTGAATGGCGGAGCAGGCTCGAGGGGCCAAATGGCTCACTCATGCTCCTATATCTTATATTCTTATGTTCTTAAGTTAGAGTGTGTCCATGAGTAATTTTAAAGGTACAGTGCATATCTATAAGCAGTGCTAAAGTTACATCATGCATCTAACGGCAGTAACGGTACAGTGCTTATCTATGCAGAATATTAAAGGTGCGATCGAAGTATATCACCGATCCTTCATCGTCGCTGGGTCAAAATCCTGGAACTCCCTCCCTAACAGCACCGTGGCAGTACCTTCACCACACGGACTGCAGCGGTTCAAGAAGGCGGCTCACCACACCTTCTCAAGGGCAACTAGGGATGGGCAATAAATGCTGGCCTTGCCAGCGATGCTCAGATCCCATAAGCGAATAAAAAAAAAGTCTGTTCCTCCAAAAGGAGTATTAAAGATAGAGTTTGTGTCCTATAAGCTGTGTTAAAAGTTGAGTTGCGAACATTGAACGGTGTTAAAGGAACTTTATTCATTACTAATAAGAATGTTAAACCTGCAGCCCACATTACTAATCACACCTTTATACGGTGCAATTTGTGGCTTCGAAAGAAAGAAGAAGAAAGAAAGACTTGCATTTATATAGCGCCTTTCACGGCCACCGGACATCTCAAAGCTCTTCACAGCCAATGAAGTACTTTTGAAGTGGAGTCACTGTTGTAATGTGGGAAACGCGGCAGCCAATTTGCACACAGCAAGCTCCCACAAACAGCAATGAGATAATGACCAGATAATCTGTTTTTAGTGATGTTGGTTGAGGGATAAATATTGGCCAGGACACTGGGGAGAACTCCCCTGCTCTTCTTCGAAATAGTGCCATGGGATCTTTTACGTCCACCTGAGAGATCATAGGGGGCCTCGGTTTAATGTCTCATCCGAAAGACGGCACCTCTGACAGTGCAGCGCTCCCTCAGCACTGCACTGGAGTGTCAGCCTAGCTTTATGCGCTCAAGCAATGTTAAAGGTACTTTCCACATCTCTACGCATCGGAGTAAGTATCATATCCAACTCATCCAGCATCTGTCTCTACCCTTTCGACGTTGACGTTTAAATGTAGAGTCAAAGTCAGTTTAAATCAGTTCAGACTCGAAACGCTTCCACCCATTCCCGGTCCCCTCAGTGAGGTGTAACGTTTTTGCTCTCCCGAGGATACAGAGGCAACATCCATGACGATTCCCAGTGTCAGGAATTTAAGTTATGTATGAGGAGAAAGTTGAGGATGCTGAGGAAAAGTGGAGACTTTGAGGCGACTTAATTGAAGTTTGCAAGATTATGAAACAAAATGACAAAATTGATCTGGGTAAACTGAATCTGCTTCCACCGCCCTTTCAGGCAGCGCATTCCAGATCGCAACAACTCACTGCGTAAAAAAAATTCTCCTCATCTACCCCCTGGTTCTTCTGCCAATTATCTTAAATCTGTGTCCTCTGGTTACCCACCCTCCTGTCAGGGGACACAAGTTAAAAATGATAAAATCAGGAGTCAGGTAGGAAAAGGGGTGGAACTTTTTCACCCAAAGGGTAAAAACTTATGAAATAAGTCACCAGAGAAGGGTCACTGAAGTGTAAGTGAGTTCACGAGACAATGGCCAGGAAATTCCTCCGAGCTTCTCCCACTCCAGCTGGGTTGCGCGCGTGAGCGGGATTTCCACCTCCATTCCTGAGAAATAACACTGGAGGAATAGGAGCTGCTCCGAGGAATTTTCCGACCACTTAGACGGGTTTTTGGGAAGAGGAGGAATTGAGGGGACACACAATAGAGGGAAGTAAATGAATCATTTTTTGAAGTAAGATAGGTTGTGTAATGTACCTAAGAGCCACTCCTTCAATCAATATGGCCGCCACCACAGAGGAAACTATAACAACAACTTGCCTTTCTATAGCTCTCTTTAAAATCATAGAATCATACAGCACAGTAGGAGGCCATTCGGCCCATCGAGCCTGTGCCGGCTCTTTGAGAAGGATAACCAATTGCCCCACTCCCGTGATCTTTCCCCATAGCTCTGCAAGTTTTTCCTCTTTAAGTATTTATCCACTTCCCTTTTGAAAGCTACGATTGAATCTGCTTCCTCCGCCCTTTCAGGCAGCGCATTCCAGATCACAACAACTCGCTGCATAAAAAATGTTTTCCTTCTCTCCCCTCTGGTTCTTTTGCCAATTATCTCAAATCTGTGTCCTCTGGTTACCGAGCCTTCTGCCAGTGGAAACAGCTTTTCCTTATTTACCCTCTCAAACACCTTCATAATCTTGCACACTTCTATTGAATCTCCCCTTAGCCTTCTCTGCTGTAAGGGAGAACAATCCCAGCTTCTCTTGTCACTCCACTCCTTCTAAGCAGAAAGATGTCTCAAAGCACTTTACATTAAAAATGGACACCAAATAAAGGGAGAAGGGAAAAGAGAGTTTGAAGGCACAGTTGAAGAGAAGTGTTTTGAGGAGATCTAAGATATTGAGAACTGCTCATTGATGCTTATTTGTGCCTTTTTTTGCCAGTTCTCTCCTCTTTTTTTTCTCTCCCTCATCTCCTGAAGGCGCTGACTCTCCCGGGGGTGCAGCTCCACCAAAGCAGCAACTCTCTGGTACTTCACTCAGGTGACCTTCTTTGTGTGTGAGTCCAGGCGGTGGATATCGATGGGCCATTCAACGACAGCGTGCATCACTAATCTTCTCTTCGCCCAATGTCCGCACACACACGCCTTCCAGCAGGGAGATAAGCAATCGAGAACCGGAATCCTGGCTGGGTTTTTTTTTCCATGCCTAACCTCTACGGTGTTGGAGATGATTGTAGCATCCCTACTGCCTCTGCTCCTCAATGCCCCCCCCCCCCACCCAAGCTGAGATCCACCAGCCATCTCTAGGGCTTCATCCTACGCTAAAAGGTAGCTATACAATCTGAAAGGGAATGGACAAAGATTAGCTGCCCTAAATGGGTTAATGAGACTTGGTGCTGTTTGTTCAATCTGCCCGAAATTGTTCCTGTGGCTATTGATTCCCTGTCACTTTTCTCGGTGCAACTGAAGCTTATTCTATAAGATCTTACAACACTTGTCAGTTCCCGTTGAATAACCTCAACATGCCCCCCACAATCTCCGTGACATTCCCTTATTAAAAATTGAAATAAAGTTTTTCGTGCTTGTTATTAAAATACATGACTAGAACTAAAACTCCCATCTACAATTAAGCGCTGAAATAAATTTGAAGTCACAGTTATAAATCCCCTTTCTGTCCTTTTGAGCTGAACACTGAAGCTATTTGCTCACAGCTTGCATGATATTCCAGTGACATAACTCACTAACATTATAAAGGCAGACAACACAACTTGTACCCATTAAAGAACACAGGCGCTCTGTTGCTGCATAAATATCTCAATAAAAAGTTCTCGATAGAAAATAAAATGTAACTTTGTAAAGGAAGAACTTACACAGTGCCTCGTCACATCCCAAAATGTTGTACAACCAATGGGGTCCTACTGGAGCCCAATCACTATTGTTGACCTGGCAATCTGCACACAACAAGATCCCACAAATATTGAATGATTAGATCATTTATTTTTTGGTGGTATTGGTTGAGAAAGGAATGTTGGCCAAGACACCGGGAGAGCTTCCTGTTCTTCTTTGAACAGTGCCTTGGGATTGTTTGCATGCACCTAGACAGGAGGATAGGCCCCATGTTTGACATTTCACCTGAGAGACACACACTCCCAACAATGCATAGAATAGAATCATAGAATGGTTACAGCACAGAAGGAGGCCGTGTGGCCCGTCGAGCCCGTGCCGGCTCTCTGCAAGAGCACTTCAGCTAGTCCCACACCCCCCGCCCTTTCTCCGTAGCCCAGCAAATTTCTTTCCTTCAGGTACTTATCCAATTCCCTTTTGAAAGCCACGATTGAATCTGCCTCCACCACCCTTTCAGGCAATGCATTCCAGATCCTAACCACTCGCTGAGTAAAAAGTATTTCCTTATGTTGCCTTTGGTTCCTCTGCCAATCACCTTAAATCTGTGTCCTCTGGTTCTCGACCCTTCTGCCAATGGGAACAGCTTCTCTCTATCTGCTCTGTCCAGACCCCTCATGATTTTGAACACCTCTATCAAATCTCCTCTCAACCTTCTCTGCTCTAAAGAGAACAACCCCAGCCTCTCCAGTCTATCCACGTAACTAAAGTCCCTCATCCCTGGAATCATTCTCGTAAATCTGTTCTGCACCCTCTCTAAGGCCTGCATCCCTCAGTGCTGCGCTGAAGCATGGCCGTAGATCAGGCCCACAGTGTGGTTTCAACCCACAACCTTCAGGCTCAGAGCCAAGAGCTGGCAACTGTAATCAACATAGTAGTCTAAGAACATAAGAAATAGGAGCAGGAGTAGGCCAATCGGCCCCTGGGCCCGCTCCGCCACCCACAGGGCCCTGACCGATCCGAACTCAGCCTCATGTCCAATTTCCTGCCCGCTCACCGTAACCCCTAATTCCCTTTACCTCTAGGAAACTATCTATTTCTGTTTTAAATTTATTTAATGATGTAGCTTCCACAGCTTCCTGGGGCAACAAATTCCACAGACCTACTACCCTCTGAGTGAAGAAGTTTCTCCTCATCTCAGTTTTGAAAGAGCAGCCCCTTATTCTAAGATTATGCCCCCTAGTTCTAGTTTCACCCATCCTTGGGAACATCCTTACCGCATCCACCCGATCAAGCCCCTTCACAATCTTATATGTTTCAATAAGATCGCCTCTCATTCTTCTGAACTCCAATGAGTAGAGTCCCAATCTACTCAACCTCTCCTCATATGTCCACCCCCTCATCCCCGGGATTAACCGAGTGAACCTTCTTTGTACTGCCTCGAGAGCAAGTATGTCTTTTCTTAAGTATGGACACCAAAACTGTACGCAGATTTTCCAATTGGTGAAATCCTGTTAAGTTTCCTTGGTAAAGAAATAGGAAAAAGCAAGGAAGTTATGGTAAACCTTTATAAATCACTGGTTAGGCCTCAGCTAGAGTATTGTGTCCACACTTTGGGCACCACACTTTAGAAAGGACGTCAAAGCCTTAGAGAGGGTGGAGAGGAGATTTAATGGAATGGTACCAGGGATGGGGGATTTTAGTTATCAAGAGAGAGACTAGAGAAGCTGGGATCGTTCTCCTTAGAGCAGAGACGGGTAAGGGGAGATTTAATAGAGGTGTTCAAAATTATGAGGAATTTTGATAGAGTAGATTGGGAGAAACTTTCCACTTGCAGGAGGGTCAGTAACCAGAGGACCCATATTTAAAATAATTGACAAAAACGCCAGGGAAATGATGTGGAGAATTTTTTTTACGCAGTGAGTTATTATGTTCTTGAATACATTGCCTGAAAGGGTGGTAGAAGCAGATTCAATAGTAATTTTCAAAAGGAAATTGCTTCTCTACTTAAAAAGGAAAAATTTGCAGGGCTATGGGGAAAGAGCATGGAGAGTGGAACTAATTTCTAGCTCTCATAGGCAAAATGGGCTGAATGGCCTCCTTCTGTGCTGTATGATTCTATGATAAACTGCACTGCCAGTATAAGTAATCACTATTGATTTAATTCTATTCCTGACATGGATTATAAGGCAACAAAACAGGTTAATTACTTTCCTGTAAGGACAAAAGTGTTGACTCAGAAATGACCATTCAAGTCCCATCAACCCAACTTCCTCCAGAGACTTCCCATGATAGCTTCATGAGCAACGGCACCATCTGGTGACCCTTAGACAGCAGAAGGCTCCAGGTTTCAACCTTACTTTGTACTGAATTAGCTCAGCTAAGCTGAGGCTGCTAAATGGGCACTAAAACTACCCACAGTACCTCTGAGCTAGAGAGAAGGAGAAGAAGTCAGCTGGGCCTGTTATCGTTCTACATTCAGAGATGTTTGTTCCAACACGGTGGCATAGTGGTTAGCACTGGTGCCTCACAGCGCCAGGGACCCGGATTCGAATCTGGCCTCGGGTGACTGTCTGTGTGGAGTTTGCACATTCTCCCCGTGTCTGCGTGGGTTTGCTCTGGTTTCCTCCCACAGTCCAAAAATGTGCGGGTTAGGTTGATTTGGCTATGATAAATTGACCCTTAGTGTTAGGGGGGGATTAAATATGTGGGGTTACAGGGATAGGATGGGATATGTTAGGGGGAATTAAATACATGGGGTTACGGGGATAGGGTGGGATATGTGTCGGTGCAGGCTCGATGGGGATTCTGTGTGAGAAAGCAGGGACAGGGTACTGGATTTGGATGATCAGCCATGATCGTATTGAATGGTGGAGCAGGCTCGACGGGCCGAATGGCCTACTCCAGCTCCTAGTTTCTATGTTTCTATGTAACAGGGCTTACCAGTTAGCAATCAGGAGCCAATTATTGCCCACTGGGACACCAGACTGACGAGCATCGACCAACTCCTGACTCCTCAAAAGCTTTCCACCACATACAAGGCACAAGTCAGAAGAGCAATCGAATACTCTCCACTTGCTCTCAGTCTGCTTGATCGGCACCCCATCCACTCTCTCTACCACCGGCGCACCGTGGCTGCAGTGTGTACTATCTAAGGATGCACTGCAGCAACTCGACAAGGCTTCTTCGACAGCACCTCCCAAACCCACAACCTCCACTGCCTAAAAGGACAAGGGCAGCAGGCGCTTGGGAACACCACCACCTCCAAGTTCCCTCCAAGTCACACACCATCCGACTTGGAAGTATATCGCCGATCCTTCATCGTCGCTGGGTCAAAATCCTGGAACTCCCTCCCTAACAGCACTGTGGGAGTACCCTCACCACACAGACTGCTGCGGTTCAAGAAGGCAGCTCACCACCACCTTCTCAAGGGCAAGTAGGGATGGGCAATAAATGCCAGCATCGCCAGCGACGCCCACATCCAGAGAATGATTTTTTTTTTTAACTCAGCACACATCAGTAATTGAATCGGGAATCTTCATGATTTGTGTAGGTCCGTACCACACCATGAGAAGCCTACAGTCAAATTCTAAAAAACATATGTAGCTTGACAAGAAATATTACACTAGGAGCAAGATTTCTCTTGAGAGCCAGCTGATTGGCAAGTGTGCGTACCCCTGCAGACTCTATCTGTCACTCAGTGTCTCAATCCACAGTCACAACAGAAATAAAATTCAGCCACCAAAAATGATGTGTATTACACAAGACTGATTGGAGTTTCGGTTTGTGTTGCCGCGTCAAGGAGGATTCTGCCAATGACTAACAAGGTGTCAGCCATGGCTCAGTGGGGAGCACTCTCACCTCAGAGTCAGAAGATTGTGGGTACAAGTCCCATTCCAGAGACTTCAGCACAAGAACCTAGGGGGAGAAATTCAGTATCGCCCCATTTGGGGCGCAATTATCGTCCAGGCACAAAGATTAGCGCCTGGCGCTAATTATCGCCACCGACTGCAAACTTGACTTTTATCGCCCCTGGAGGTGATTGGAGCGCTAAATCAGGCGCTTCACACCTGTCTTAAGGCGCAAAAGCCGAGGAGCAAGGCGCTACCTCAGAGCGCTGGCGAAGCTCATGTGATGTCAGTCAGCAATGGAACACAGACACAATGGCGCAGACCAGTTCTTAAAGGGGAGGGTTGATCTTGCTTTCCATCCACATCCTGCTCATTGCAGCCTTGAATCTCGGCCTGGAGAGAACATAACATAAGAACATAAGAAATAGGAGCAGGAGTAGGCCAATCGGCCCCTCGAGCCTGCTCCGCCATTCAATAAGATCATGGCTGATCTGATCCTAACCGCCAATCTACTATCTACTATCACAGAACCATCTCCTGCATCTAACAGAATTGCACACACGAAATAGGAGCAGAATCAGGCTACACGGTCCCTGGGCCCGCTCCACTACCCACAGGGCCATGACCGATCCGAACCTAGACTCATGTCCAAATTCCTGCCCGCTCCCCGTAACCCTTAATGCCCGTTACTTCTAGGAAACTGTCTATTTCTGTTTTAAATTTATTTAATGATGTAGCTTCTACAGCTTTTTGTGGCAGCATATTCCATGGACCTACCACCCTCTGAGTGAAGTAGTTCCTCCTCATCTCAGTTTTGAAAGAGCAGCCCCTTATTCTAAGACTATGTCCCCTAGTTCTAGTCTCACCCGTCATCGGGAACATCCTCCCCGCATCCACCCGATCCATTGGAATTCTGTACAATGGGACGGGATTTGTCCATTAGAATTCTGTGTACAGTGGGAGTGAATAGGAAGGGGATTCAGTACAACATGACAGAAACAGATTATCGGTCATTTATCACATGGCTGTTTGTGGGAGCTTGGTTCAAAATAGTTTTTTTTCTATATTGCAACGGTTGCACTTCCAAAAATAATTCATTTGCTTTGATGTGCTTTGGGACATCCTGAAGTCATGAAAGTCGCTAGTTCTTTCTTTCAAAGCAATGGGAATGAATGGGAAGAGTTTTACTCCATTGGAATTCTCTACAGTGGGGGTGAATGGCAAGGAGTTTAGTCCATTGGAATTGTCTACAGTGGGGGTGAATGGGATGGATTTGTTGCATCATAATTCTATACAATAGGATTGAATAGGAAGGGATTTGGTCTATTTGAATTCTGTACGAGAGTGACTGGGAAGGGATTTAATCCATTATAATTCTGATCAGTGGGAGTGAATGGAAAGGAGTTTTGTCCATTGAAATTCTACACCATGGGAGTGAGGTGATTGATTACTTTGAATCTCTATGTTGTGTCGGAAAGTGATCTGGTTTACTCTAATTCTACAGTTAGTCTAAGGTAAGGCTTGGCTCGGTAGTTGAGTGACACACTGATGGTGCATGCTTAGAGAAGACTAATAGTACAATCACAATTTGTAAAATACACCCAACTTTTAACATCACAAGGCAAAGAAAATGTCTGCGAGATTTGGGGCATATTTCTCTTGGAGGATCTTGTGCTAAAATGTGCTGAATGGGGAAGATCTAAATTTCATCATAATTCTCAACATTATAAAGAAAAGTTGTGCTTTTCAGCCTGGAACAGAAGTATTCGCGAGTTGCTCTTATAGAAAGAGGGAGATAGGATTGTTAAGGGTATGGCAAAAGTAATTTCAGAATACCATTTTAAATTAAATTGCGAGAGTAGGACAAAGAGACACAGGTACAAATTAGTAAAAGGTAAATTTAGGGCTCATATCAATAAGTTCTTATTCGTACAAACAGTGATCAACATATTGAAAGGAAGAGTGGAGGCAAAAACCCTGGAGTCATTTAAGATACAGCTGCACCTGGGAACTTGCAGATCTTTCTGGAAGGATGAATTCAGATGGGAAGAATGAGCTTCCTCATCCATAACTTTCTTGTGATCTTGAGAATATACTTGTGCTCTTCCTGTTCTCTCCCAGTCCTCCATTCTTGTGAATTCCATCGGCACATTAGGAACACGAGTGTAGACCATTCAGCCCCTCGGGCCTGTTCCATCATTCGATTATATCCTGGCTGATCCACTTTAATACATTGATCGGAGGCACTCCAGGTTGGGGTAAATTTATGATTTAGCACTCGTGGGCAAAAAATTGGGCAGGCCACACATCAGGCTCGCTGAACTTTTTGCCTGAATTCCTGTTGCATGAAGCTCTGCTAAATCGTAACATTTACTCCAACTCCCAAGATAATGAAGCAGTCCATGCCCGCATGCAGCAAGAGCTGGACGACGTTCAGGCTTGGGCTGATAAGTGGCAAGTAACATTCGTGCCACACAAGTGCCAGGCAATGACTATCTCTAACAAGCGAGAGTCTAACCACTGGCCCTTGACATTCAACAGCATTACCATCGCCGAATCCCCCACCATCAACATCCTGGGGGTCACCATTGACCAGAAACTTAACTGGACCAGCCACATAAATACTGTGGCAACAACAGCAGGTCAGAGGCTGGGTATTCTGCGGTGAGTGTCTCACCTCCTGACTCCCCAAAGCCTTTCCACCATCTACAAGGCACAAGTAAGGAGTGTGATGGAATACTCTCCATTTGCCTGGATGAGTGCAGCTCCAACAACACTCAAGAAGCTCGACACCATCCAGGACAAAGCAGACCGCTTGATTGGCACCCCATCCACCACCTTAAACATTCACTCCCTCCACCACCGGCGCACTGTGGCTGCAGTGTGTACCATCTACAAGATGCACTGCAGCAATGCGCCAAGGCTTCTTCGACAGCACCTCCCAAACCCACGACCTCTACCGCCTAGAAGGACAAGGGCAGCAGGCGTATGGGAACATCACCACCTCCAAGTTTCCCTCCAAGTCACACACCATCCTGACTTGGAAATATATCGCCGTTCCTTCATCGTCGCTGGGTCAAAATCCTGGAATTCCCTCCCTAACAGCACTGTGGGAGTACCTTCACCACACGGACTGCTCGGTTCAAGAAGGCGGCTCACCACCACCTTCTCAAGGGCAGTTAGGGATGGGCAATAAATGCAACTATTGTGAGCGACGCCCACATCCAGAGAATGATTTTACCAGGGAGACCACAGAAGCGGACAGTATAAATGGGGTCAAGGGACAACTAGATGTGTTTCCAGAGGAGAGAGATAAGAATTTTATAGAATCTTACAGCACAGAAGGAGTCCATTCGGCCCATCGTGCCTGTGCCGGCTCTGTGAAAGAGCTCTCCAATTAGTCCCACTCCCCCTGCTCTTTCCCCATCAAGTATTGATCCAATTCCCTTTTGAAAGTTAACATGAATCTGCTTCCACCGCCCTTTCAGGCAGCGCATTCCAGATCATCGCAGCTCGATGCATAAAAACAATTCTCCTCATCTCCCCTCTGGACTCTTTTGCCAATTTTCTTAAATCTGCATCCTCTGGTTACCGACCCATCTAATTGAAGGATGTGTTGAGTTGGTGGATGGGCTAGGTGACCTATCAAAATGGGAGAGGCTTGTTAGGCCTAATGGCTTTTTACTGTTCCTGAAGATTTGCGTGCACTTATAGTATTAGGTATTTGTATAACATTAACCACCAGTTATTGTATTGAGTCTTATGAAAATGTGGGAAGCAGATTAGAGTGACAAGTCACGTGAGCACTTGGCTCATTCTGTTGGGAGTTAACCCTCCGGAACAGGTCATTTGTTTATATTTTTCAAGTTCTACGAATTTTCCTTTAAACCTGATATTTGTAGGATCTCGAATTCTTATTAATTAGATTTGAACAACAATTTTTTTTTAGCTGTATTTGTGCTCAGATGTAGTATAGTTAGATGCTGAACACCGTTTCCTCTATTTTGTCCCAATAAAGTGCCTCAACCACAAACTGGGGAAGCACCTGTGAGATTGCCAACAGTGACTACACTCCAAAAAGTACTTTGATGTCCTGTATCCTCAGGGGGGCAGGAAGCCCTCCAGACACATGATGAGAAGGCAGTGGGAACAGATAGCCACAGAGGTCATTGCCAGGAGTATAGCCCCAAGGACCTGGATGCAGTGCCGGAAGAAGTTTAATGATCTCACACGAGTGGTCAAGGTCAGTGAATGTGTCTTCAAATGCCGTATCCCACCAACTGCAACACTCACCTACCAACAATCTCTATCAGTCAGGACTCATACCTAACATTGATATACTTCACCTCACCCTCACGCACGTAGCACTGTTGCAAACCTCAAACCCACATCTCACAGCTTGCACACACTGCTAGCTATTCAACCATGACAGCCACATCACCCAAACAGCTTGCACGACACTCACTGACAATCTTCCCTCTCTCTTGCAGGAGTAGGTGGCGGATAACTGGAGGCAGCAGGAACTAACCGGAGGGGGAGAGGCGCCCCTGCATGTTCTAACCCCCATGGAGGAGACGGTGCTGGCCATAATGGGAAGGGCTATGGCTGAGGCCATGGCCACCGGCCGGGCTGAAGCCATTGAAGATAACGGTATCCGCTTACCTAATCCTCCTTCTCACATCCCACTTTTCCTTCATCCCACAATCTCTTCTGACTGAGAAGCTGCCGATGGTGTAAGCATGCACTTCTTACTTTCTTCTCTTTCCTCATCACAACCGTACCCTTGTCCCTTTTTCCTTTTAGATCCCCAAGAACTGCAACCTGCTCAGGCAGTGGAGGAAGTGCAAGAAGACAGTGAAGATGAAGACACACCGTCACTCGATTTCACAATCGCAGCCACCAGCTCAGATACTGACACTGCACGTATCTTGGAGGATAGGATAGAGGTGGGATCTGTATGTGGTGAGACACTGGGCACAAGTGCGCTGCAGCCAGGCAGGGGGAAGGATAGCGCAGGTGCGAGCTCGCCGGGGGGTGAGGTCGCACACTATTTCTGCTGCAGAGGACTCAAATGATGACTTTGATGGGTCAGGCTACAGAAGCAGGCTGATGGATGTACACAACGAAATGCTTGGTGCACTGGAAAGCCTGCCAGGAAGCCTGTGTTCAATGGCGAGGAGCATGGAGGAGTCCAGCACCAGCACCAACTCGCCACAGGGCTTTGCACAGAGCTTAGAGCCCATCCTTTCCAACATGGAATGGGTGGCTACCTCCATCAACGCATCTGTGGACCCAACCATGATGCAGCGTCTGATGACCAATGCCTCAGCTTCCATTGCAGCACAAGCAGCTTCCATCCAATGTCTGAGAGCTGCCATGGAAGCTCAGACTGCTGCCATCAAGGCTCTGGATAGTAGTGTTCAAAGGGGCTCCCAGGCCATCACAGCACTCCTGCAATCTGTTCTCCAACAGATCTTCTCCCTAAAGACCCTCTGCTGAGAGCCTACTGCTGAGAGCCCTTCTCCCCCTCCTCCTCCTCTTCCCTCTATTGGCAGCTTGTCCTGCTCTGTGTGGGTTCTGCTCATTCTCCAGTCAAGCTCATTGCCAAGAGGAGGCCCTACTAGGCCACCCATGTCTGGAAGCAACTGGTTTGTGCACAAGCCTTTAAGTCACCAAAATAGTACTTCACCACCAGCCAGGCCACTCCCTGAAGATTACTGAAATTTTTAACAAGTACGAAAAGCACCCAAAATGGGTAGAATTGCAGCAACAGCCAGAAGAAATAATCCAACAACTATCCTGTAAGTAGTTGAGTATCCCTTTAAGTAGTGCTAGTGGGGGGTCCTTCACGCCATTGGATGCGTGTTCAGCTGTGGGAGATTAAGAGAAGGCGTTAGCTGGAGCGCGGAGCTCCAAAATAGCAGCGCTGGCATCAAATCAACGTTGCACGCTGATTGACGTCATGATCTGCCTGCTCTGCGTTCTTCCGGCGGACGTTAGGTGCGCGCGCTAACCCCTTTACCAATATGGCGTCCGCGCACTTCGCATCTGAAGTGTGCGCACGTGCTGCGGACGCAATTTTGACTTACGGCGCCCAAAAAACGGGCGCTACCGAGCCCAATTTCGCCCCCGAAGTGTCACACAGAAAAGTTAGATTTTCAACAACTGAAAGCACAAAACTTCTAAAAGAGAAATCTATGGGGGAAAAATTCAGTTGGTTGCGCCTCCCGTTAGCGCCTTAAGAGTGCGCTAATGGGGCGCAAAGCATCTAGCGCCCAGGCGCGGCGAAGTTTGCGCCGCTCACGAAATTAACTAGACATTTTGCGGCGGCGCTAAACACTACCGCCACGATCTCCTGCGCCGGCAGATCATGACGTCACTCGAGTGCGCAACGCCCCGGCATCGCCCCGGAGCGGATATTGAGTGGCGCCCCCTGCCTTACCGCCTGACGCTAGCAACGACAGGTTGAGGGGAGCGTTCTGCAGTCATGAAGGGAAAGGGGGAGCGCTATTTAAAGGTGACCGCTTCCTGCCTTTTATTGTTGGTGCCATTTTTGAACTACGCATTCTGAGAGAGAGAAGGAGAGACTTCTGGAGAGATTCAACGTTGTGTGACGGAGTTTTGGGTACTGAGCAGCACTTTGCAGGTTCATTTTGATTTGCCATTCCTTGTATCGATTTAGCAGAGACTGTGGGGGCTGCACTCTGAGCTCTTTGCCTGGTACTCTCCATTGTTCTTTCCAGCAGATTTGATGTGCAGGTCTCTCCAGGCTGAGATTCAAGGCTGCAATGAGCAGGATGTGGATGGAAAGCAAGATTAACCATCCCCTTTAAGAACTGGCCCGTGCCATTGTGTGTGTGTTCCATTGCTGACTGACATTACATGAGCTTCGCCAGCACTCTGAGGTAGCGCCTCGCTCCTCGGCCTTTGCGCCTTAAGACAGGTGTGAAGCGCCTGATATAGCGCTGCAATCACCTCCAGGGGCGATAAAAGTCAAGTTTGCAGTCGGTGGCGATAATTAGCGCCAGGCGCTAATCTTTGCGCCCGGCCGATAATTGCGCCCCAAATGGGGCGATACTGAATTTCTCCCCCATGAGTTTAATCAAATCTTAAAGACCGCCATAGCAGAGCAGTTAACTCGTCCCCCGGACTAAGATGTCAAAACGCACGGCTCTCATCATTTTTCATCCACAATCACAACCTCAAGACAGTTCTTCGGCGGGGCAAAAAGTAAAGGCGTACCATCTGAGCCAGTAGAAATTACCCATCGCTAGCTTTTCAATTTAATGTTCTTCATTGCACAGTTAGATCAATAATTCTGAGCCCATTCAGACTCCCATATCCAATTTACAGGAGTCTATCACTGAGTGCAAGGAGTCAAAGTGAAGACAAAGTCAGTACAGTAATGACGTGCTATTTTTAACAAGCTTGGTAAATATGATATCTGGCACTGGTGGCATCTAACGGCAGATAATCAATGCTGCATCAACCTTCATTTTATTCTTTTATTGACAGGCTGTCCAATTTGGATACCTTGGGTGTCTAATTGGAAAGTCAACCGTCCATGGTGTGCTCGGACACATGGCTAAGCTCCAAGTCTTCTTCAAAGAGAAGCCACGTGAATGAAATCAATGCAGACAAAGAAAATCGCCTCCATGTATAAATCGCATCTAAGTTCTACCAGGGCATCCCAACATACCGTGGTGGTCGTCAAACACTTCTTTACTCCTTCTCCCTTTCCCCTATCTACCTCTCAAGTCCCTAGACTGTGTTTTAAAGTTCAGGCTTGGTGGCAACCAACACAATGGCGTCCAAACTATGGACCACGGGCCATAGACAGCCTGAAAACACCAACAATCCAGCCCTCAAAAAACAAGTATTATAGAATCATCTGGCATAGAAGGAGGCCATTCGGCCCGTCATGTCTCTGCCGGCTCTTTGAAAGAGCTATTCAATTAGTCCCACTCCCCCTGCTCTTTCCCCATAGCCCTGCAATATTTATCAAATTCGCTTTTGCAAGTTACCATTGAATCTGCTTCTACCACCCTTGCTGCATAAAAAAAAATTCTCCTCATCTCCCCTCTGGTTCTTTTGCCAATTACCATAAATCTGGGTGCACTGGTTACCGACCTCCCGCCAGTGGAAACTGTTTCTCCTTATTTATTGAAAAAAAACCTCCTAATTTTGAAGACCTTTATTAAATCTCCCCTTAACATAGAAACATAGAAACATAGAAAATAGGTACAGGAGTAGACCATTCGGTCCTTCGAGCCTGCACCGCCATTCAATGCGTTCATGGCTGAACATGCTACCTCAGTACCCCATTCCTGCTTTTTCGCCATACCCCTTCATCCCCCTAGTTGTGAGTGTTATATCTAACTCCCTTTTGAATATATTTAGCGAACTGGCCTCAACAACCTTCTGTGGAAGAGAATTCCATAGATTCACCACTCTCTGGGTGAAGAAGTTCCTCCTCAGCTCAGTCCTAAATGGCTTCCCCTTAATCCTTAGACTGTGACCCCTGGTTCTAGTTTTCCCTACCATTGGGAACATTCTGCCCGCATCTAATTTGTCTAAACCAGTCAGGATTTTAAATGTCTCTATAAGATCCCCCCTCATTCTTCTGAACTCCAGAGGATACAAGTTCAGTTGACCCAATCTTTCTTGATATGTCAGTCCGGCCATCCCAGGAATCAATCTAGTGAACCTTCGCTGCACTCCCTCAATAGCAAGAATATCCTTCCTTAAGTTAGGAGACCAAAACTGCGCACAATACTCCAGGTGTGGCCTCACCAAGGCCCTGTACAACTGCAGCATCACCTCCCTACTCCTGTACTCAAATCCCCTTACTATGAAGGCCATCATTCCGTTTGCTTTCTTGACTGCCTGCTGCACTTGCATTCCCACCTTCAATGACTGATGTACCATGATGCCCAGGTCTCGTTGCACCTCCCCTTTCCCTAATCTGCCACCATTCAGGTAATAGTCCGCCTCTCTATTTTTACCACCAAAGTGGATAACCTCACATTTATCCACATTGTACTTCATCTGCCATACATTTGCCCATTCACCCAACCTGTCCAAGTCACTCTGTAGCCTCCTAGCATCCTCCTCATTGTTCACACTGCCTCCCAATTTAGTGTCATCCGCAAATTTGGAGATATTACATTTAATCCCTTCGTCCAAATCATTAATATATAATGTAAACAGCTGGGGTCCCAGCACCGAACCCTGCGGTACCCCGCTGGTCACTGCCTGCCATTCTGAAAAGTACCCATTTACTCCTACTCTTTGTTTCCTGTGTGCCAACCAGTTCTCAATCCACGTCAACACATTACCCCCAATCCCATGTGCTTTAACTTTGTTCACCAATCTCTTGTGTGGAACCTTGTCGAAGACCTTCTGAAAGTCCAAATACACCACATCTACTGGTTCTCCCCTGTCCACCCTATTGGAAACATCCTCAAAAAATTCCAGAAGATTTGTCAAGCATGATTTCCCTTTCACAAATCCATGCTGACTTGGACCTATCATGTCGCCACTTTCCAAATGGTCTGTTATGACATCTTTAATAATTGCTTCCATCATTTTACCCACAACCGATGTCAGGCTGACCGGTCTATAATTCCCTGCTTTCTCCCTCCCTCCTTTTTTAAAAAGAGGGGTTACATTGGCCACCCTCCACTCCATCGGAACTGATCCAGAGTCTAAGGAATGTTGGAAAATGATCGTCAATGCATCCACTATTTCCAAGGCCACCTCCTTAAGTACTCTGGGATGCAGACCATCAGGCCCCGGGGATTTTTCAGCCTTCAGTCCCATCAATTTCCCCAATACCTTTTCCCGACTAATAAGGATTTCCCTCAGCTCCTCCCTCTTACCAGATCCTCTGACCCCTTTTATTTCCGGCAGGTTGTGTGTGTCCTCCACAGTAAACACCGAACCAAAGTACTTGTTCAATTGATCTGCCATTTCCTTGTTCCCCATTACGACTTCCCCTGTTTCCGACTGCAGGGGACCTACGTTTGTTTTTACTAACCTCTTTCTTTTTACATATTTATAGAAGCTTTTGCTGTCCATTTTAATGTTCTCTGCAAGCTTCCTTTCATATTTTATTTTCCCTGCCCTAATCAAACCCTTCGTCCTCCTCTGCTGAGTTTTGAAGTTCTCCCAGTCCCCGGGTTTGCTGCTACTTCTGGCCAATTTGTATGCAACTTCCTTGGTTTTAATACTATCCCTGATTTCCCTTGTTAGCCATGGTTGAGCCACCTTCCCTTTTTTATTTTTACGCCAGACCGGGATGTACAATTGTTGTAGTTCATCCATGCGATCTCTAAATGTCTGCCATTGCCCTTCCACTGATAGCCCCTTAAATATCGCTTGCCAATTTAACCTCGCCAATTCACGCCTCATACCCTCAAAGTTGCCCTTATTTAAGTTCTAGACCATGGTCTCTGACTTAACTGTTTCCTTCTCCATCCTAATGTAGAACTCCACCATACTATGGTCACTCTTCCCCAGGGGGCCTCGTACCACAAGATTGCTGATTAGTCCTTCCTCATTACACAACACCTAGTCCAGGATGGCCTCCCCTCGAGTTGGTTCCTCAACATATTGGTTTAGGAAACCATCCCTTAAACACTCCAGGAAATCCTCCTCCAGCGTATTGCTTCCAGTTTGAGTAGCCCAATCTATATGCATATTAAAGTCACCCATGATAACTGCCGTGCCTTTTTTGCACGCACCTCTGATTTCCTGTTTCATACCCTCCCCCACCTCACTACTGCTGTTTGGAGGTCTGTACACAACTCCCACTAACGTTCTGCAGCTCAACCCATATTGATTCCACATCCTCCAAGCTGATGTCCTTCCTAGCTATTGCATTAATCTCCTCTTTAACCAGCAATGCTACCCCACCCCCTTTTCCTTTTATTCTATCCTTTCTGAATGTTGAATACCTTCTCTGCTCCAAGGAGAACAACCCTAGCTTCTCCAGTCTCTTCACATAACTGAAGTCCCTCATCCCTGGTACCATTCCAGTAAATCTCCTCTACACCTTCTCCAAGGCCTTGACATCCTTCCTAAAGTGTGGTGCCCAGAATTGGACACCATACTCCAGCTGAATTAGCTCAATTCCATTGGTGCTTATATTTCTTGCTTGCTGGTTTGACCTGTTTGAAATATGTTGGCATGGAACTTTGTGAAGGGCTGTTCTTAGCTCTATTGCCTCAGTGGTGGCAAAATCCTAAATAAGAAGACCTGTTAGCATCTGGAGCTTGAGATGTAGGCAAATTAGCAGAAACTGTTGAATAATGTTGCTGGAGGGGCAAGTTTGGAATTGTTGTCTCTGTGCCAGAAATTAAAATTCTAAATGCAGAGTCTTCACTTATAGATTTTATTCGAGTGAATCATACTCGCAGACAACACACACGGTGACGGGAAGGCTGCGGGAGACCTTGCGATACAGTTGCTGAGCTCAGTCACAGGGAGGTTAGGCCCTGGGCCTTCCCTAACTTTAGTGACAATGGGCTCACTTTTATCCTACTGATAGAGACTGGTTGCTATGATTAGTCAACAATCCAGTATTGTCGTATCATGTGTCTACCAGGATTGTAGAAGGCGAACCAGATGGACCTTAAAAAAAAAGACTTGTATTTATATAGCACCTTTCATGACCTCAGGACTCCCAAAGCACTTTACAGCCAATAAGTACTTTTGAAGTGGAGTCACTGTTGTAAGGTAGGTAACGCGGCAGCCAATTTGCGCACAGCAAGGTCCCACAAACAGCAATGTGATAATGACCAGATAATCTGTTTTTTTGTTATGTTGATTGAGGGATAAATATTGGCCCCAGGACACTGGGGACAACTCCACTGCTCTTCTTTAAAATAGTGCCATGGGATCTTTTACATCCACCTGAGAGAGCAGACGGGGCCTCGGTTTAACGTCTCATCCAAAAGACGGCACCTCTGACAATGCAGCACTCCACTGGAGTGTCAGCCTAGATTTTGTGCTCAAGTCTCTAGAGTGGGACTTGAACCCACAACCTTCTGACTCAGTTGTAAGAGTGCTGCCCACTGAGCCACGGCTGGCACAATAAAGACCTACGTTCCTATCCTCAGCTAAAAGGTCATTACATCATAGCCCCTTCCATGACCTTCGCTCTTGGTTTACACTAACTTACACCAGCTCAGCATTCCAGAGAGTGGGTCTCCTAACAGAAGCTGTCCTTACGTGTAGAGAAAAGGTAAACATATAGTGGTCGAACAGATAAATGAACAACACAAGGCTATCTTATATATTGGCAATCGGTGCAGCCGTGCAAAGGGGCATTAGTGATTTTGAGTTGTCTTCTGACATTCCCCAGATATCGCCTGTTCCAACAGATTCTGCAAAAGCTGTCTTTTAACCATAAAATGGAGTCCTGAACATAAAATGGATTCATTAATAAAACCTCTCTCTGCTAGCGTTCCTAATAAGAACATTGATTTAAACTTCACCTGTGGGTCCACGAGGCTCCACAGTATAGCAGAGGGAACGATTTGTCAAGGGTTTGTACAGTAACATCACTGGCAGTAACTTCGTCCCTTTTGTCTCTTGTATTTAAGCAACCGACAAAGACAAAAATCTTGGACATTTCTGGCCTAATCGCTGCTCCTTGATTTACCTCAGCTTTTCTCCAACTTTTTTAAACCGGGCGTAATGGGGGGGGAAGAAAGAAAGGAAGAAAGAAAGGAAGAAGGAAAGAAAGAAAGAAGGAAAGAAAGAAAGGAAGAAGGAAAGGAAGGAAAGAAAGAAAGAAGGAAAGGAAGGAAAGAAAGAAAGAAAGAAAGAAAGAAAGAAAGAAAGAAAGAAAGAAAGAAAGAAAGAAAGAAAGAAGGAAAGGAAGGAAGGAAAGAAAGAAAGAAAGAAAGAAAGAAAGAAAGAAAGAAAGAAAGAAAGAAAGAAAGAAAGAAAGAAAGAAAGAAAGAAAGAAAGAAAGGAAGAAGGAAAGGAAGGAAAGAAAGAAAGAAAGAAGGAAAGGAAGGAAAGAAAGAAAGAAGGAAAGGAAGGAAAGAAAGAAAGAAAGAAAGAAGGAAAGGAAGGAAAGAAAGAAAGAAAGAAAGGAAGAAGGAAAGAAAGAAAGAAGGAAAGAAAGAAAGGAAGAAGGAAAGGAAGGAAAGAAAGAAAGAAGGAAAGAAAGAAAGAAAGAAAGAAAGAAAGAAAGAAAGAAAGAAAGAAAGAAAGAAAGAAAGAAAGAAAGAAAGAAAGAAGGAAAGGAAGGAAGGAAAGAAAGAAAGAAAGAAAGAAAGAAAGAAAGAAAGAAAGAAAGAAAGAAAGAAAGAAAGAAAGAAAGAAAGAAAGAAAGAAAGGAAGAAGGAAAGGAAGGAAAGAAAGAAAGAAAGAAGGAAAGGAAGGAAAGAAAGAAAGAAGGAAAGGAAGGAAAGAAAGAAAGAAAGAAAGAAGGAAAGGAAGGAAAGAAAGAAAGAAAGAAAGAAAGGAAGGAAAGAAAGAAAGAAAGGAAGAAAAGAAAGAAAGAAAGAAGGAAAGGAAAGAAAGAAAGAAAGAAAGGAAAGAAAGAAAGAAAGGAAGAAAGGAAAGAAAGAAAGAAGGAAAGGAAGGAAGGAAAGAAAGGAAGAAAAGAAAGAAAGAAAGGAAGAAAGAAAGAAAGAAGGAAAGAAAGAAAGAAAGAAAGAAAGGAAAGAAAGAAAGGAGGAAAGGAAGGAAGGAAAGAAAGAAAGAAAGAAAGAAAGAAAGAAAGAAAGAAAGGAAGAAAGAAAGAAAGAAAGAAAAGAAAGAAAGAAAGAAAGGAAAGAAAGAAAGAAAGGAAGAAAGGAAAGAAAGAAAGAAGGAAAGGAAGGAAGGAAAGAAAGGAAGAAAAGAAAGAAAGAAAGGAAGAAAGAAAGAAAGAAGGAAAGGAAAGAAAGAAAGAAAGAAAGAAAGAAAGAAAGAAAGGAAAGAAAGAAAGGAGGAAAGGAAGGAAGGAAAGAAAGAAAGAAAGAAAGAAAGAAAGAAAGAAAGAAAGGAAGAAAGAAAGAAAGAAGGAAAGGAAAGAAAGAAAGAAAGAAAAGAAAGAAAGAAAGGAAAGAAAGAAAGAAAGAAAGAAAGAAAGAACTTGTATTTATATAGCAGGCAATAGTGAATCAGCCGCCTGTTGCACACTCAGCTGGCTGTAGTCATGAGTAAGAATAAGAACAAGTAAGAGTTAGAAGCAGGCAATAAAAAGAGACAGACCAAGTAAGGAAGAGTTAGACTGAGAATGAGGTAGATGGTAAAAGATAAATACATGAGACAAGAGGGAAGAAGTTACTGTCAGCGATGTTATCATACCAACACTTGACGACACACTGGTGCCAAATTTTTCCCTCTGCTATTTTAACGGTGCTGTTTTGATGCCTCTGTTAAAATAGTAGAGAGAGAAATGTGCGATTTTAACCCTACTCGCTCAGCAGAAACCTGGCGGGTGGGCAGTTAAAATCTCCCCTGGCTCTTAGCTGTCCGAAAGCCGCCACGATCGCAACATCTGCAATTTTAACCTGCTCTCCTGAGCAGGCAGCAAGGACAGGCGCCCGGAGCCAACAGGGTCCTTCTTTACATATGCATGTTGTGGCCCGATGACATCATTGAGAACCGACTGTAATTTTAACTCAGGTCTGAGCGGGGAATCCACCTGAATTGTGCTGAACATTCATACAGTAGCATTGCCGACTCTGGGACCGAAATTTCTCAGCCCTGCTCCCCAGCAGAAGTAGAGTGGAGCAGGTACCAGTGACCTTTAGCGCTTACCCTGATGGAGTATCCAGACTCAGGGGCACATCACTCAGTTTAGAAGATCCTTGAACATCTGACCCATCGACCCCCTTTTATAAGGAATACACTTTTAGGGGGAACAGGCCACGACCTAGGCCTGTACCACCACTCACCTCCACCGCCGCCCACCCCGCCATCAATGGTGAGAGAGGTTGTTCCAATGAGGTGACACTGGATAGAGAGTTTGCTCCAAACACTTGCAAGCTGCATAAAGCTCAATCTGTCTTCCAGATGCAGTAAGCAACAGCTTCTAACCTTGGAAAGTGAACAGCTATGAAATGGAAGCTTTTATAGAACATTTGCAGTTGTCAAGTTAAGAAATCATCCCATGCTGACGTAACTCCCGGCCTGCTTACCTGACGTGATCCCCGAGCAGCGGGGAAGCTGTGGGCGAACTCTTAAAATCTAAAGCTCAGCTTAAAATAGTTTTGAAGTGCTGGTTAACAAGCTCTTAATAATCTAAATTGCCTCCCCCGCTGTCAAAAAAAAAAATCCCCACCCGACCCGCCACCAAACGCGCCCGCTGACCCCCCGAAAAATTACCCCCCTGATGTGGGAACTCCTTCCCCTCGGCCCCGTGATCTCTGACATCGGTGGGTAGGGGTGGTCACATTTAGGACAAATGGGGGGAAAAATTCAGTTGATTGCGCCTCCCGTTAGTGCCTTAAGAGGGCGCTAATGGGGCGCAAAGCATCTAGCGCCCGGGCGCGGCGATGTTTGCGCCGCTCGCGAAATTAACTAGACATTTTGCGGCAGCGCTAAACACTAACGCCACGATCTCCTGCGCCGGCAGATCGTGACGTCAGTCGAGTGCGCAACGCCCCGGTATCGCCCCGGAGCAGATATTGAGTGGCGCCCCCTGCCTTACCGCCTGACGCTAGCAACGACAGGTTGAGGGGAGCGAATTGCAATCATGAAGGGACTGGGGGAGCGCTATTTAAAGGCGACCGCTTCCTGCCTTTCATTGTTGGTGCCATTTTTGAACCACGCATTCTGAGAGAGAGAGAGAGAGACTTCTGGAGAGCTTCAACGCTGTGTGAAGGAGTTTTGGGTACTGAGCAGCACTTTGCAGGTTCATTTTGATTTGCCATTCCTTGTATCGATTTAGAAAAGACTGTGGGGGCTGCACTCTAAGCTCTTTCCCTGGTACTCTCCATTGTTCTTTCCAGCAGATTTGATGTGCAGGTCTCTCCAGGCAGAGATTCAAGGCTGCAATGAGCAGGATGTGGATGGAAAGCAAGATCAACCATCCCCTTTAAGAACTGGCCGGTGCCATTGTGTGTGTGTTCCATTGCTGACTGACATCACATGAGCTTCGCCAGCGCTCTGAGGTAGCGCCTCGCTCCTCGGCCTTTGCGCCTTAAGACAGGTGTGAAGCGCCCGATTTAGCGCTCCAATCACCTCCAGGGGCGATAAAAGTCAAGTTTGCAGTCGGAGGCGATAATTAGCGCCAGGCGCTAATCTTTGCGCCCGGCCGATAATTGCACCCCAAATGGGGCGATACTGAATTTCTCCCCCATGGTCTTTTAGCCCCAACCTGGTCCCTCTGTGAACTGCCAGTGGCTGGGATTCTGAGCTGAGAGACGGCCTCACCAGATATCTCCCCTATATCAGGCCTCCTGCCCCCAAACATCCATCCCAGCAGCACCATTGAGGCTGTGGAGTTTCAGGCCCAGTATCTTCTACTCTACAAGGGGCCAAGAGAAATGGAGAGAGAGAGAAAGGGAAAGAGAGATCAGAGCAAATCACCTGGATTCTACTTGAAAAGGAATAGTTGTTTTTTTTTAATACGTTTTGTTCCTGGGATGTGGGCGTCGCTGGCAAGGCCAGCATTTATTGCCCATCCCTAATTGCCCTTGAGAAGGTGGTGGTGAGCCGCCTTCTTGAACCGCTGCAGTTCGTGTGGTGAAGGTACTCCCACAGTGGTGTGAGGGAGGGAGTTCCAGGATTTTGACCCAGCGACGATGAAGGAACGGCCGATATATTTCTAAGTCGGGATGGTGTGTGACTTGGAGGAGAACTTGGAGGTGGTGGTGTTCCCAGACACCTGCTGCCCTTGTCCTTCTAGGTGGAAGAGGTCGCGGGTTTGGGAGGTGCTGCCGAAGAAGCCTTGGCGAGTTGTTGCAGTGCATCTTGTAGATGGTACACACTGCAGCCACGGTGCGCCGGTGGTGGAGGGAGTGGATGTTTAAGGTGGTGGATGGGGTGCCAATCAAGCGAGCTGCTTTGTCCTGGATGGTGTCGAGCTTCTTGAGTGTTGTTGGAGCTGCACTCATCCAGGCAAGTGGAGAGTATTCCATCGCACTCCTGACTTGTGCCTTGTAGATGGCGGAAAGACTTTGGGTTCCCCTACAAGTGAAGTCACGGATGGTATCTTTGCATTAAGAAGTAAAACTGCTGACAAACATATACATGATGACAGCTGACAGTGTACATTTGACACGAGTTACTCATTTATTCGTATCCTGTAAGAAACGCAATGGTTATTTCATTTATTCATGAATCATGCACATTTATGGACCAGAGGCATAAACACACATTAATTCATCAGACTCTTCCCCCCCCCCCTGCCCTCACCTCAACCTGCATTTCGATTCATAACTATCACTGAAAGACAGACACAAAACAAACATCAAAAAAGATTGAAAGCCGCAAGCTTGCATTCCGTGGATGTATTAAACATTAATAATTAGATTAATATCATTCATTTGTAACCTTAACATTATTCAGTTTGATTGGCTGCACTGAATTGCAACAGTATTTTAGTATATGTTCACCTCACCTATTGGTGAATTCACCTTTCCTGACATTTTTCTTATTCATTTCCATCCCTTGTCTCCACTCCAAGGTGCTGACTCAACAGCAAGTTACTTTTACAATATCAAACAATGATTATATTATGGGCACGTATCATAATCAGGTTTGTATATTTCCAGATTCTTTTTAAACTTATTTAGAATTCTTAAACTGCTATGGTGGGCATTTAAACTCGCATTCTCTGATATTATTAGTCCAGTAACATAACCACTACACTAGCGTACCCATGATAAAGGTCATTTAGTCCATCAAGTATTCTTCTCTCACAGACCATCCACTATTGACCTTATCCTGGACTCTACCCAACCCATTTGATTAACATAGCCACGACACTGTCGTAACCCCGGCATACATGTGAAAGCTGGCCTCATGCTTATGGAGAATGTTGCTGATGGTCAACATATAGATGAGGGGGTCGAGGATGCACTATTGGGACACACTGAAAGTGTCCGTGGGGGGATGGGAGGAGAAGCCATTGCAGGAGAGGTGCCAGCAAGGTTGGAACAGATAAGAATGGCATCATGTGAGGGAAATGCCTCAGAAATGGGCCGTCGAGGCAAGACCATGAAAGGGAGTGGATGTGGTTGACCATGAGGAAGGATGAAGGGACAGAAGAGGGGAACTTGAAGGAGAAGTAATGGAGAAGAGAAGGTTGGGATTGCCCTTGCCCCGTGGCTGATTCTGGAGTAATGAGGATTTGGCTAACGAGAGGGAGAGGCAATATTGTTTCAGATTGATAAGATTTTTTATTCGGCAAGGGTATTACGGGTTACGGAACCAAGGCGGGTAGAATGGAGTTAAGATACAGATCAACCATGATCTAATTGAATGGCAGAGCAGGCTCGAGGGGCTGAATGGCCTACTGCAATGTTCCTATGTTCCCAGATGGTCAAGGAAGACCTGGGAATGGTGGTGGGTGTGGGTGGGAGAGTTGATATGTAGGTGAAATTGAAGAATAGTGTGGTGTTTGTACTAATGGATTAGTAATCCTCAGGACCTAGAATGTGAGTTCAAATCCCACTACGGATTTTTTCAAAAAAAGGCTGTAAATAAAAAGCTGATAACAGTAAAAGTGACCATGAAGCTGTCGGAGTGTCATTAAAAACCCAACTGGTTCACTAATTTCCTTTAGAGAAGGAGACTTGCTGTCCTCACCCAGTCTGGCCCTATATGTGACTCCAGTTCCACACGAACAAGGTTGACTCTTAACTACTCTTTTGGAACCACTACCAGCTGTTGAAGAAGAATGCCCACCACCACCTCTTCAGGACACCTGGATTACTGTGAGCAGTTCTGGGCACCACACCTTACGAAAGATATGTTGGCCTTGGAGAGAGTGCAGCGTAGATTTACCAGAATGATACCTGGACTCCAGGGGTTAAATTACGAGGAGAGATTACAGAAAACTATGGTTGTATGCCCTAAAATTTACAAGGTTAAGGGGTGATTTGATCAAAGTTTTCAAGAGGAACTGATAAGGTAGATAGAGAGAAACTATTTCCGCTGGTTGTGGTGTTTCGGACTAGGGAGCATAGTCTAAAAATTAGAGCCAGACCTTTCAGGAGTGAAGTTAGGAAACACTTCTACACACAAAGGGTGGTAGAAGTTTGGAACTCTCTTCCACAAACGGCAATTGTTAATTTTAAATCTGAGATGTATAGCTTTTTGTTAACCAAAGGTATTAAGGGATATGGGCCAAAGGCGGGGATATGGAGTTAGGTCACAGATCAGCCATGATCTCATTGAATGGCGGAACAGGCTCGAGGGGCTGAATGGCCGACTCCTGTTCCTATAATTAGGGATGGGCAATAAATGCTAGTCTTGCCAGCGACATCCACATCCTGAGAATGAACAATAAAAAAGGGTTAAACTTCACCAAACCTTTGTCAACTGGGCTTTGGAGCTCACAAGATGTTACTAAAGAGAAAAAAGTTATTTTTGTGCTGATGCTAGGCTTTCGCTCCTCTGTACAGATAAATATGCAGAGCAGAAAACCAGATCACACATTCTGGGAAGGTCTATTTTCCAATTAACCAAATTAGTATATGCAAATTAGCACAAATTAGCGTGACTCATTAGTATGTTATCACAAGTAGCAGAGAGAAAAATTGTCGGCCTACGTCTGGTAAAGATAAAATTTATTCAAATGGAATTAAAAGGCTGGGAGGGGAACATTTTTGTCCAAGTATTCTCCCAGTTTAATGATATTTTATCAGTAGTGTGATTTCCCGGGGCTAGTTCCAAGTTATTTTCAGGGATATTCGAAATCCCAGCCCCCCACCCATTACTTGAATGGAACTGCTCTGGGACACAAGGCCTTGCTCCCATCAATAACAACATCAGCAGCTTGTATTTATACAGCACCTTTAACGTAGTAAAGCCTCCCAGGGCGCTTCACAGGAGTGTTATCAAACAAATTTGACACCAAGCCACATAAGGAGATATTAGGGCAGATGACCAAAAGCTTTGTCAAAAGAGGTCGGTTTTAAGGAGCGTTTTAAAGGAGGCGAGAGAGCTAGGGAAGTGGAGAGGTTTAGGGAGGAATTCCAGAGCTTAGGGCCTTGACAGATGAAGGCACGGTTGCCAATGGTGGAGCGATTAAAATCAGGGATGCTCAAGAGGCCACAATTGGAGGAGCGCAGATATCTTGGAGGTGGTGGGGGGGGGGGGGTTGTAGAGCTGGAGGAGGGTACAGAGATAGGGAGGAGTGAGGCCACGGAGGGATTTGAACACGAGGATGAGAATTTTAAAATTGACGTGTTGCTGGACCGGGAGCCAATGTAGGTCAGCGAGCACAGGGGTGACGGGTGAATGGGACTTGGTGCGAGATAGGATACAGGCGGCAGAGTTTTGGATAAGCTTACGTTTACGGAGGGTGGAGGAGGAGAGGCCGGCCAGGAAAGCATTGGAATAGTCGAGTCTGGAGGTAACAAAATCAATGTCACCACTGGAACAGCCCTGCAGCAAGAGGTCCCAACGTGGCAAGTCTCCATTCAAATAAAAAAATGACACTTCTACTGACATCTCCTGCTGGGGCCTGGTGTAGAGGGTCAGTGTAATAAACACTTTCATTTCCACTGACTGTCATCTGGCTATTGCTCCTGTTGAGGAACATCATCCACATCCACCGTTCATCACCGAGATCAAGGAAGGTCGTAGTTGAGGAGTACTCACGTTACGTGTAGCTAAGGTCTGTCTCTAATGCCTTTGTGCAGCCTGCAAGCTTCTGTTACCGCTCTTTCTCCTCCAACTTGTCTACAAAACAAAGACTTGATGCTCCACCCGTGCTGCAGAGTTCAGAGTTACCCCTGTTCTGCTCGTCACTCTACTCCAACATCTTCCGGTGCTTTAGCCCCAACTGTAAACGTGATTTCAGAATTGAAGTAAAAACCTGCAGTTTTAAAAGGGGGTGCAGGATCAGAGAGATCTGAGGGTCCACATACACAAATCACTGGAAGTGGCAGGACAAGTTGATATAAAGCATAAGCAATCCTGGGCTTTATTAATAGAGAGGTCGCACAACACCAGGTTATAGTCCAACAGTTTTATTTGAAATCACAAGCTTTCGGAACTATCGCTCCTTCCTCAGGTGAAGTAAATAGAGGCATAGAATACAAAAGCAAGGAAGTTCTGCTAAACCCTTTATAAAACACTGGTTAGGCCTCAGCTGGAGTGTTGCGGCCAATTCTGGGCACCACACTTTAGGAAGGAGGTCAAGGTCTTCGAGGGGTGCAGAGGAGATTTACTAGAATGGCACCAGGGTTGAGGGACTAGAGAAGCTGTGATTGTTCTTAGAGCAGAGAAGAATAAGGGAAGATTTAATAACGGTAACGGTTCAAAATCATGAAGGGTTTTGATAGAGCAGATAAGGAGAAACTGTTTTCATTGGCAGGAGGGTCAGTAACCAGAGGACAAAGATTTAAGATAATTAACAAAAGAACCAGGGGGCAGATGAGGAGAATTTCTTTTACGCAGCGAGTTGTTATGGTCTTGAATGCTCTGCCTGAAAGGGCGGTGGAAGCAGATTCAATAATCACGTTCAAAAGGGAATTGGATAAATACAATGAAAATTAAAATTTTGCAGGGCTATGGGGAAAGAGCGGGTGAGTGGGACTAATTGGAGAGCTCTTTCAAAGAGCCGGCACAGGCACGATGTATGATTCTATGTTAACAAGCACTTAACAAACGAAAACAGCCTTTGCCTTGTGTCTGTGCATTAAAGTGTACCGAGAAAACAGTCTCAGTGGAACAAATTCCGTAAACTTCCCTCCTGCTTCATTAACGCTAATGCACAAAATTGCCGCCCCTTAACGGGCATGAAGCGCGCAGCACCAACTCCGACACACGGAGGAACTTAATCCTCTCAACTTCCACCCCGAGAGTCAGCGCGGGATCGTATCCCCAGAGTCAGCGCGGGATCGTATCCCGAGAGTCAGCGCGATGGATCGTATCCCCAGAGTCAGCACAGGATCGTATCCTGAGAGTCAGCGCGGGATCGTATCCCGAGAGTCAGTGCGGGATCGTATCCCGAGAGTCAGCGCGGGATCGTATCACGAGAGTCAGCACGGGATCGTATCCCGAGAGTCAGCGCGCGGGATCGTATCCCGAGAGTCAGCACAGGATCGTATCCCGAGAGTCAGCACAGGATCGTATCCCCAGAGTCAGCGCGGGATCGTATCCCGAGAGTCAGCGCGCGGGATCGTATCCCGAGAGTCAGCACAGGATCGTATCCCGAGAGTCAGCACAGGATCGTATCCCCAGAGTCAGCGCAGGATCGTATCCCGAGAGTCAGCGCACGGGATCGTATCCCGAGAGTCAGCGCGGGATCGTATCCCGAGAGTCAGCGCTGGATCGTATCCCGAGAGTCAGCGCGCGGGATCGTATCCCCAGAGTCAGCACGGGATCGTATCCCGAGAGTCAGCGCGGGATCGTATCCCGAGAGTCAGCACAGGATCGTATCCTGAGAGTCAGCGCGGGATTGTATCCCGAGAGTCAGCGCGGGATCGTATCCCGAGAGTCAGCGCTGGATCGTATCCCGAGAGTCAGCGCGGGATCGTATCCCGAGAGTCAGCGCTGGATCGTATCCCGAGAGTCAGCGCACGGGATCGTATCCCGAGAGTCAGCGCGGGATCGTATCCCGAGAGTCAGCGCGGGATCGTATCCCGAGAGTCAGCGCGGGATCGTATCCCGAGAGTCAGCGCTGGATCGTATCCCGAGAGTCAGCGCACGGGATCGTATCCCGAGAGTCAGCGCGGGATCGTATCCCGAGAGTCAGCGCGGGATCGTATCCCCAGAGTCAGCGCGGGATCGTATCCCGAGAGTCCGCGCGGGATCGTATCCCGAGAGTCAGCGCGGGATCGTATCCCGAGAGTCAGCGCGGGATCGTATCCCGAGAGTCAGCGCGGGATCGTATCCCGAGAGTCAGAGCGGGATCGTATCCCGAGAGTCAGCGCGGGATCGTATCTCGAGAGTCAGCGCGGGATCGTATCCCGAGAGTCAGCGCGGGATCGTATCCCGAGAGTCAGCGCGGGATCGTATCACGAGAGTCAGCGCGGGATCGTATCCCGAGAGTCAGCGCGGGATCGTATCCCGAGAGTCAGCGAGGGATCGTATCCCGAGAGTCAGCGCGGGATCGTATCCCGAGAGTCAGCGCGGGATCGTATCCCGAGAGTCAGCGCGGGATCGTACCCTGAGAGTCAGCGCACGGGATCGTATCCCGAGAGTCAGCGCGGGATCGTATCCCGAGAGTCAGCGCGGGATCGTATCCCGAGAGTCAGCGCGGGATCGTATCCCGAGAGTCAGCGCGGGATCGTATCCCGAGAGTCAGCGCGGGATCGTATCCCGAGAGTCAGCGCGGGATCGTATCCCGAGAGTCAGCGCGGGATCGTATCCCGAGAGTCAGCGCGGGATCGTATCCCGAGAGTCAGCGCGGGATCGTATCCCGAGAGTCAGCGCGGGATCGTATCCCGAGAGTCAGCGCGGGATCGTATCCCGAGAGTCAGCGCGGGATCGTATCCCGAGAGTCAGCGCGGGATCGTATCCCGAGAGTCAGCGCGGGATCGTATCCCGAGAGTCAGCGCGGGATCGTATCCCGAGAGTCAGCGCGGGATCGTATCCCGAGAGTCAGCGCGGGATCGTATCCCGAGAGTCAGCGCGGGATCGTACCCCGAGAGTCAGCGCGGGATCGTATCCCGAGAGTCAGCACAGGATCGTATCCCGAGAGTCAGAGCAAGGGATCGTATCCCGAGAGTCAGCGCGGGATCGTACTCGGAGTCGACACGCGGGATCGTATCCCCGAGATTCAAAGCCTTGAAAAGAGTAGGGCGGAGAGGAGAAAATTGATTACAAAAAGATACAGGCCGAAGCAAAGAGTTTGGTTTGTGCTGAAGGGACCACATAAACCAGAAGAGAACGCTCGGAGGAAGAAGTGGAGTGTAGAAAATTAGCACAAAAATTTGAAGGACAAAATAAAAAGGTAAGCGTTAGAATCTATTATTCAAAAAAAAATAGGCTGAACATCAATCACTTTTTCTTCACTGCTCCAAGCATTCCTTTTGATATTAGATTTTTTTTTAACCTCAAAAGATTGAGAGAGAAGAAAAATGGAAACAGAAGCCAAGAGAAACAGGTTTTTTTTTTCCAATTGGCTTTCGATGTTTAGGTATTTTAATGCGCTCTAAATGTCATGCCACTGGCCGCCGGGAAAATAAAATGTATATGTATATATTTAGTCTAACAGAAAGAAATGCCACTTGTGCATTTCACAATGTTCTTTCACATCTGGTTTGCAGAATTATCTGTGACCTAATTCCGTCTGAAATCAATTAGAAGTGGTAGAACTGTCCCAAGCACTCAGCATCAGTGATAAGGATTCTTATTTAAGTGTCTTTGACAAAGGAGACAAGGAATTTCAAAGCGAGCAATTCTGGATATGCACAGCTGGTCCGTCAGTGCCTGAAAGAGAAGGATGGCTAGATGCTTCAGCTGCAATCCAGGTGCATTTCAGCAACAATCCAGTAGATCTTCTGTTCATCTTTCCTCCCCTCCTTCCCCACCGCACCCACTCCCGCTCCCCCCCCCTCCCCACTCCCCCCGCACAATCCTGCCCCACAACCACCATCGTCTCCCAATGGCAATGGCTCTTTGCTGGGGGTATTGCCCTCAGATTTTGAAGTCAAAGATCAGCCATGATCTTATTGAATGGTGGAGCAGGCTCGAAGGGCCGTCTGGCCTGTTCCTGCTCCTATTTCTTACGTGCTTATGTTGGTTGGCCACCAGCCATTCACTTCATGTGCGAACGTTAGCAGGCTACTTGACTCAGATCCGATGGGTTTTGGTGCAACAGCCACGGCCCTATCCTGCCTTCTTCACTTGCACGTCGGGCAGGAGTCATTGGGTATCTTTCAGGAGCAACATCTTTGGCTGATGTCCCCTTTACAGCTAAGTGGTGCTGAGGCCAATTATAACAACACTCCTAACTTGCCGTCCTGGTTGAGGTCCGCTCACTCGGCACAGTCTCAGGATCAAAACTGCTGCCTTCCCGGTCTGTGTGGCCGAGCCTAGCCTTCACCAACTGCACCAGCAGGGAAGGGGCTTCACCAGCTGGGTAGGGGCTTCACCAGCTGCACCAGCAGGGAAGGGGCTTCACCAGCTGCACCAGCAGGGAAGGGGCTTCACCCAACTGCACCAGCAGGGAAGGGGCTTCACCAGCTGCACCAGCAGGGAAGGGGCTTCACCCAGCTGCACCAGCAGGGAAGGGGCTTCACCAGCTGCACCAGCAGGGAAGGGGCTTCACCCAGCTGCACCAGCAGGGAAGGGGCTTCACCAGCTGCACCAGCAGGGAAGGGGCTTCACCCAACACTACTGAAGCATTTCCATTTCAGCTGGAACTTCCTCCACTGTTCCACCCCCAAATCGGGCGTAAGTGGCAAGAAAATGGGGCGTTGAGGCCGACCGCTACTTTCCTGCCCCAAGCTGCATTCCCCATCCCTCCACTCCATTGGTCATCCCTTCCCTTGCTCGCTGCGTGTCAATGCCAGTGGGGAGTGTGGGGGGGGGGGTGAGTGCAGGGGGGGTGGTTCGCAGGGTCCAGCTTCCTGGCCCAGTTCTCTCCCGTTAATCCCTCTTCCCGCCGATCCCCGGGGTGGCCTGGTGGAAGGTGGCAGAAGGCCCAGTGGTAATGGCCCCAATGTCCAGAACTGTACGCAGAAGGCCAAGTACAGGCCACCTCTTCTTTTAGTTTGCCCCCCCCCCCCCACCAGCACTTCTCTTTGTTGGCCTCAGTTCCACCAAGACCTGCAATGCTGCGTATCCTGCCGTCACTGGGGCCCTTCTGCTCCTTTAAGGGCCATCGCCGCCTCTTCTGATGCTGCTGCACCACTGGATTTCCCTCTTCAGCCCTGATAGGCTTGCTCTTGGTAGCAGGAGTCCTGCTGGGAGGCTGCTCTACATGGACAAAGAGTCCAACCCAAGAAAAAAAAATAGGTCGAGGTCAAGGCAGTATTGGATGGGGCAGACTGGCATCTTCCCCACTGCTATATTGAGGGAAATCTAGCCCTTTAAGAACATAAGAAGTAGGAGCAGGAGTAGGCCATACGACCCCTCGGGCCTGCTCCGCCATTCAATAGGATCATGGCTGATCCGAACCTAGACTCACGTCCACTTCCCTGCCCGCTCCCCATAACCCTTAATTCCCTTATCAGCTAGGAAACTGTCTATCTCCGTTTTAAATTTATTTAATGTCACAGCTTCCACAGCTCTCTGAGGTAGCAAATTCCATAGATTTACTGCCCTCTGAGTGAAGAAGTTTCTCCTCATCTCAGTTTTGAAACGGCAGCCCCTTATTCTAAGATTATGCCCCCTAGTTCTAGTCTCACCCATCAGTGGAAACATCCTCCCCGCCTCCACCCGATCAAGCCCTCTCACAATCTTATATGTTTCGATAAGATCGCCTCTCATTCTTCTGTATTCCAATGAGTAGAGGCCCAACCTACTCAGCCTTTCCTCATAAGTCAACCCCCTTTATCTCTTAAGTATTCATTTTCCCGTTTTAAAAACAAATGATAGCCACCTGACAGTTCCGATCCCATTTCCCTCCCTCCCTCCCTCCCTCTCCTAGAAACCGTTGAGTCTCACTGTGGGGCAGTTTCAAAGCTGCCAACAGTCCTCCAGGGCCTCAGACAAGAGGCCGTTCTCTGAGTTAGGACAAGAAGCGCCGGCAGACTGTGTAGCCATCAAGGGCACCACAGAAGAACCAGGTCCTGCCCTCACCCGATGACCCTGACCTACACATTTTCTGACAAGTATCGCTAGATTGCAATCAGAAGCAGACTGTGATCGATAGATTTTTTGTCAGGTAAAGGTATCAGGACTCATGAAGCGATGGCAGGTAAATGGAGTTGCGGTGCAGATCAGCCGTGGTCTAATTGAGTGGTTAGAATGTGGAACTCGCTACCACAAGATATGGTTGAGGCGACTAGCATTGATGCATTTAAGGGGAAGCTAGATAAACACAGGAGGGAGAAAGGGATAGGTTGATAGGGTTAGATGAAGAAAGGTGGGAGGAGGCTCGTGTGGAGCATGGACCAGTTGGGCCAAATGGCCTGTTTTTGTACTGTAAATAATATGTAACATTATGTATTATTGTGAGAAGTCGCACAACACCAGGTTATAGTCCAACAGTTTTATTTGAAATCACAAGCTTTCGGAGCGCTGCTCCTTCGTCAGGTGAAGTGACTTCACCTGACAAAGGAGCAGCGCTCCGAAAGCTTGTGATTTCAAATAAAACTGTTGGACTATAACCTGGTGTTGTGCGACTTCTCACATTTGTCCACCCCAGTCCAACACCGGCATCTTCACATCATTATGTACTATGTAAGAGGTTCTGATTGTCTGACAGTTTATAGAGTTCAGATCCGCGGAATAAACAACACAAAACCCAATGAGTCTGTGAAACTTCTTTCACTTAAAAATCAACAAGAGGTTACAAGTCATTCCCAGAATACAAACTGTGCTCAATTCATGTACTGATCACAAGCAAGCATCTAAAATCATTGACTTTAAGCTCAGGAGATTATAAGCAAAACCACTTACATACTATTCACCAGGTGAGAGGTCAGTTCAACAATGACTAGACGTATGCCTAACTTTAACTGGCAACTGACCAGGTCACCATCGACTATAGCCCCCGCTGCAGGGCCGGATGTTTTGAAACAGTACCTTTTACACCCCAAAATTTGGCCACCCTCCCACTGCGTCCGTGTCCCTAACTATACGGCATAACGGTCGGCAGTTGTTTCCCAGACCCTCTTATCACTAGTCCGTTAGGCAACTGTGGGCCTTCGAGGCGAGGCACATTCCATAGTCTGGAGATGTTTCTGTTATTGCACTGATTTCACGGTCAATAGTCTGTTCCCACAGAACTTCAATAAGCTTGTTTTCCATATCTGTTGAAAGACAATTGGCAGCTTTTGCAGCTTACAAGTCAAACAGTTTATTTTGCAAAGTCCTCACGGCAACCAGTCTTTTGTCCTCGCGAAGCATGATGGTAAAATTTGGTCAACTTTTAGATTCAGTCAAATGGAGATAGAAACATCGAAACATCGGAGCAGGAGTCGGCCATTCGGCCCTTCGAGCCTGCTCCGCCATTCAATATGATCATGGCTGATCCTCTATCTCAATACCATATTCCCGCTCTCTCCCCATACCCCTTGACGCCTTTTGTGTCTAGAAATCTATCTATCTCCTTCTTAAATATATTCAGTGACTTGGCCTCCACAGCCTTCTGTGGTAGAGAATTCCACAGGTTCACCACCCTCTGAGTGAAGAAATTTCTCCTCATCTCAGTCCTAAATGTCCTACCCCGTATCCTGAGACTGTGGCCCCTCGTTCTAGACCCCCCCAGCCAGGGGAAACATCCTCCCTGCATCCAGTCTGTCTAGCCCTGTCAGAATTTTATACGTTTCAATGAGATTCAGTCAAGTTTACAATGACAGTGGTACAACTATGTAATAGCGGAACAGCATCGAGGGGCTGAAGGGCCCACTCCCGTCCCTATGGTGGAGATGGATACTGAAGCCAAATGCAGTGGCACAATTGTTGCCCCAGCTGGGATGAACTGACTCAGCACATGAGGCTCAAGGCAGACTGAGGTTAGATGTGGGTTTAGGTTCAAGTCCTCCGAGATCTTGTCACAAAGTCCATTTTTAGCATAAATGAGACAAATAGCTGAGGCGGGGCGGGGAGGATCACTGCAGGTGCGTTCTGGATAGATTAGCTAGGGAGGGCCAAATATTCTTTCTCATTCCCATCTGTCTCATGATTGTCTCCCAGCAGAGATTGAAATGTTTGAGGAATGATTTTATATATGTGTGAACTGTTACAAAATGAATAACTATTATTGCCTCTTAACACATCCATGTTTAAAGGACTAATAGTTTATTAAAATTCATTAACTGCAGATGATTAAAACTTGAAAGAGAATTCTTAAAAAAAAACCAGTTGTTTTGATTATGCAACAATTTCCTGTTTTACGAGGCTTCAATTGAGCAGGTTGCAAAAGAAAGAAATCCTAACGCTCAATTAATTCAGTCAGGATATTCTGAGAGGCATCTGAGGGAAAAATTCACCCGTTCAAGTCAATTAAAAGCGGGCTTCACCCAGCTAAATGTTAGGAGGCTACATCTGTATAGGAAGAATTTGTCTACAATGACCCAGATTTTGCGTTAAGAATAACAGAGAGGCACTCAGTGCTCACCGTTATTATAGAGTAAATCGGACAGCAACTTCCAGCGTCTGCACATATGCAGTTAAAGGTGGAAATCAGGAAGTTGCTGTCCGATTTGCCCTGCCCTGCCCCGCCACAATCTTCGCTACACCAGTACCTCGCCGAGAGACTTGGCATTCAAGTACATGAAGGGCATGAAGTTGGGGTACTTACCCACTAGATACCCACTAAACATGGCAGAAAAAGTTAAGGATCGTGCATTCAGGTGTAAGTGAATTTTTAACGGCGTGATAAGTCTTAATTACTACCAAACAACCTCACTGACCCTGAAAATTTACTTTTACAAGTGTGGAGTCTCATTCCTTCAGATTTTAATTATTGTTGGAGATTTTTTTTAAATTAAATTAAAACATTTTTGGTACTGTTTCTGTCTTGTTTATCTCTCTCTCTTAATCCCATCATTCTTCCCCTCTCTTTATTTCACTTTCTGTACATGATTGGACATTGAATTAAATATTATAACTTGCACTTCCTGGTTTATACTAGGCTTGTATTCCCTGGAATATAGAAGGTTAAGGGGTGATTTGATTGAGGTTTTTAGGATTTTGAAAGGAATTGCTAGGATAGAAAAAGAACAACTTTTTCCACTGGTGGGGGAGTCCAGGACAAGGGGACATAACCTTAAAATCAGAGCCAGGCCATTTAGGAGAGAAGTTAGGAAACACTTCTTCACACAAAGGGTGGTAGAAGTGTGGAACTCTCTCCCACAAAAAGCAGTAGATGCTAGCTCAATTAATCATTTTAAATTGGAGATTGATAGATTTTTGCTAGCCAAGGGTATTAAGGGATGTGGAGCCAAGGTGGGTGGATGGAGTTTGGAAACAGATCAGCCATGGTCTCATTGAATGGCGGAACAGGCTCGAGGGGCTGAATGGTCTGCTCCTGCTCCTATGTTGCGAACAGCAACTAATTAACACACCAAAATCCCCCATCTTGACAGCTGCTCACTATTTTTACATCAAGCATTTGCAACATCACCACTTGGGAGCAAACAAAGGAAATTGTCCCTTTGTGTTCATGGAGAGGGAACAGATTGGGAGATATATTGAGAAGGTTGATGGATGCGATCGTCGCAAAGTCTCCTCTGTTCCGAAGAGAAATAAGTCCAATTTCCTTCACTCTTTCTCATAAGCGTCCGCTTTCCTCAGTTGGTATCACTTTTCCCTCCGAAGGTTGTGGTTTGAAACTCTCCACTCCAGGATTTGAGCACAAAACCTAGACTGACACTTCAGCGCAGTATTGAGGGAGGGCTGCACTGTCAGAGATCTCATCCTCCCGATGAACCAAATCCCCGTCTGCCTGTTCTGTAGATGTTAATCCTACGGAATTATTTCAAGAACTGCGGAGAGTTTTTCCAGTGTCCCAGTAACCAGTATTAGTCCCCCAACCATTGCCACCAAAAGCAGCATAACTCTAATTAGTCAGCTCATTGCTGTTTGCGTGATCTTGCCACGTTTAAATTGATCTACTTGAGAAAATAAATTGGGACTTTTATGAATTTGTCATAACATGCTTTATAAACGCAAGCCTTGCTTATTCTTTCTTAACTGGAATTCCAAATACCCAGAATCCTCTTTGTTGCTCACCTCTGAATCCTCTCAAGAGCAAGAATGAGAAGAAATGAGGGAAAGGGATATGAGGCCAGGGAGGACCCAATACAGGGATATGATGGGGGAGGACCCAATACAGGGATATGATGGGGGAGAGCCCAATACAGGGATATGATGGGGGAGAACCCAATACAGGGATATGATGGGGGAGAGCCCAATACAGGGATATGATGGGGGAGAGCCCAATACAGGGATATGATGGGGGAGAGCCCAATACAGGAATATGATGGGGGAGAGCCCAATACAGGGATATGATGGGGGAGAGCCCAATACAGGAATATGATGGGGGAGAGCCCAATACAGGGATATGATGGGGGAGAGCCCAACACAGGGATATGATGGGGGAGGACCCAATACAGGGATATGATGGGGGAGGACCCAATACAGGGATATGATTGGGGAGAGCCCAATACAGCGAAATGATGGGGGAGAGCCCAATATAGGGATATGATGGGGGAGAGCCCAATACAGGGATATGATGGGGGAGGACCCAATACAGGGATATGATGGGGGAGAGCCCAATACAGGGATATGATGGGGGAGAAGCGAATAGAGAGAGAGATGGAGCGGGGGCGGGGGGGAGTGAATAGAGGGATATGGGGCCGGGGAGAAGTGAATAGAGGGATATGGGGTGGGGAGAAGTGAATTGAGGGATATGGGGTGGGGAGAAGTGAATAGAGGGATATGGGGTGGGGAGAAGTGAATAGAGGGATATGGGGTGGGGAGAAGTGAATAGAGGGATATGGGGTGGGGAGAAGTGAATAGAGGGATATGGGGTGGGGAGAAGTGAATAGAGGGATATGGGGTGGGGAGAAGTGAATTGAGGGATATGGGGTGGGGAGAAGTGAATAGAGGGATGTCGGAGCAGGGAGAGGTGAATAGAGGGATGTCGGGGCAGGATGGAAAGAGGTAATTCAAGTGGGAGGAGGGTTGTCGGGAGCATAAACAACGGTATAGTCCAATTGAGCCGAATGTCCTGTTTCCGTGCTGTAGATTCGATGTAATTCTGTGCAGGATCCTTCCTTTGGTGAGGTGACTAGAAATACACGGGGTACTCCAGACTTCCCTGCCCACAACAAATGCTGAGGGTGACAGCCTTGTTTCTCCGATTCTGCTCATTTTATCTGTGTTCATGCCTGGCGTTTAGGGCAAGGCATTCATTATTATTTTGGATCATTGCCTCCATCTATCTTAGCCTCAGAACACTCTGATGGATACAGCGGGGGGACATCTAAGTCATCTTCATGTGTCATTTTTTGATTACTTAATGTTTCAACTTGTTTCAACGGCCGGTAGGCTCCAACCAGTGTATTATGAGGAATGAGGGAATGCCATTCAGTCCATCAAGACATCTCCTTCCATAGAGCATGTACAATCTACTCTATCACTGAGGGTAATTTTGACTTTGGATGACAGTATAAAGTGGGCGCTATCAGATCAGCCGCCAGTTAATTATCTCTCCCGAATTTCATTTCCAATGAAGCCAACAGGAATGAAAATCGGGAGAGATGTATAACGGGTGGCTGATCGGATAACATTATACTGTAGCCCGAAGGCAAAATCACCCCCAGGGTCCATATTCCACTTGATTCCTCTGATAAAAGAATGTTATACATAAACACTTGATTCCCCCCTGAAAGTAATCAGACTAAGTTCCAGTTTAAACATACATCCAGCCATTGCCACAACGCTACCCAGGACTGTTCGCTTTCCACAAGTGACATTCCCTTGGTCCCAGCAGCACAGGGACTATTGGTCCTGAAATTCCACAGGGTCAATCGGTCTTCCACCCATGTGGGGCGGGGAGAATCTCCCACAGAATTCCCTGGTCATTGCGTTCCATGATGATTGATCAGCTCCATCTATAATAATAACAACAATTTCAATGATTGTAGTGATCCTCAATTACAGAGAGACATCTCAAAGTGTTTCAAAAGCTGGTTGAGAACAGTGGACACTCAGCAAGAGGAAAAAAGTTAAGGCTGAAAGCTTGGCGAAAAGGAAAGGTCTTTAGGAAACTTTAAGAACATAAGAATTAGGAGCAGGAGTAGGCCATATAGCCCCTCGAGCCTGTTCCGCTTTTTCAATAAGATCATGGCTGATCTTCGACCTCAACTCTACTTTCCTGCCCGATCCCCATATCCCTTGATTCCCCTAGAGTCCAAAAATCTATCTATCTCAACCTTGAATACATTCAACGACTGAGAATCCACAGCCTTCTGGGGTAGAGAATTCCAAAGATTCACAACCCTCTGAGTGAAGAGATTTCTCCTCATCTCAGTCCTAAATAGAAAGAGAGAGGGAAATGGCAAAGAGGAGGGATTAGAGAAGAGAGTTCTAAAGGGCAAGGGGCCTGGTGGCTTCAAGAATGGTCCCCCCCCCCCCCCCGATGGAAAAGCAGAGGGAATGGGATATCAGGAGTGAAGCTGGCGTAACTTCATGACTCAACCAACAGCAGAAACAGGTTAACTGGTCGATCAACTCATTGCTGTGTGTGGGATCTTGCAGGAAATGGCTACCACATTGTGCCGACCATCATCCCACTTCCAAAGTAATTCACAGCATGGGAAGAACCTCAGGACATTCTGAGGGATGTCATAAGCTGCTGTGTAAGCACAAGACTTTTTTTTTTTTACATTGCCATCCAGCGATCCCTACCTTTGTTGAAACTGTGTGTTTCTCATGACATGGAATTTACACGTACAGCACAGAAACCGGCTATTCAGCTCAACTGGTCCATGCCAGTGTTTATGCTCCACACGAGCCTCCTCCCACCCCTCTTCATCTAACCGTCGGTGCTATTCGCCTCAACTACTCTTTACGGTAGCGAGTTCCATATTCTAACCACTCTCTGGGTCTTCTTCTTTCGTATGGTAGCAGCAAAGCAAATCAAATGTCAATATCTAAGTCAGATATCCAGGCCAAAGCTTCCGGTGTAACAATGTGGATATCTTATAGGCTGCCTGTGAATTTCCTCTGAGGGCAGTGCTCAATGATGTGCTCCAGGGTCTGATTAGGAGCTCCACAGTCGCATAGAAACATAGAAACATAGAAAATAGGTACAGGAGTAGACCATTCGGTCCTTCGAGCCTGCACCGCCATTCAATGCATTCACGGCTGAACATGCTACCTCAGTACCCCATTCCTGCTTTCTCGCCATGATGGGGATGCTTTAATCTTCCATCTATGGAGAAGGTGGCAGCATCTACCATGACCAGTCCTGAGGCGGTTGATGGTTGTCCACTGTATGAGGAAGGTTTGATCCTTCAGGTTGTACTGTGGGGTCCTCTATAAGGAATCCGTTCCGTATGTCACAGTTCTTCCAAGCATTTCACCATCGGTCATCAAGGCTGAGGGGAGATCGCTGAAGGGCTTTGGCGACGGTCCATAATGGCCTCCTAGATTTGAGACGGGTTGGTGGTAGGTTGTTCAAGTCGGTCTGGGTCGGCGTGTCTTTGCTGGTGTAACAGTTGCATTCTCTGGAGACTGCATATTTGCAGCGTAGGTGTGGTGTACTCTCTGGGTAAAGAAGTTTCGCCCAGATACATTTAAGTGGAAGCTAGATAAACACATGAGGGAGAAAGGAGTAGAAGGATATGCTGACAGGGTTAAAGAAATACTTACATTTATATAGCGCCTTTCACAACCACCAGACGTCTCAGAGCACTTTACAGCCAATTAAGTACTTTTTTGGAGTGGAGTCACTGTTGTAATGTTGGAAACGTGGCAGCCAATTTGCGCACAGCAAGCTCCCACAAACAGCAATGTGATAATGAACAGATAATCTGTTTTTGTTATGTTGGTTGAGAGATAAATACTGGCCAGGACACCGGGGATAACTCTCCTGCTCTTCTTCGAAATAGTGCCATGGGATCTTTTACATCCACCTGAGAGAGCAGGCGGGGCCTCGGTTTAACGTCTCATCCGAAAGACAGCACCTCCGACAGTGCAGCACTCTCTCAGTACTGCACTGGAGTGTCAGCCTAGCTTTATGTGCTCAGAGTCCCTGGAGTGGGTCTATGAACCCACATCCTTCATGACTCAGAGGCCGAGTGTGCTACCCACTGAGCCACAGCTGACACTAGATGAAGAGGGGTGGAAGGAGGCTAGTGTGGAGTATAAACACCGGCATGGACCAGTTGGGCTGGATGGCCTGATTCTGTGCTGTACAATGTCTTGTATTTAATAGGGCTTTTTTCTTGGTGGGGATGTTCATACAATTAGTCTGCAGTCTTATATTGAGCAGTAAGTCAAGTCTTCAATGTAATTGACCAGCCTCTCAACAAGTGCTTTTTATTGGTGATGTGTGCTTGTAACTGACAAGGCCTTGCTACTCGCTCCATCTTTCTATTTGATAAGACTTGGAATATTACTGTTACAAAGCTCCTTTCTTAATGTGTGTAACTGAAATTGATGGGGCGTGTTAGTCACTGTGTCCTTCTCAGTGACAGGGCTTGTTACTGCGTACATTTGAAACTGACAGGGCCTATTACCTTGTACATGTAACCGACAAGGGCTTGTTACTTCCTATACTGCAGTGGAAACAGCTTATAATGAACATTGGTGTAACAAAACTCCATTTTGCAGCCAAGTGGCTCTCGCTGCACTCCTCTTATAATGAAACGACTACCCACTTAGTCACAACCTGCGCACTGATCCAACTTTTGCATAGCCCAGTCCTCCCAGACTGACGGAAACTAGTTTCCGGAAGTATGACACATCTAGGACTGTGTCGATATTTTCACGATTGTCACCGAGAATGCGCCAATATTTGCAGGAGGTTCCTGGGACTGCGCCAACATCTTCAGGGAATCCATGGGAGTGTGCAAAACTATGAAGCCAATTGGAACGGTAAAGCACGTGCCTTGGTAGCTGCGGTGTCAGTCTTTGGATCTCCTGGGGCGGGGTGGGAGGGAGGATGGAAGGTGATGAGCAGAGACTAGGGAGAGTTAGGCGAAGAACAAGGAGAATTGGACAGTATTCTGATCCCAGTGCTGACATCCGGCACTTGATGTGTCAGCTGTGGCTCAGTGGGTAGCCCTCTCGCCTCTGAGTCAGAAGGCTGTGGGTTCACGGTCCCACTCCATGAGACTTGAGCACAAAATCTATGCTGCCACTCCAATGCAGTACTGAGGGAGTGCTGCACTGTCAGTAGGCCGTCTTTCAGATGAGATGTTAAGCGGAGGCCCTGTCTGCCTCTTGGGTGGATGTAAAAGATCCCATGGCACTATTTGAAAAAGAACAGGGGATTTCATCCTGGCCAATATTTATCCCACCACTAACATCATTAAAACAAATTATCTGGTCACTATCCTATTGCCAATTGTGGGATCTTGCTGTGTGCAAATTGGCTGCCGTGTTTCCTGCATTACAACAGTGATTAGACTTCAAGAGCACTTCGTTGGCTGTAAAGCGCTTTGGGACTTCCTGAGGTCATGACAGGCGCTATACAAATGCAAGTTCTTTCTTCTGTTTTCTTTTTTTTTGTAGCTTTTCTAACTGAGGCCTCGAGATATGGCCTATCCTTGCCAGGGGATGAGGCAGCAAGTCCTGCATGAGATATGCAGCCGCCTTTTTGGTGGCTCGCCCTATCATTGCTCCTCTCTCCCTGTGACGAGGGAAGCCTGCCTTGGAATCAGGTCCTGCCAAAGCTAAGGTTGGGAACCGGCCACACAGCGAAAGGAGCGCCACAAAATCAAGAGGCAACGCAACGCACCGTGACACCGCACCATCCTCCAGACGTTAACGCCACCTTACTCCGAGATGCCGTGACTCAAATCCTTGCGTCGAGAGAGTCTTCTGGACACTGCCGTCCCCCCTGGAGAGCTACAAACCATCGGTGAAATCTTTCTGTTGCACTGCAATACGTAAAGGTGGCTCAGTTGGTAGATGTGCTGTCCACGGAGCAGGAGAGTTCCAACTCAGTCTACACTGAGTTACCTGGTCCCACCACTGCATATGACCTCAGAGACACTGAGCTAGGGAGGGGTGTAAATAGTCAGCAGTCCTGTTCTTGATTGTTATCTAGTAGGAAGTGTACATACACGGATATCGAAGAAAGAAAGACTTGCATCTCTTCAGCACCTTTCATGACCTCAGGATGTCCCAAAGCGCTTTCCAGCCAATGAAGTACTTTTTGAAGTGTGGTCACTGTTGTAATGTTGAGAACGCGGCAGCCAATCTGCGCACAGCAAGCTCCCACAAACAGCAATGTGATAATGACCAGATAATCTGTTTTTTAGCGATATTGGTTGAGGGATAAATATTGGCCAGGGCACCAGGAATAACTCCCCTGCTCTTCTTCGAAATAGTGCCATGGGATCTTTTACATCCACCCGAGAGAGCAGACGGGGCCTCCGTTTTAACGCCTCGTCCAAAAGACGGCACCTCCGACAGTGCAGCGCTCCTTCGGTACTACACGGGAGTGTCAGGCTAGATTTTTATGCTCAAAGAGCCTGGAATGGGACTTGAACCTGCAACCTTCATGATTCAGAGGCACAGAGTGCTACCCACTGAGTCACAGCTGAGAGCACAATGGGTGAGATTGTGAATGGGTCCTGCTACGATGCTCCTTACAGTCGAACAGCCCGTCAGTAATCAGTGTCTGGGCTCACAAGAATAGGCACTTGGACGAGGCACTGGGGAGAGCTGCCGGCAGCTGTAGAACCAGGTCTTCCATCAAGAAATAGGTGCCTTCAGGAGAGGAGGGGAGAAAAATGAATCAGCGTTAAGAAGAAAGTCTGGATTTAAATCAGATCATTAATAATACATGAATGTGTGTTGTTTACAGGACTCCTACTTACAAAACATCACTTTTTTATTAAATGTTTTCTCAAGTTCCGAAATTCGAAGTACAAGTTCCACACAGGCGCGCTCTGCCTGCTGCGATTGTCTTCTGCAATTAGTGATCGGAATTATTGATTGGTCTGGATAATCTGTGAACTGGGAGTACACTCATGGAACACATCCAGCATTCTGATCCCATAAGTGTTTCCGGAATAGGATTGGGGCTGTAACTAATGCATTGAGCAGCTGGCTGAATCACCACGAGACAATTGACAACGAGGATTCAGGGAGCATTCCATTTCAAAACGCACAACAACAACTTGCATTTATATAGCGCCTTTAACGTAGTAAAACGTCCCAAGGCGCTTCACAGGAGCGATTATCGAACAAAATTTGACACCGAGCCACATAAGGGGAAATTAGGGCAGGTGACCAAAAGCTTGGTCAAAGAGGTCGGTTTTAAGGAGCATCTTAAAGGAGGAAAGCGAGGTAGAGAGGGGGAGAGGTTTAGGGAGGGAATTCCGGAGCTTAGGACCTAGGGGACTGAAGGCACGGCCGCCAATGGTGGGGCGAAGGAAGTCGGGGATGCGCAAGAGGCCAGAATTGGAGGAGCGCAGAGATCTCAGAGGGTTGCAGGGCTGGAGGATGTTACAGAGATAGGGAGGGGGCGAGGCCATGGAGGGAATTGAAAAGGACGACGTACTGGATAATGTATTTGTGTTTTTCCTCTCTCTCTCTATCTCTCTTCCATTTTGAATTATTATCCTTGCCCCTCGCCCACTCTCCCTCTTCCCTTCTAGATCCTTCTGTGAGAGGCCTAGTTTTCGAGTTGGGCAACAAGCAGCCTACAATTACTTTAGCCTGCGCTGTCTAGCCGACTCCAACCAGACGCATAGTCCATGTGAAGGAATCTGCTCCATCAAGGGTTCCCAGTCAATCAGTCATCATAACTAGGCCCAGCAATTTGTCACCTCCCGCGACAAACCCCATGAACGTCTACCTCCCCACCACCACCACCGCCCCCACCCCCCCACCCTCCCGCCCTCACCCATGTGATATGATTGGCTTCTCAGGTATCACAACTTTATATTTATAGAAATAAAAGTCCCAGGGCTGTGAGAAAATGCCAGTGTCTGCAGCGATCTGATTGATAACAAATGGCAATGTAATAAATGACTTGCTCTAAGCAGATCTGGGCTGGTCATTGGTGCCTCGCTATCTCACTCCCACCACCACACTCTGCTACAGCTGCCTCCTTGTTGTCATTCTTCCATTCTGGTCTTCCTGTATATAAAGGGTAGGTGCGTTATTTTAGGCAGTTGTCTACCAGTGACCGTAGTCTCCTAGAACTTGTTGAATTGCATGGCTGGTGAGGGGCTGGGGAGGGTAAAGGGGTCGATACGGTCATCAGCCGTGGCTCAGTGGGTAGCACTCTCACCTCTAATTCATGAAGGTTGTGCGTTCGAGTTCCACTTGAGCACACAAATTCAGGCTGACACTCCAGTGCAGTGCTGAGGGTTTGTTTATCAGATAAGATGTTAAACCGAGGCCCCGTCTGCTCTCTCAGGTGGGCGTAAAAGATCCCATGGCCACTATGTTGAAAAACATCACTGAAACAGGTTATCTGGTCATTATCACGCTGCTGTTTGTGGGAGCTTGCTGTGCGTAAATTGGCTGCCATGTCTCCTACATTACAACAGGGACTAGACTTCATTGGCTGTAAAGCGCTTTGGGGCGTCCTGAGGTTGTGAAAGGCGCTATATAAATGCAAGTTCTTTCTTTCTTTTGTGACAATATAGGACAAGCTGTTTAGGCCCTATTTGAAATTCATGTGGGACAGTTTTAATTCGGGTTTTACTGGGCCAGAGGCCACAGCACCAAACAGTCCATAATTCAGGACTAATTGTCAATCTCACTCAGACAGAGCACCAGGATGGCTGCAGGAATATTATATTCCAAAGCAGCCAAGGAGAACGTTTGCACAGGAGATGAAATGGACTGTGTAGAGCCCATGAGAGGGCAGATTATACACGGTAACTAGGAGCGATGGGCTTTGGTACAGCCATGGGGAACCATTTTTGGCTGACCTATCATAACCTGCCTCACCCACCATGGGATCGGGCTCCTTGTGATATTAGCAGGAATCGCCTGATTTTTTTTTTTACCTTTGTGTTGATTGGCACCTTTACAAAGCTGAATGGATGTCTAGTTGGGAATAGGATTCGGGTTAATAAGGATGGGCACAGATAGAGATAATTGAATATTATGTGGGCCATGATGGTTTCTAAGTTGCTGGGACCATGGAGATGCTATGCCAAGGAAGGCAGCCAGTCAAAGATGAATAATGTAGGAGGTACTGGGCATCCCATAGCTGCTTTGGGCCTCCAGAAGCTTTGGGTCATCACAAACCTATTTATTCTGTTTTATATGTAAAGCTCTGGTTAGACCCCCTTTGCAGCACTGTGTTCTGGGTACCACACCTCAGGAAGGATATACTGGCCTTGGAAGGGGTGCAGCACAGATTCACCAGACTGAAACTGGGGCTAAAAGGGTTAAATTATGAGGACAGGTAGCCTAGACTAGGCTCGTATTCCCTCCAGTATAGAAGATTAAGGAGTGATCTAATTGAGGTACAAAAGCAAAATACTGCGGACACTGGAAATCTGAAATAAAAACAGAAAATGCTGGAAATACTCAGCAGGTCAGGCAGCATCTAATTGAGGTGTTTAAGAGGATTAAAGGATTTGGTAGGATCGATAGAGAGAAACTATTTCCTCTGGTAGGGAGTCCAGAACAAGGGGGCATAACCTTAAAATTAGAGCTAGGCCCGTTCAGGGGTGATGTCAGGAAGCATTTCTTCTCACAAAGGGTTGTGGAAATTTGGATCTCTCTCCCCCAAAAAGCTCTTGAGGCTGGGGGTCAATTGAAAATTTCAAAACTGAGGTTGAGAGATTTTTGTTAGGCAAAGGGTATTAAGGGTTAGGGAACTGAGACGGGTAAATGGAGTTAAGATACAGATCAGCCATGAGTCTAAGTAGTCCTATTCCTATGTAATTGCACGCCTCAGATCTATATGACTGAGTACCAAGCTGGGTGGCACATCATAATAAAATAAATATCTGTATAATAAAACAAACATCTGTATAATAAAATAAATATCAGCATACTAATAAAATGCAGGCGCTTGTTCAAAAATAAGCACATCATCCTCAAAATGAGAGCAAAGTCTTCCCTCTAGTGGTGTGTGACAGTAACATCAGCGAGAGTGAAGGGTAGGGCTTCTGATCGGCAAGGTTTGAATGCTTCACACAGGCGTACAACATTCCTAAATCAGTTGTTTTTAATTGGAGCAGGTTAACGCTGCGTAACAACAGGGCACGCAGGAAGATAGTATCGCTGCGCTAGGCATTTGTGCGTGAACTTTGCTAACTGTAAGTTCTAGCCTTGGGTGTCAAGCATCACTATTGCAAATTTAGCAAGCCCCAGTGCAGCCATCAGTCTGATCTTGAACTTGAACTGCAAGATTACTTTCCCTGGACACTTGCTGACCTCGGGCGATCGGTAATTGCTCCGCCCACAGGCTGCTCCCTCCAGCTAGGATTGTAGATTTTGTGAATGAAATACGTTTGGGCAAAAAAAAAAGCGACTAGTAAAATGTCAATAGGTGTTGAGCATGAAAGCAATGAATCTCTGGTTTTAGGGTGGATATTTCACAGTCCTGGTTTCCAGTCTGGCCCCCATTTATAGCCAACTTGCGCACAGCCATGTCCCACAAACAGCAATGAGATAACGACCAGATCATCTGTTTTTTTTAGTGACGTGGGTTGAGTGATACATATTGACCCAGGACACCGGGGAAAACTCCCCTGCTCTTTGAATAATGCCGTGGGATCTTTTGCGTCCACCTGAGAGGTCAGACGGGGCTTCGGTTTAACGTCTCAAGCGATAGACGGCACCTCTGACAGCGCAGCACTCCCTCAGCACCGCGCTGGGAGTGTCAGCCTGGATTTTACGCTCAAGTCTCTGGAGGGGCACTTTGAACCCACGACCTTCTGACGCAGAGGCGAGAGTGCTACCCACTGAGCCACGGCTGAAAGCCCACGACACTCGCTGTCGAGGCTCAGACCTGGGAGCTTTACTCTGAATCTAGTGCCTGATTTACCTGACCTGGATGCCAGCATTAAGTAAAAAAAAAACACAAAAATATGTTCCATTGCTAAGGACTGGCATCCCTCACCGTAATGAGCACATAAATTCATCGAAACATTGCCTTGGAAACTACAGATTTCAATTATACAAACACACAGGTCTTCGCTCTGAAAAACCCAACTCAGCAAAGATATCTGAATCAATAAATTGCAGTACAAATAAAACGTATGAGCTTCCCCCAAGAGCTGACTTAGTAATAACTAATATAGTCCCAGGCCAAACAGACTAAAATTCCCTCAGGCTGTGCTGAGTTAACTGGTCTCTGCTCAGACGCAGGACTGGAGTCAGCCGTGGCTCAGTGGGTAGCGCTCTCGCCTCAGGGTCATGAAGGTTGCGGGTTCAGGCCCCACTCGAGAGACTTGAACACAAAATCTAGAAAGGCACGTCAGTGTTGTACTGAGGGAGCGCTGCACTGTCGGAGGTGCCGTCTTTCAAACGAAACGTCACACCGAGGCCTCGTCTGCTCTCTCAGGTGGGTGTAGATAGATCTCATGACACGATTCGAAGAAGAGCAGGGGAGTTCTCCCCGGTGTCCTGGGGCCAATATTTATCCCTCAACCAACATCACTAAAACAGGTTATCTGGTCGTTATTGCATTGCTGTTTGTGGGAGCTTGCCGTGTGCAAATTGGCTGCCACGTTTCCTACATTACAACAGTGACTACACTGCAAAAAGTACTTCATTGGCTGTAAAGCGCTTTGGGGCATCATAAGGTCATGAAAGATGCTATATAAATGTAACTCTTTCTTTTTCTTTTTGGAGCAAGTTGGCCTCAGCTGGCTTGGGTAACAAATGGGAAAACCAGCCCGGAATCTCACTCCTGATTACGATCCAGTGACCTTGGGAGAGGACAGAATTGGGTTGACTTTGATGCCTTCTAGGGCCCAATGGGCTACAGACACTGTCAGCGTTCGCACATGAAAAAGGTTTACTTGGGCAAGGTAGCAGAGGCCTGCTGTCAGCCTATCTTAGTGTGGGCTGACATCTTTAGGAAAGGAGGGAAAACATGGAACATTTAAAATATGCATTGGCATTTCATAAGGAAACCATTCATAGTGACAGCTGATAAACCTGCGTGTCCTTGTACACGTATCACAGAAAGCTAACATGCAGGTACAGCAAGCAATTAGGAAAGCAAATGGTATGTTAGCCTTTTATTACAAAGGGATTGGAGTATAAGAGTAAAGAAGTCTTACTGCAATTATACAGGGCCTTGGTGAGACCACACCTGGAGTATTGTGTCCAGTTTTGGTCTCCTTACCTAAGGAAGGATATACTTACCATAGAGGGAGTGCAACGAAGGTTCACCAGACTGATTCCTGGGATGGGGGGATTGTCCTACGAGGAGAGATTGAGTAGACTAGGCCTATATTCTCTAGAGTTTAGAAGAATGAGAGGTGATCTCATTGAAACATAAAATTCTTACAGGGCTTGACAGGGTAGATGCTGGGAGGATGTTTCCCCTGGCTGGGGAGTCTAGAATAAAGGGACGGCCATTTAGGACTGAGATGAAGAGAAAGTTCTTTACTCAAAGGGTTATGAATTCTCTACCCCAGAGGGTTGTAGATGCTCAGTCATTGAGTATATTCAAGACAGAGATCGATAGATTTTTGGGTACTAAGGGAATCGAGGGATATGGGGATTGGGCAGGAAAGTGGAGTTGAGATAGAAGATCAGCCATGATCTCATTGAATGGTGGAGCAGGCTCGAAGGGATGTATGGCCTACTCCTGCTCCTATTTCTTAAGTTCTTATGTTCTTAAACCTGAAGCAAGGATTACCTCATCCATCCATCTGTGCACCTAAAACAGCTAGGAACATTACAGACTGCAAAAGGTTCTTCTATATAATAACTTGCATTCATATAGCATCCCTCACGTCAAGGACGTAGGTACATAGGCTATTCAGCCTCTCGAGGCTGTTCTGCATCAACCTCCTCTCCTGGTGGAGAGGCTTTAAGGGGTCATGAGGTGGTGAGTGCCCAGTCTCTGCCCTGCTCTTGTAGTTAATGTGTTGGCATTTCTGGTCTAGTTAAGCTTCTGGTCTATAGTGGCTCAGTGATGGTGGTGCCATTGCAGGTCAGGGGGAGATAATTGCACTATTTCTTATTGGAGATGATCATTGCCTGGCACTCATGTGATCCTAGTATTCCTTCCATTGTCATACAAGCCTGGATGTTGTCCAGCTCCTATTGTAGGCTGGCATGGGCTGCTTCATTATTGGAAGACTTGTGAATGGAGTTGAACACTGTGGCATCATCATTAATGATGGAGGTAAGATCATTGATGAGCCAGTTGATGTTGGCCTAGAACTGCAACCTGCTATATTTTTGGGCTGAAAAACTTCAACAGCGATGTTCTGGGGCCTCAATCATTGGCCTTGACAACCGTAGCCATCTTCCTTTGTGTTGGGTATGACTCCAGCCACTGGAGGGTTTTCTTATTGAACCCAGTTTTGCTAGGGTTCCATAGTGCTATAATCGGTATGGTAGCATAGTGGTTATGTTAGTGGACTAGTAATCCAGAGGCCTGGACTAATGTCCTGGTTAGAGGTGAGTTCTAAATCCCATCATGACAGCTGGGGAATTTAAATTCAATTAATTATGTAAAAAGCTAGTATCAGTAATGGTGACCATGAAACTATCGGATTGTCATGAATGCCCATCTGGTTCACTAATGTCCTTTAGGGAAGGAAATCTGCCGTCCTTACCTGGTCTGGCCTATATGTGTCTCCAGACCCACAGCAATGTGGTTGACTCTTAACTATCCTCTGAAATGGCTGCTCACCACCACCTTCTCAAGGGCAATTAGGGCTGGGCAATAAATGCTGGCCTTGATGTCGAGGGCAACTGCTCTCGCACCTCACCCGACATTCAACTCCTGCGGCCATGTCTGGATCTGGGCTGTGTCGCGATTGGGAGCCAAGCTATTCTGGTGGGACCCGAACTGAGCGTCAAGTCATTGGTGAGTTGGTGTCAGCTGATGGTTCCTACCACCATTTTGCTAATGATTGGGAGGAGGTTGATGGGGCGGTAATTAGTCGGGTTAGATCTGTCCTGCTTTTGGTGGATATGACCAACCTAGGTAATTATCCAAATTGTTGGCAGATGCCAGTGTCACTGGAATAGCCTAGCTGGGGGCGGGGGGGGACAGCCGGTTCCGGTGCACAGGTCTTCAGCACTACAACCGGCATGTTGTCAGCCTTTGCTGTGTCAGAAATCATGAATTGGAAGAAATAACTTGAGACAAAAAAAGTCTCTTCAGACTGGTGGTAGAATAACTGGACAGACGCTTAGAATTTGCTGATGTTCTTGGTTCCCTGCGGATGTTCTAACATTCTGCACCGTGGCGGTGACCTTGTTTCCAGACTAGCTGTCTGCTGTTTGTGTGCTAGGAAGGTTGTCGACTGTGTCTTTGATAATCTACCCGAGGCCCACCCCTAAAAAGCGAGTAAAAGAGATATCTAAAGAGCTTTTAACACAGACGGTGAAGGGAAGGGAAGGGCTGTTCGCCCACGCCAGCCGTCTGTCCGATCGGGACCGATACCAGCTGCTGGTCACGGTCGTGTGTCGACTATGTCTATCTTGATTGCGTGTTGTACTTACCTTAAACTGCCGCTCTTTCATAAAAAGCCTTACAACTCCTAAGACCCTTTGGGTAATCTGTGTGTGAACTGTGATCCAAATCTTACAGCTGTGTCTAGTTAAAATGTCGAGATACACGACAGCGCAAAATCATAGAGCAGAAACTGATAGCCAAGTTCCGCACTCATGAGGATGGCCTCAATCGTGATATCGGGTTCATGTCACGATACAGAACGTGACTTGACATCATGGCCGGTCTTCCCAGGGGTTTTTTTTTTTTTTGGTTTTTTTTTGGTTTTTTTTTAAAACACAAGAACACAAATTGACAGGATATGCAGCCAGCAGGTGGTTTGACACGCTGGACCCCCTGGGACACATCTCATTGTCTTGGCTGTGCTCTTTGTTGTAGCGAATAATGTGAATAGATTTTGTCTGGGTTTAAATTGTGAATTCTGGGAGATTCTCTCATTGCTAACTTACCTGACGAAGGAGCGATAGCTCCGAAAGCTTGTAAAATTAAATAAATCTGTTGGACTATAACCTGGTGTTGTGCGACTTCTCATAGTTAAAAATAGAATAGGCAAAATTAGCATCCAGGCTGAAGTGAAGAGATACAAGAAGCACAGGACCATTGTATTACTGAGGGGAAATAGCTAAACAGTTAATAAACATCTCATTCGCACATCCATTAAAGTACCTTATTAAATAATTTCCTCATGAATTAAGCTTTATACGTCAAATAGAACAGGAGCCCCATTTAAAATCCATAATTGATAAACCAGTTGTTACGAAAAAAAGACTCCCCATCAAACATATTATAGAACGGCAACTCGCTCTTTCTCCTTTTAAAAAAGAATTGGCATGATCCATCATTGTCAGGACTTTTCTTTTTATTATTAAAAGAAACTCAGCTCTGCTTTGTTATGATAAATATTTAACAATGTGATTCAGTTTGTAACTTCAGAAACGAAACCCCGAGAACAGCGGTGCGAGAGATGCAATAAAGGAACATAAATCTTTCAAATAATACCTGGTGGATGAGAGCTGCTTGGAGAATCATTCATTTCACTCCATTTAGTGCGATGTGTTGTCGGCTCTGGGAGCTGCTCAACACGGTATCTGTCACGGGAGTCAAAGAAGTCCCACTTTATTGCCGGACAATTCAATTGATGTGTCCGAGGCACTTTAACTTCCTCTTTTATTTCCGAGTTACCATATTATTCTCTACTTCATCTCCTGTCCTGAAAGTGGAGATTTTTTTTTACTGAGTTAATAACTCCCACAACCCTCTGAGATCTCTGCGCTCCTCCAATTCTGGCCTCTTGCGCCTCCCTGGTTTTAATCGCTCCACCATTGGCGGCCGTGCCTTCAGGTGCCTGGGCCCTAAGCTCTGGAATTCCCTGCCTAAACCTCTCCACCTCTCTCTCTGTCTTTAAGGCGCTCCTTAAAACCTGCCTCTTTGACCAAGCTTTTAGTCACCCGTCGTAATATCTCCTTCTTTGGCTCGGTGTCAAATTTTTCTTTGATAATCGCTCCTGTGCAGCGCCTTGGGACGTGTTGCTACGTTAAAGGCGCTGTATAAATGCGAGTTGAGGCTATTGGTACGGTTGCACCCAGGCTCCAGGTGCATTCTGTTACCTTTTTATACGCGTGAGCTTTGACGGCCAGCGTCTAGAGGCCATTTGCCCCACGGAGGACATGATATCTGAGTTTTCCGGGCTGGAGGGGGGGGGAGTTGCTCTGTGAAGGTGCAACTGAAGCTTGTTAGACCACTTCAGAGGGCAGTTAAAAGCCAACCATATTGGTGTGGTACTGGAGTCATAGGCTGGCCAGGCCGGGTAAGGAAGGCAGGTTTCCTTCTCTAAAGGACATCAGTGAACCAGTTGGGTTTTTACAACAATCCATCAGTTTCATGGTCACTTTACTGGTGACTGCTTTTTATGCCCAGATTTTTTTTAAGTGAATTCAAATTCTCAAACTGCCGCAGTGGGATTGGAACTCGCGTTCTCTGGATTATTAGGCCAGTAATGTAACCACGGGCGAGGAGAAGATGTGGCTTGGCTATGATGATTACCAGAATGATACCCGGGCTCCAAGGGTTAAGTTACGAGGAGAGATTACACAAATTAGGGTTGTATTCCCTAGAATTTAGAAGGTTAAGGGGTGATCTGATCAAAGTTTTCAAGATATCAAGGGGAACAGATAGGGTAGATAGAGAGAAACTATTTCCGCTGGTTGGGGAGTCTAAAAATTAGAGCCAGATTTTTTCAGGAGTGAAATTAGGAAACACTTCTACACACAAAGGGTGGTAGAAGTTTGGAACTCTTCCGCAAACAGCAATTGATGCTGGGTCAATTGTTAATTTTAAATCAGAGATTGATAGATTTCAGTTAACCAAAGGTATTAAAGGATATGGGCCAAAGGCAGGTATATGGAGTTAGGTCACAAATCAGCCATGATTTCACTGAATGGCGGAACAGGCTCGAGGGGCTAAATGGCCGAATCCTGTTCCTATGTTCCTGTGATGCCCTCCACAGACAGTCACTGTCTAGGTTTACACATGAACATTGGCCACTTAGGCAAAGATTGAAGTGAGCGCAAAGTCCATGTGAAACTGTACCCCAGCATGGAGATCGGGTGGGAAACTGGAGTTCAGGTCGAAGATCAGCCATGATCTTATTGAATGGCGGAGCAGGCTCGAGGGGCCGTATGGCCGACTCCTGCTCCTAATTCTAATGTTAGCAGCTTTCAGAGGCTTCAGGAGAGAAGGGAGAAATTTGGCTAAATTTGTCAGTGTTGAAATCGAGATTCACCACAACATCTCCTGCTCTAACTCATTCTTTCCAAACCGCAGAAATTCTTTTTTCCCCTCCATGTTCTGGTTCCTGCTACAGTCTGCCAACATTTAAAACCAAAGCTCAGCATCACATAACCTAAAGTAGCCAACTGCATGTTTTTAATTTAACATTGTGACAGCATTATTAAAATCACAGCAATTTCAGTATAGAAGGAGGTCATTCAGCCCATCATTGCCTGTCTTGCTTCTAGCTCCCCCACTTGAGCAGCTACTCTGTTCCCATTTCCCTACCCTTTCCCCGTACCTTTTAAGATATATTTTCTTCAAAGTTCAGCAATGACAGATGTGGAATTAGCAAGCGAGCACTCAACACCTTTGTGTGTCATTCCTCTACCTGCTAGAAGAAAGAAAGAAAGGCTTGCATTTATACAGCATCTTTCACAGCCTCAGGACATCCCAAAGGCTTTACTTTTTGAAATTTACTCTCTGTTGTAATGTAGAAACGCGGCAGCCAATTTGTGCACAGCAAGATCCCACAAACGGCAATGTGATAGAAACATAGAACAGTACAGCACAGTACAGGCCCTTCGGCCCTCGATGTTGTGCCGAGCATTGTCCGAGACCAAGATCAAGCTATCACACTCCCTATCACTCTGGTGTGCTCCATGTGCTTATCCAATAACCGCTTGAAAGTTCCTAAAGTGTCCGACTCGACTGTCACAGCAGGCAGTCCATTCCACACCCCAACCACTCTCTGAGTAAAGAATCTACCTCGGACATCCCTTCTATATCTCCCCCCATGCACCTTATAGTTATGCCCCCTTGTAACAGCTGCCTCTACCCGAGGAAATAGTCTCTGAACATCCACTCTATCTATCCCCCTCATCATCTTATAAACCTCTATTAAGTCGCCTCTCATCCTCCTCCGCTCTAAAGAGAAAAGCCCCAACTCCCTCAATCTTTCCTCATAAGACCTCCCCCCCAAACCAGGCAGCATCCTGGTAAATCTCCTTTGCACTCTTTCCAATGCTTCCACGTCCTTCCTATAGTGAGGTGACCAGAACTGCACACAATATTCCAGATGTGGTCTCACCAAGGTCCTGTACAGTTGCAGCATAACCTCACGGTTCTTAAACTCAAACCCTCTGTTAATAAACGCCAACACACCATAGGCCTTCTTTACTGCTCTATCCACTTGAGTGGCAACCTTCAGAGATCTGTGGATATGAACCCCCAGATCCCTCTGCTCCTCCACGTTCCTCAGAACCCTGCCGTTGACCCTGTAATCCTTATTCGAATTTGCCCTACCAAAATGAATCACCTCGCACTTATCAGGGTTAAATTCCATCTGCCATTTTTCGGCCAAGCTCTGCATCCTATCAATGTCTCTTTGCAGCCTACAACAGCCCTCCACCTCATCCACTGCTCCACCAATCTTGGTGTCATCAGCAAATTTACTGATCCACCCTTCAGTCCCCTCCTCCAAGTCATTGATAAAAATCACAAACAGCAGAGGACCCAGCACCGACCCCTGTGGCACACCGCTGGTAACTGGTCTCCAGTCCGAAAATGTTCCATCCACTCCACCACCACCCTCTGCCTTCTATGAGATAGCCAGTTACTTATCCAATCGGCCAAATTTCCCTCTATCCCACAACTCCTTACTTTCTTCATGAGCCGACCATGGGGAACCTTATCAAACGCCTTACTAAAATCCATGTATACGACATCAACTGCTCTACCTTCATCTACACACTTAGTTACCTCCTCAAAGAATTCAATCAAATTTGTTAGGCAAGACTTACCCTTCACGAATCCGTGTTGACTATCCCTGATTAAGTTGCTCCTTTCCAAATGGTCATAAATCCTATCCCTCAGGACCTTTTCCATTATCTTACCAACCACCGAAGTAAGACTAACCGGCCTATAATTACCAGGGTCATTCCTATTTCCTTTCTTGAAGAGAGGAACAACATTCGCCACTCTCCAGTCCTCTGGCACCATTCCCGTGGACAGTGAGGACCCAAAGATCAAAGCCAGAGGCTCTGCAATCTCCTCCCTTGCCTCCCAAAGAATCCTAGGATATATCCCATCTGGCCCAGGGGACTTATCGACCATCAGGTTCTTCAAAATTGCTAAAACATCTTCCCTCAGAACATCTACCACCTCCAGCCTATCCACCTTTAAAACACTCTCATCCTCAAGAACATGGCCCCTCTCCTCGGTGAACACTGACGAAAAGTATTCATTCATCACCTCTCCTATCTCTTCTGACTCCATGCACAAGTTCCCACTACTGTCCTTGACCGGCCCTACCCTCACCCTGGTCATTCTTTTATTTCTCACATAAGAGTAAAAGGCCTTGGGGTTTTTCTTGATCCGACCCGCCAAGGACTTCTCATGCCCCCTCCTAGCTCTCCTAAGCTCTTTTTTTAGCTCATTCCTTGCTACCTTGTACCCCTCAATCGACCCAACTGAACCTTGTTTTCTCATCCTTACATACGCTTCCTTTTTCCTCTTGACTAGACATTCAACCTCTTTTGTGAACCATGGTTCTCTCACTCGGCCATTTCCTCCCTGCCTGACAGGGACATACCTATCAAGGACACGCAGTAATTGCTCCATGAAAAAGCTCCACTTTTCGTTTGTGCCTTTCCCTGATAGTTTCTGTTCCCATCTTATACTCCCTAATTCTTGCCTAATCGCATCATAATTACCCCTCCCCCAATTATAAACCCTGCCCTGCCGTATGGCCCTATCCCTCTCCATTGCAATAGTGAAAGTTACCGAATTGTGGTCACTATCTCCAAAGTGCTCTCCCACATACAAATCAAACACTTGGCCCGGTTCATTACCCATAATGATAATGACCAGATAATCTGTTTTAAGTGATGTTGATCAAGGGATAAATAATGGCCAGGACACCGGGGATAACTCCCCTGCTCTTCTTCGAAATAGTGCAATGGGATCTTTAACATCCACCTGCGAGGGCAGACAGAGCCTCGGCTTAATGTCTCATCTGAAAGACGGCACCTCCGACAGTGCAGCACTCCCTCAGTAACGCACTGGAGTGTCAGCCTAGATTTTTGTGCCCAAGTCTCTACTTAACCAAGGTTTTAAGTAAATGGCCAGCATTAATAGAGGCGACTTAATAGAGGTTTATAAGATGATGAGGGGGATAGATAGAGTGGATGTTCAGAGACTATTTCCTCGGGTGGATGTAGCTGTTACAATGGGGCATAACTATAAGGTGCATGGGGGGAGATATAGAAGGGATGTCCGAGGTAGATTCTTTACACAGAGAGTGATTGGGGTGTGGAATGGACTGCCTGCTGTGATAGTGGAGTCGGACACTTTAGGAACTTTCAAGCGGTTATTGGATAAGCATATGGAGCACACCAGAATGATAGGGAGTGGGATAGCTTGATCTTGGTTTCGGACAATGCTCGGCACAACATCGAGGGCCGAAGGGCCTGTACTGTGCTGTACTGTTCTATGTTCTATGTTCTATATTAACATACAGCAGAGTGTCATGTGAACAACTCAGGTATTGGCCTGCTGACGTCACCAGCAGTAACTTGTCAGCTCAAGTGTTTCATGTGATTGATTTGGCTTCAGTGATTATTTGCAGGCCGCATCCTAATGAATTTAGTATCAATACTTCCTGCGTAGGAGAAGATGATGTTGGCCATTAATATGGATCTGGTGACGCAGTGAAATTAATTGCACTACTGGAAGAGGGACTGTGAAAGAGAAATAACAGTAATTAAGATTTCATTAAGTTTTTTTGTTTACCGGTCTCGAGATAGACCTGGTTTGAGCAGATATCACACTGCCCTCCTCAGGATGCCCATTGATAAAGTGGAAGCGAATTCAGAGGTTGGCAGTTTCACAAGGTACTGAACAGATAAAAGAGCTAAGATAACACTGGCGGGCAAAATAAAGGAAAATCCCAAGGTGTTTTATAAGTATATTAAGGGCAAGAGGATAACCAGGGAAAGAGTAGGGCCCATTAGGGACCAAAGTGGCAATCTGTGTGTAGAGCCGGAAGATGTGGGTGAGGTTTTAAATGAATATTTTGCATCTGTGTTCACTATGGAGAAGGACGATGTAGGCATAGAAATCAGGCAGGGGGATTGTGATATACTTGAACAAATTAGTATTGAGAGGGAGGAGGTACTAGCGGTTTTAGCGGGCTTAAAAGTGGATAAATCCTCAGGCCCAGACGAGATGTATCCCAGGCTGCTGTGTGAGGCAAGGGAGGAGATTGCAGGGGCTCTGACACAAATTTTCAGATCCTCTCTGGCCACAGGGGAGGTGCCAGAGGACTGGAGGACAGCTAACGTCGTACCATTATTCAAGAAGGGTAGTAGGGATAAACCAGGGAATTACAGGCCAGTGAGCCTAACATCAGTGGTAGGGAAATTATTGGAAAAACTTCTGAGGGACAGAATTAGTCTCCACTTGGAGAGGCAAGGATTAATCAAGGATAGTCAGCATGGCTTTGTCAGGGGGAGATCATGTCTAACCAATTTGGTTGAATTTTTCGAGGGGGTGACGAGGTGCGTGGATAAGGGTAGTGCAGTTGATGTAGTCTACATGGACTTCAGTAAGGCTTTTGACAAAGTCCCGCATGGGAGACTGGCCAAGAAGGTAAGAGCCCATGGGATCCAGGGCAATTTGGCACATTGGATCCAAAATTGGCTTAGTGGCAGGAGGCAGAGGGTGATGTTCGAAGGTTGTTTTTGTGACTGGAAGCCTGTGTCCAGTGGTGTACCGCAGGGATCGGTACTGGGTCCTTTGCTGTTTGTAGTGTACATTAATGATTTAGATATGAATGTAGGAGGTATGATCAGTAAGTTCGCAGATGACACGAAAATTGGTGGAGTGGTAAATAGCGAGGAGGGAAGCCTCAGGCTACAGGACGATATAGACGGGTTGGTCAGATGGGCAGAACAGTGGCAAATGGAATTTAACCCTGAAAAGTGTGAGATGATGCATTTTGGGAGGACTAACAAGGCAAGGGAATACACAATGAATGGTAGGACCCTAGGAAGGACAGAGGATCAGAGGGACCTTGGTGTGCATGTACATAGATCCCTGAAGGCAGCAGGACAGGTAGATAAGGTGGTTAAAAAGGCATATGGGATACTTGCCTTCATTAGCCGAGGCATAGAATATAAGAGCAGGGAGGTTATGATGGAACTGTACAAAACGCTAGTTAGGCCACAACTGGAATACTGTGTGCAGTTCTGGTCGCCACACTATAGGAAGGATGTGATTGAATTGGAGAGGGTGCAGAGGAGATTCACCAGGATGTTACCTGGGCTGGTGCGCTTCAGCTATGAAGAGAGACTGGACAGGCTGGGGTTGTTTTCCTTAGAGCAGAGAAGACTGAGGGGGGAACTGATTGAGGTGTACAAAATTATGAGGGGCATAGATAGGGTAGATAGAAAGGAACTTTTCCCCTTAGTAGAGGGGTCAATAACCAGGGGCATAGTTTCAAGGTAACGGGCAGGAGGTTTAGAGGGGATTTGAAGAAAAACTTTTTCACCCAGATGGTGGTTGGAATCTGGAACTCACTGCCTGAAAGGGTGGTAGAGGCAGGAACCCTCACAACATCCAAGAAGCATTTGGATGAGCACTTGAAACGCCATAGCATACAAGGCTACGGACCAAGTGCTGGAAAATGGGATTAGAATAAATAGGGCTTGATGGCTGGCGCGGACACGATGAGCTGAAGTGCCTCTTTCTGTGCTGTATAACTCTATGAGTCTATGACTATTATGGGAACAAGGAGAAAATGGACAGGTACTGCCTTCAAGGATGGTGTCTACACCAGGAAGCTCAATGAAGTCAACGGTTCATTACTGCTCCTAATATCTGAGGAGGTTCTTCCAGCAGTACTCTCACACCCCTGGATAGGACACGAGAAAAGCTTCTCTCACCTCTAGCCTCTGACCTTTCCCCTCTATCTCACCCTTTCTTGTCTCTCTCGCGCTCTGTTTTTTTTAAATACGTTTATGGTCATCGCTCTTCTGCTCTTTCCTCTCTTTCTAAGCTTCAAATTCTACATCCTACACATGTTTTCTTTCTCTGGGCATTCTCCATTCGTTAGAATCAATACTTGTCTCAAGACTTGAAACACATTCTTTCCTTGAGCTTCCAAACTGCGGGACTCCTTTCCTCCATCGGCCTTCCTTCATTATACATTTCCCACACTCTTTAAACTCAAGCTCAAACATGACCACTAGTTCTTAATTTATCTCTTTTTTTTGTCTCCTTGCACCTTGGTGTTGTCCTGCTCCGTGGAGTTTAGTTACTGATCTCGGCTCATCAATTATATATATATTTTTTTTTTAAAAGAGTAGCAGGTTGGGTGAGGAGCAGGGGAGCCCACCCCAAGTTCTTCCTCTGGCCTTGGTGGACGTGTAGAAGAATCAATTGTTTTTGGGTCCTGGAGCAGTGGACTTAAGAGAGAAGCAATAACACAGAGACAAAGGCAGAGGCAGGAAATCAATACCGAGAGCCTCCGGTGTGCAGACTGTTTGATTTGTAATGCATAGCTGAGAGACGGAGAGACTCTGACCTGCATCAGCTCTTCACGCAGACTGCGCAGATCATTGGGAAGGTATCACAGGCTGTCAGCACAGTAGGGTTACCAAAAGCACCTGCTTCTCATCTGATTTATCAGAAATCATAGAGCGAAACAACACAGGAGTTTCAAAACGAATCCTAAAAATAAACAGACTTCAAATAAACAAGTCTCTTTTTTTCCCATCCCTTCTTCTGTCCACCCCCCCCCCCCCCCCCACCCCCAACTATTGTAATTAAAACCCTCTTCTCTTTTCCTCTTCTTTCACAACTCGTCTCATTTCACATTTTTATTTACCGTCTGTTTTTCCTCAGGAACCAGTTCTCGTACAGGAGTGGGTTTTAGATCTCCCCCCAGCCCCTTCCCCCTGTTCACACGCTCCCACCTCCCCGATCTCTCGACCCACCCCAAACACAGGGCGCCTCGGAGCAGACCGACCCGAGTTATACTGCCAGTTCCTGGGTCGTTCCCATCCGGTGACGACGGAGCTCTGCCGGTGCGCGCAAGCGTCCGCATTCCAGTTACGTGCTCAATGTTGGGAGAGACAACAGGCTAGCTCCCTTCTCGTGTTGAAAAGATTCACACTGATGGACCTGCCGGCTCCTTTTGAAAGCTGGCTTAGCAACAGACTGTAGTTATACTGCTGCCAGAGGGAATGAAGCTCAACGGGTGTGAGACCACTTCTTGAAACGTCTTCCACCGTCAGATCACCAAATTCACTCCTGGGTTACACTTCCTGATTTGTATCGTCGGGAAACACAGAGAAACCACAGAAGAGTTGTGGTACCCTATCTCTTCCCAACCTCTTCCCAACCCGACAACTCAGCCTGTTCCCCTCTGATCCTCTGACTCTGCCCTCCCCCATGTAACCCGGTCCCTCTTAGAGTTCTCCGCCTGCTAGCATTGCTTTGAGCCTTCTGGAAAGCCCTGCCTAAACCTCTTCGCTTGGTGACTTCCTTCCCCGCCTTTAAAAGTCTTTCAAAACCTATCTGACTGTGTATTAGAACATAGGAACTAGGAGCAGGAGTAGACCATACGGCCCCTCGAGCCTGCTCCTCCATTCAATAAGATCATGGCTGACCTTCTACCTCATCTCCACCTCCCCGCACTATCCCCATGTCCCTTGATCCCCTTAGTGTCAACAATCTAATAAGAACATAAGAAATAGGCCAACTTGGATAAGTATTTGAATCAGCAGAAGACACAGGGCTATGGCAGGATGTGGGGCAGTGGGATTCATGTTGGATTGCTCTTGCATAAAGTCAACAATGGACCAAATGACCTCCCTGTGTGCTATAAACCTCTGTGATTCAATGAGAGGAGTGGGGATATCCACTGCCTGTCTGTCCAAGGACAATCACCCCTATTGCCTAGTCATTGAAAGTGACGTATCTCCTATTACTTCAATGTCCGTTTGTAAATATGCCTGTACTTGTTCTATTCCATTCATTGTACATTGTCATATATGCTTTGTGCAATACCTTTGATGGTGTTATTTACCATTTGTCTGCGCGATTGCATAACAGATGTAACTCCTTCTGCAAATCATTATCTTCAATCTCCATCCCTACTGCACTCACTATTTTACTGTCATTTGAAAATTTAACAAGTTGATTATTGGTTCTGATATCCAAGTCGTCTATGTAAATAAAACTAATTAAAGTGCAAGTCCCTCCGTCTGGTCTCACCCCACACCTGTCATAAGCATTTTCCGTTTCCCACATTTTATTCAGTGCCTGAATTCTTGTGCCTTTTAGTCTTTGATTTCCAAAAGTCCAAATAGTGTAAGGAGCTACAATACAGGGTCCGTTTGCTGATTGGTTAATCCCAGTGCAGACTGGCCCAGGGGTTCTGTTAGTCACCAGTTACCCTAACCTATCTTTAGTACCTCTGTCACGCTGACCAGGGCTGTGAATCTTTGGAATTCTCTACCCCAAAGGGCTGTGGATGCTGAATCGTTGAGTATATTCAAGGCTGAGATAGATTTTTGGACTCTCAATGGATATGGAGATCGGGCGGAAAAGTGGAGTTGAGGTCGATGATCAGCCATGATCTTATTGAATGGTGGAGCAGGCTCGAGGGGCCGAATGGCCGACTCCTGCTCCTAATTCTTATGTTTCTTGTGTTCCTTTTGGGTGTACTATAGAAACTGGACAGTTTTTCTGTCCAAAATTGGACAAATATTTCTAGAAAATATTCATGATACATTTTGATTTATTTTCTCTCTTTCAACTTCAACACCACATTAATCTTTTTAAGCTCCAGCTTCCTGTCCCTTTTATGTTATGATGCTGAAAAAAATAATGTTTTATTACTGTGCTTAACTTCTATAGCTGTTTTTATCTCCAGGGATCTCTTTACACCTAATACTTTCTTTTAAACCTGTTTTAACATATTCCTCCAGTCTTCTGTTACCCTTCCTTTATCCCTGTAGATTTTGTATAGATTGCTTTTGTTTCTTATTTCCATTTTAATTACCAAATTTAAGCAGTCTGCTTCACTCACACGTATTTTCTAAGGTCCATTGTTACCTTGGGTATTCAATATTAGCACTTTAAGTGTTCCCTCTTTACTCAAGTGAGATGTATTTCAGTGAAAGGGCTGCAATTAATTTCTTTTAGCTCATCCTATGCCTTTTAAAGACCATAAAGTTTTTGTATTGGTCTTTACTGGTACTGATTGCTAGACGACCTTAAATTAAATCATCTTGTGGCCAATGAACCCCTGAGGTCCCACTACTTCTGTATTTTAAATGCTGCCCTGGTTACTTGTTAAAAAAACTGGCATAAATTCAAGTTATCTGGAGCTCTACGGAGTTGTGTGGCGAGATAGAAGATTGTCTGCAGTTTCACTTAGAGCAAAGGTGTCTACTATCCATCTGACCCACAAAATCAGGGTAACTCGGTCCTATTTGTGTGTATATTTCTTGCTGACTGATTTGAATTATGAATGGGCTGGACTGGGTCGATGTGGAGAGAATGTTTCCACTTGTGAGAGAATCCAAAACTAGGGGCCACAAATACAAGATAGTTACTAATAAATACCATCGGGAAATAAGGAGATATTTCTTTACTCAGAGAGTGGTTAGAATGTGGAACTCGCTGCCACAGGAAGTGGTTGAGGCCAATAGCTTCGATGCTTTCAAAAGGAAACTAGACGAGTACATGAGAGCAAAGGGGATAGAAAGATATGCTGAAAGGCTGAGATGAGGTAGATGGAATGGGAGGAGACTCGTGTGGAGTATTAACACCAGCACAGACTACTTGGGCCGATTAGACTGTTCCTGTGCTACATATTCTATGTAAATTTATGGGCCTGGCGGTTCTGAAAGGCTGCCATTAATGCTCCTACATTGTTAGATAAATCCTATCATCTCAACATCAAGATCTGCTGGTATCAGCAACTTGAAGTCCATGTAAATGAATTGGGAACGTGGATTTAAACGTTACACGTGGCTCACCAAGGCTCCATGTCGTACACTAGTGCAGCTCACCAACATTTGGGCATCTGTGCATTGGGGTACAGCTGTCTAGAGGTGCCCAGAAGGTTTGAGCTGAGTGAATCTGTCAGAAGTCTCGCTGGACTGACCACATGTTACAGGCCGTGTGAGGTTAAGCTGTGCAAACTGTCAGCAAGGCATAGCATAAATCAGCGGAGTTATTCATTCACAAGGAAAGATGATTTGCCCAGATGTAGGGGTAGAAATTCATCTCGGGCAGTGGCACAAAACGGATGGCATCAGATCGGCTGCCTGTTATACGCAGCATCTGATATTTAATTGCATTGACTGCAATGGAAGTGAATATCAGCTGCTGCACATAACGGGCGGCCGATCTGATACCGCCCGTTTTGCCCCACTGCCCGAGATTAATTTCTACCCCTATAGTGTTTTAAATGAACCAATGGCAGGGATCAAAAATATTTTAGCAGTTAGTGGTGCTGCAGGTGTATCTATATATTGTTAAAAAATCTTGTGTAAGGCCCACAACTCTTACTCATACACCTCACTCCCCTTAGTCACGATTATCCATCAACATTTGCCATTGTAAATTGCTACGTCCAAATGCTCCATTCAATATGGCGACATTCTCTGAGTAAAGAAATATCTCCTTATTTCCCGATGGTATTTATTAGTAACTATCTTGTATTTGTGGCCCCTAGTTTTGGATTCTCTCACAAGTGGAAACATTCTCTCCACATCGACCCAGCCCAGCCCATTCACAATTCAAAACATTGTAGTTGCAGCCTCTGGCCACCAGGCAGCACAATAGAGGGAGTTTCTGTAGTTTCTCTCCCAACTCTGTCACCATCTTATATACATTTTAAAAAATTACATTTGTCAACTAATTGTGAAATCAGGAGAAGTAGAAGCAAAACGTTACAAATATGTGGAGTCCGTTTCCCTTATTTTCTAGTCGAATTTAAACTGTGGTTACTACCCAGGAACTAAGCCTTTGTCCTCGGGCTGATTTAAACTGCCAGCAGTTGCATCAATGTGAAGGGCAGAGTTTTCTGTATCTTCAACTGGTTTATCCACTGTGAATGTGCAGACATCTCTACCCAGCTGGCCCGATTTGTTTTTTTTCCCCCCGCTGAGTGTGTAATAGATCCTGGTCAAGTTCCACCTACGTTTGTCTAGATTCAAGTGGTTGATTGTGGCTTCATGCTTCTGAACCTTGACTTCAAAATAATTGGGTGCTTGAGAACAAAGGATTGAAAGATTACTGCAGTACTGCTAATTTCTGTTGTTTGAGCTGAAGGCTCACCTTTAACTCCCTACTCAAAAAATGACTGTTTATTATGTTACAGTAAGATGTTCCAGAATCAAAAGGGGTTTAAGAGGAAAAACCTACTGAATTCATTTGCTAGTAGCTGGGACTTTATTTTTCAAAGCGCACATGACCATTTCCATTTAGTCATAAGTGCCTCTAAAGTGTAATTAACACATCAAAGGGTTTTTTGTCTAAAAGCATAGTTGGGTTTGCAATGCGCTGTTAGTAATGTCTAAAACTATGATTCATATTTCTATTTAGCTATAAATAAATATATCTGTTATTGTAGTTTCTAAAGTTTCATCTGTGTTTAATGCTCAATCAATGGGTAGTATGGCATTTTTTCTTTATTCATTCACAGGATGTGGGCGTCGCCGGCAAGGCCCAGCATTTATTGCCCATCCCTAATTGGCCTTGAGAAGGTGGTGGTGAGCCGCCTCCTTGAACCGCTGCAGTCCGTGTGGTGAAGGTTCTCCCACAGTGCTGTTAGGTGTTGTGCTATTTTTTTGTAGCGGTTTGATACAACTGGGTGTCTTGCTCGGCCACTTCAGAGGGCAGTTAAGAGACAACCACATTGCTGCTGTGGGTCTGGAGTCACATATAGGCCAGACCGGGCAAGGGCGGCAGATTTCCTTCCCTAAAAGGACATTAGTGAACCAGATGTTTTTTTTACGACAATCTGATAGTTTCATGGTCACCATTACTGATACTAACTTTTTATTCCAGATTTTTAAAATTTAATTAACTGAATTTAAATTCCACATTTAATTTAAATGTCGTGGTGGGATTTGAACTCACAACCCTGGATCATTTGTCCAGGCCTCAAGATTACTAGTCCAGTAAAATAACCACTAAGACTGTACCTTATCTGGTTGATTACAAATTGGTTAATTGTTAATCTTCAGGTCATTCAGCTCTGGTAAGGGCAGATATACCAATGAAAATACAACTTCCGTGTCACAGGCACAAAGCTCGCTTGCTGTGACTCTATTGAGAGAGAACATAGGGTCCTATGTGAAATAAGTTTGGTGAGCTTGGGCCCAAGGTATCCCTAATTTAGCACTAATTTAGTAATCTCACTCAGAGAGATTGCAGAGTGGTTGGTATTGTATATATTGGAGTATTGAAGGGGACTCGTATGAGGTTGGGGCTGAGGGAAGAAATATATGGGGGGGAAATGGAATTTTAAATTTTTATATACACACCGTTGAGCACGAGTGGAAGATCGAAAAGGCAAGCATGAACTACGTGGGACCAGTGTCAGCTGTGGCTCAGTGGGTAGCACTCTCTCGCCTCTGAGTCATGAAGGCTGTGGTTCAAACCCCACTCCAGAGACTTGCGCACAAAATCTAGGCTGACATTCCAGTGCAATACTGAGGGAGGGCTGCACTGTCAGATGTGCCACCTTTCGGGTGAGGCGTTAAACCGAGGCCCCGTCTGGTGGACATTAAAGATCCCATGGCACTATTTCGAAGAAGAGCAGGGGGAGTTCTCCCCGGTGTCCTGGGCCAATATTTATCCCTCAATCAATATAACAAAAAAACAGATTATTTGGTCATTATCACATTGCTGTTTGTGGGAGTTTGCTGTGTGCAGATTGGCTGCTGCGTTTCCGACATTACAACAGTGACTTCAGAAAAGTACTTAATTGGCTGGAAAGCGCTTTGGGATGTCCTGAGGTCGTTAAAGGCGCTTTATGAATGCAAGTCTTTCTTTCTCTTCTCTATTTCCTGGTTTGTACAGCTTAGTTTCACATTAGGTCGTGCATTTACAAGCTCGTCCCTAATTATTGTGCATGACCAGCCCTCTCCCTGAGTGATGAACTGTATCAGATTGACACGGGATTCAGGAATACAGTGTCAGCTTCATAAGCAGCACCAACAGGAACCAGCAATGCAGTTTTAAATATTTCATAACCACTGTTTATTAGAAATTAATAATGCATTTTAGATGATGCTTTTAAATATTTATAAAGTGGTTTGCAGGACTGTATTTACAGTGGAGCTGAAATATTACTGATTAGCTATTAGAGCGATATCACAATTTTATTATAACTTCTACCATTTCATTTTTGCATTGTTATTTAACAGGGCCAGATGTTACACCTTTATTAAGTCCCAGTTATTGAGAAGCTGAAAAAAATCCAGATCAATAAAACCCTACTTCAGAACATCAATCATACGTCTCTCGCAGACCAAGCACTGCCACAGATTGCTCATAATTTTATTTAGTCCCTTACCGGAGGTAACTAACAACAGATAAAAATTAAAGACTTGCATTTATCCAGCGCCTTTCACGACCTCAGGACATCCCAAAGCACTTTACAGCCAACAAAGAGCTTCTGAAGTGTCGTCACTGCTATAATGTAGGAAAACACAGCAGCCAATTTGCACACAGCAAGCTCCCACAAACAGCAATGAGACAATGACCAGATAATCTGCTTTAGTGATAAATATTGGCCAGAACACGAGGGAGAACTCCCCTGCTCCGAGGGTTGTGAATCTTTGGAATTCTCTGCCCCAGAGGGCTGTGAATGCTGAGTCTTTGAGTATATTCAAGGCTGAGATCGAGAGATTTTTGGACTCTAGGGATGTGGAGTTGAGGTCGATGATCAGCCATGATCTTATTGAATGGAGGAGCGGGCTCGAGGGGCCGTATGGCCTGCTCCTGCTCCTATTTCTTATGATGCGGAGATGCCGGTGTTGGACTGGGGTGGACAAAAATGAGAAGTCGCACAACACCAGGTTATAGTCCAACAGTTTTATTTGAAATTACGAGCTTTCGGAGCTGCTGCTCCTTCGTCAGGTTACCTGACGAAGGAGCAGCGCTCCGAAAGCTCGTAATTTCAAATAAAACTGTTGGACTATAACCTGGTGTTGTTCGACTTCTCATTTTTGCCTATTTCTTATGTTCTGTTGAAATAGTGCCGTGGGATCTTTTATGTCCACCTGAGAGGGTTTAACAGCCTATCCGAAAGACGGAGCCTCTGGACAATGCAGCACTCTCTCAGTACTGCACTAGATTTTGTGCCCATAGTGGGACGTGAATCCACAACATTCAGACTCAGAGGAGAGCATGCTACCCACAGAGCCACGGCTGACACCTGACATACTTGGATGTTGACACTGGGAGGCTAAAATGGGGAAGTGCTCTGCTTCTCGGGGCTTCCATCCCTCACCTTGAGGGCAAATTCACCACACCTGGGGAGGAGGGGAAGGGATGGAAACGGATCCTGAAAGTGAGAAACTCCTGCTGGAACTCCCCAGATGCTTTCGATATATATACCATGTATTGTGTTGTGAAGGTGAAAGTAAAACATGCAAAGAAAGGATGGGTGAGACCTCGGAATACAACCTCTAGCTCCATTACGTAGAGAGGCCTCGAAGAAAGGATATACTTTCCGTGGTACAATACAAGAGCACAAAGACAAAATGAGGGAGCAGATTGCTTGATAAAGTAGGCCTGTGTTCCCCATACTGACACGCAGTAATCAATAACCAGCCAATTTTAAGCAAAAGTCCTCTTAAATATTTAAAATCTAATTAACTGATGGAAACTGTGCCAAGGCTAATTGCGGGGGCTGTGCAAAGAGACAGGTTTCTCGCAGCTGTCAACTCGGAGACTTGGCAGCGTGACAGATCCAAGGTAAAAAAAAAATCCAGCGAATTCAAATCACCCAGAGACTCCTGCAACAGAAATGTGAAATTAAGCTAGGCTGCTATTGCATTGGACCTCAACTTACTTAAAGTACCTTCACAGACATTGAACCTTAATTATACCATGAGTGAGGAGGCCGTCGCAGTGAAATGGATGTGGAAAGCTCACTGAGGAATTCGGGAAGAAAAATAAATTACCCTGATCAATCTTTTTGCTGGAGGTCACGAGCTATCTCAAATTTACTTTTTCCTCCCCCTTACAGGTCCTGCACGGGTTTCCAGTATGCCAACAAGAATCAAGATATCTTCCAAAGCAGAAGTATGGGAATAATTGAATTCTTTTGATATTTTGCCCAGTAGCAAAGAAAATCCAGTAGCTCTGTTCAGTTAAGACTAAAGAACCCACACAGCCACTTCCAGAATGCACTCCACGGATTGGTTTGTTGGCGCCCGGTTATATCCCCAGGAAGGAGCCACTCAGTCTGCCTGATCTCCTCCCCACACATGAGGATTTGTGTATAAGAGTAAAGACGTCTTACTGCAATTATATCGGGCCCTGGTGAGACCACGCCTGGAGTATTGTGTACAGTTTATGGGCTGGATTTTCCAAGCCCCGAGGAGGCGGGCATGGAGGCGGGACAGCCGGTAAACTCGGAGAAAGTGGGGGCGGATGGCAAAGCCGCCCCCATCCCGCCTCCGTGCCCTTTTGCCAGGAGGCGGGAAGATGTGTAGCTTCGGGTCCCGTCTCCTGGAGGCGGGAAAGGCATTTAATCCTTTTAACTGCCTGTTAACAGGTAGTTAACAGGCAGCAAAAAGGATGAGTGCCATTTTACCTTCACAGGTGAAGGCTTCCCGACCTCGGAGAACCCCGCCGGGTTGGAGGAGACGTGGAGGAGATCTGCGGCGGTCGGAGGCACCTGGAAGTAAGATGTAGAGGTGAGTGATGGGTGCAAGTGTGGAGTGGTAAGTATGCAAGGTGAGTGAGAAGTTTAAAAAAGTGTGCACTTACCTTGTTTTCTTCCTACAGCCTTTAGCCACGCTGGATGGGGAGAGCCAACATTCTCCTTGTCAATTTCACAGACTGGCTGTTGGATCCTCCGATCTTACAGACATGTGAAATTTACAAAGTTGAAAGGTTTGATGAGTCCTCACCACAAAGTCTCATCAAACTAAAGAGAATGTCAGTGTTTGACAGCTTCACAGAGCTGTCAAACGCTGTCATTTCTTCTTTCAAGAAGTCTTGACAGATAGCACGTCTGACGTTGACGTGCTCTGTCAGTGACTTCCTCCCTAATTGGCCTGCTGAGCCTGCAGGGCGGGCTTAACAAGCTCAATCAGGGGAAAATCTCTCTGGTTGGTCAGGCGAGGATGGAGGCAGGACATTGACATGACAAGCAGCAGTCCCGCCTCCAACTCACCTCCATTCACAAAATTCAGCCCTTGGTCTCCTTACCTAAGGAAGGATATATTTGCCATAGAGGGAGTGCAACGCAGGGTCACCAGACTGGTTCCTGGGATGGGGGGGATTGTCCTATGAGGAGAGATTGAGTAGACTAGGTCTATATTCTCTGGAGTTTAGACGAATGAGAGGTGATCTCATTGAAACATACAAAATTCTTACAGAATTTGACAGGGTAGATGCAGGGAGGATGTTTCCCCTGACTGGGGAGTCTAGAACCAGGGGTCACAGTCTCAGAATAAGGGGCCGGCCATTTAGGAATGAGATGAGGAGAAATTTCTTCACTCAGAGGGCGGTGAATCTTTGGCATTCTCTATCCCAGAGGGCTGTGGAGGCTCAGTCATTGAGTATATTCAAGACAGAAATCGATAGATTTTTGAATATTAAGGGAATCGAGGGATATGGGGATAGTGCAGGAAAGTGGAGTTGAGGTAGAAGATCAGCCATGATCTTATTGAATGGCGGAGCAGGCTCGAAGGGCCGTATGGCCTAACCCTGCTCCTATTTCTTATGTTCTTATGTTCACACGCATATAACCATATAAATACGAGCACTAATAAATATTCATTTACTACAGTTAATTCCTGGTGTTTTCTTTTCAGTTTTAGGTGTGAGCATTTATAGACGGGCTCTCTCAGAATTGTAATCTGAGAACCTGTTCATTGATGACAACCAGGTAGAACTGGGCTGGAACAATCTGCAGGGTTGCCAACCCTCCGGGATTGCCCTGGAGTCTCCAGTAATTGAAGACTAATCTCCAGGACACCGCTACGAGCAACACCCAGGGAGAGAAATCACAGGGACATTAAACATTTGAGTTTTTTTTAGTTTTCGTTGAACACTTTTGTTTACTAGTTGTTAAAAATAGCGGACATGGGGAAAATAAAGGCTGTTCGACCGACAGCCAAGAATCATCCAATCGTGTGAGGAAGAGTCTATTCGCTTTCCGATTGGCGGGGGAAGGTCGGGCGTCCCGAGGATGGACATGTCGGGCGACCAATGGCGGGAGTGTGTAGGGACAGGGCGGTTGGAGGCAGGAGGTCATGTGACGACACCTCCAGGAATACGTCCGACCCAGGGTTGGCCACCCTAACAGTCAGGCAGTCTCTTCAGGATGGAGTTTGCAAGGAGAGGTTGAATGTAGAGTTGGCTTAAACCTTCACGAATGTGATCCTTTATCATTCAATCTTTGATTCAAAACCCAAAACAAAATCAAAATGTAAGAACGATGGGACCCTACACTTACAAATACTGGGGTTCTACCACTACCCCGCCGTAATTCCAGCAGGAAAGCCGCAGAACCGCGCCCCCCACCCCCCGGTTAGCCGACAAAACTGGGTCTCTGCCATTTCTGCCGACATCCATGTTGACTTGTAACGGGTAGAATTTCTGTCCTCTCCTTACAAGGCAAATGATGGGCCGGGGGCAGGGCTATGGGTGGGGCCTCCCGAAATTGGGGTTTCCCCACGCTTGAGCCTCAGTCAAGACCCAGCATAGCAGTGGCAGCCATTACGTTGAGAAAGGTGAGGCGTACTGGCCTCCACAAGTGTGCATGTGGTTCCCCCCTCCCCCCCGCCCCCCCACTCCCCAGTAGGGTCCAGGCCTTGTAAACATCCTAGATCCCAGAAGACGAGGGGAATAAAATTAAAAATCTGGGATTGGCCTCTTTGCTTGGGGGCCACTTGAAGGCCAGTGCTGGGGTTGCGGGAGATCTCGGGCCACTCCCCTTCCCCCTCCCCATGGGCAGGCAGCCAGCCGAATTTCCACTGGCATGGGGCAGGCGTGTACCAAAGATGTACTCAAAAATGGCACTTATGCCCACCTGCCCCATTCAAGCAAAATGCCCTCCCACTGACCCCGTAAATTCCGTAACCCCGGTTGTTGGATTGCTCAATGTAAAGGCACTTTAGAGAGTTTTGCAGCATTGGTTCCATCCAGTAAACATCAAACCCATAATACCTTGGCAGCAGTGTGTACCATCTACAAGATGCACTGCAGCAACTCGCCAAGGGCTTCTTCGGCAGCACCTCCCAAACCCGCGACCTCTACCACCTAGAAGGACAAGGGCAGCAGGCGCATGGGAACACCACCACCTCCAAGTTCCCCTCCAAGTCACACACCATCCTGACTTGGAAATATATTGCCGATCCTTCATCGTTGCTGGGTCAAAATCCTGGAACTCCCTCCCTAACAGCACTGTGGGAGTACCTTCACCACGCGGACTGCAGCGGTTCAAGAAGGTGGCTCACCACCACCTTCTCAAGGGCAATTAGGGATGGGCAATAAATGCTGGCCTTGCCAGCGACGCCCACGTCTCAGGAATGAAAAGAAAGAAAGAAAGACTTGCATTTATATAGCGCCTTTCACGACCACCGGACGTCTCAAAGCGCTTTACCGTCAATGAAGTACTTTTGAAGTGGAGTCACTGTTGCAATGTGGGAAACGCGGCAGCCAAATTGTGCACAGCAAGCTCCCACAAACAGCAATGTGATAATGACCAGATAATCTGTTTTTTGTTATGTTGGTTGAGGGATAAATATTGGCCCAGGACACCTGGGAGAACTCCCCCTGCTCTTCTTCGAAATAGTGCCATGGGATCTTTTACGTCCACCTGAGAGAGCAGACGGGGCCTCAGTTTAACGTCTCATCCGAAAGAAATGAATTTTTAAAAATTGCAAGGTACTGGCAGGAGATCCACAAATGGCTCAATAATGTGGAAAATTTCCACCGAGGAATAGACTGTTTTCACTCACCAACCTGGAAGCTAATGAGGGAGAGGCCTGTCAGCTGGTTGGAGCTTGAGCCCTCAGAACTGAAGCTGGTTGAATTGTGAAAGTTTGGAAGACATAGAGAAAGCTGAGGTGAGATACTTCCCGCTTGGACCTTGATATACGTTTCCTCCAAGTGATCAGTCTGTTTACAACACAAATGCAATCTGTACCGTTGGCAACCAGTCCTATATTACAGTACGATGCAAACCATTAAGTGAACAAAGCAAGGGGTAAAAATTGGGTTGGGGCGCTACCTTCGTCGGGGGGCGAATTTTAGCGCCCCGAAAAGTTAGCGCCCCCAGCTGATTTTCCCAGGTGGCGCCCCGAGAGGGAGGAGGGGCGCTACTGGAAGCGCCCGGCGTCCCTCTTGGGGCGCTGCGAGCCAATATCCCTTCCTCCCCTTATTAAAGGGGAGGGGCCTGGCGCAGCGCGTCCTGGCGCCCAGCTGGGCCACCAGGGATCGGGAGTGTCGGCAAACGAGCCCGGCGCTCAAGAGGAGTGCCGGGCTCACGGAGAGCAGCTGGCACCCCGCGGGGGAGCTTCACGGGGGCCGGGGACAGCAACGGGAGCAGGCGCCACCTCCCCTTTAACTAGCGCCGCCCCGGCCGCAGGTAGGACCCCCTGACCCCGGCGGACATAACGTCCGGCGGTAAGTCGGGGGGCACCACTCAATATTACAGCCGGGGCGCTGTGCACAATGATGACGTCATCGCCGGCGGCGCAGCACCACGCGGCGCTAACGGTTAGCGCCGCCACTAACCTCCTGCTGAATTTCACGGGAGGCGTTAGTGGCGCCGCGCCCAGGCGCTAGTTGATTTGCGCCCCGTTAGCGCCCTCTTAGGGCACTAACGGGAGGCACAAATCAACCGAATTTAGCCCCCTAAAACTCTTGTCAGGAGACAGTCCTGATTTATGTTGCACTGATTTTTGATCATCTCACCTGCTCCTAATGGTTATCTTCTCTCCACAGAGGATGACATTGCCAGACCCATCTGGAATCCAAGGAAAACCAGCACCGAACACTGGCCCAAGTACTTCCACTGCGACAAGTATCTGAATGCACATATCATCACCACAACAGCACTGTAGAAAGGATTTGCACCTCAGACCTGACCCTGAGGTTTGGAAAATTCATATCCCAAATCTGAGTACCTATTAATGTTGGAAAGACTAGCCGGGAAATCCCAGATTAATGTCTTCAGTTATGTCGGAAATATACATGTGTAAGGATTTTACATTTTACATCTTAATATATGTGACACGGCATTTAGCTTGCTTGAAATTGTGCTTCATAACAATTCAACTAAAAGTAATTAAAGTCTCTATTCTGTCAAAACATGACTAAAGTGCAGTATTGGTTGAAACTGTTTAATTCTCACCATACCTTCGGATGTCAAGGGCTGATCGATGCAATTCATTTTGCAAACAGCTACATTTATTTTGCTGCTTCTATATATGCAAAGTTAATTAACACAGTTAATGCTGTCAGCTGTGGCTCAGTGGTAGCACTCTTAGGCAGAAGGTTGTGGGTTCAAGACCCGCTCCAGGGACCTGAGTATGAAATCTAGGCTGACACTCCAGTGCTGGTGCTGCACTGTCGGAGGTGCCGTGGACATTAACGATCCCATGGCATTATTGCGAAGAAGAGCAGGGGAGTTCTCCCTGGTGTCCTGGCCAATATTTATCCCTCAATCAACATCTTGTTGCCACATAAATACTGTGGCAACATGAGCAGGTCAGAGGCTGGGTATTCTGCAGCAAGTGTCTCACCTCCTGACTCCCCAAAGCCTTTCCACCATCTACAAGGCACAAGTCAGTAGTGTGATGGAATACTCTCCACTTGCCTGGATGAGTGCAGCTCCAACAACACTCAAGAAGCTCAACACCATCCAGGACAAAGCAGCCCGCTTGACTTTCACCCCATCCACCACCTTAAACATTCACTCCCTCCACCACCGTCGTACCGTGGCTGCAGTGTGTACCATCTACAAGATGCACTGCAGCAACTCGCCAAGGCTTCTTCGGCAGCACCTCCCAAACTCGTGACCTCTTCCACCTAGAAGCACAAGGGCAATAGGTGCATGGGAACACCACCACCTCCAAGCTCCTCTCCAAGTCACACACCATCCTGACTTAGAAATATATCGCCGTTCCTTCATCGTCGCTGGGTCAAAATCCTGGAACTCCCTCCCTAACAGCACTGTGGGAGTACCTTCACCACACAGACTGCAGTGGTTCAAGAAGGTGGCTCACCACCACCTTCTCAAGAGCAATTGGGGATGGGCAATAAATGCTGGCTTTGCCAGCGACGCCCACATCCCATAAACGAATTTTTAAAAATTCACTAAAAAAGAAAAACAGATTATTGCTGTTTGCGGGACCTTGCTGTGCGCAAATTGGCTGCCGCGTTTCCTACATTTCAACAGCGACTACAACTTCATTGGCTGTAAAGCGCTTTGGGATGTCCCAAGGTCATGAGAGGCGCTATGGAAACGCAAGTCTTTCTTTCTTTAAAGGGGAACTGGATCGATATTTATTAAGAAGGGGGATTGAGGGCTGGAGAAATAATAACAGCGCTGTCTTTTTTTTTCCAGGGAAGGTAAAAGAAAGAATTTAAGAATAGAATTTCCAATCAGTGAAGATTAATCTGTTTGTACTGAATTGCTGTGCCCGCGATTTTTATGCAAGCATTGGCACAGTTATCTTAAAAGTGTTAATGTTGGATAAAATGAGCTCACATGAGAGAATGTAGCAACAGTGTGTTAAGCATTGGTGTGTAAACTTCACAAACTGGGAGTGTCACCCTTTAAAGTTCTTTAAATGATCAACAGATCGTGGGGATTGTAGAAAGAAAGATGTCTATGATAGAACAATCACACATGGACGTCAACGTTTTCAGATAGCTGCTGGTTTATTTGTTGTTTTCACGGCAAAGGATTTGGGAATGAGATAAGTTTAAAGTGTTGAGTTTTATAACAAAGTGATTTTGCACAAGTTTAAAAAGGCACAGGCTGAAACTTCTTAGACAACATGGTTTATGTGTTACAAAAGCAAAATACTGCGGATGCTGGAAATCTGAAATAAAAACAGAAAATGCTGGAAATACTCAGCAGGTCAGGCAGCATCTGTGGAGACAGAAACAGAGTTAACGTTTCAGGTCGATGACCCTTCGTCAGAACATTGACCTGAAACGTTAACCCTGTTTCTCTCTCCACAGATGCTGCCTGCCCTGCTGAGTGTTTCCAGCATGGTTCATGTGTTAATGGGCCAGACATTGAAGATGTGCATTAAAACCAGACAAGCCGATTTGTGGTATGTCACAGTCTATTTCAAATTGAGACAATGCGAGTCAATTGCATCATCCCAAGCCAGGACGGCCTCTATTTATTTTGAGAATGAGCTTGGGGTATAAATTCAACTTGGGAAATCGCCTGTCCAAAGTTAACCTGAGCCATGCGGAGCAAGAGCTCCCAATCTGGGCTGAATGATCTGGTCTCAGACGGGGACAGCAGCTGAGGTGCTAATAGTTGGCCTCAGCAACCTTGAGCTAGAGACGGGAAATATCATGCCAAGAGTTCCCGCTCCAAACCCTAACCGCTATCCAGTGACGAGCACTGGGAGAGCGCAGGAGTGCAGATGTTGGCTGAGGACAGGAATCGGGCTCAGCTGTGATGCCCTCCACAGTCAAACAGCCTGCCAATGTTCAGAGTCTGGGCTCAAACACATAGGCTGGCTGCTCAGGCAAGGTACTCAGAGGGTGCACATTGGAACTCATTGGCATTTATACTATTCCAATGTTCTCCTGGCTGGCCTTCCAACTTGTACCCTCCGTAAACATGAGTCCGTCCAAAGCTCTGCTGCCCGTGTCCTAACTCGCACCAAGTCCCGTTCACCCATCACCCCTGTGCTTGCTGACCTACATTGGATCCCGGTCCACCAACGCCTCGATTTTAAAATTCTCATCCTTGTTTTCAAATCCCTCCATGGCCTCGCCCCCCTCCCTATCTCTATAATCTCCTTCAGCCCCACAACCCCCCGAGATATCTGCACTCCTCCCATTCTGGCCTCTTGCGCTCCACCATTGGCGGCCGCGCCTTCAGCTGCCTGGGCCCTAAGCTCTGGAATTCCCTCCCTAAACCTCTCCGCCTCGCTACCTCTCTCCCCTCCTTTAAGACGCTCCTTAAAACCTACCTCTTTGACCTCACCTGTCCTAATATCTCCTTATTGTGGCTCAGTGTCAATTTTGTTTGATAATCGCTCCTGTGAAGCGCCTTGGGACGTTTTACTACGTTAAAGGTGCTATATAAAGTTGTTGTTGTTATCGGGCAAGATAGATGTAAAATCTGGTGAGAGACAACAAAAAGAAATGAGAGAGAGAGCAGGAAAAGAAACAAGCCGGCAATTGTCAGCAGAGGTGGGCACTACTCCGACTGGGAACTTGTGGAATTTATGGGCATGTGTCGCTCCGACAGACGGTATTGTACGTTGTCATAGACACGCTGAGCAATGCATTGTGGGGCATGCCATCTGGAGCTCAGAATAATTGACAGTAAATCGGTCTCGGGCCGGGTCAGTATCGGTGTGGGGCCGGGTCAGTATCGGTCTAGGGCCGGGTCAGTATCGGTCTAGGGCCGGGTCAGTATCGGTGTGGGGCCGGGTCAGTATCGGTGTGGGGCCGGGTCAGTGTCGGTGTGGGGCCGGGTCAGTGTCGGTGTGGGGCAGGGTCAGTATCGGTGTGGGGCAGGGTCAGTATCGGTGTGGGGCAGGGTCAGTATCGGTGTGGGGCAGGGTCAGTATCGGTCTAGGGGCCGGGTCAGTATCGGTGTGGGGCCGGGTCAGTATCGGTCTAGGGCCGGGTCAGTGTCGGTGTGGGGCAGGGTCAGTATCGGTGTGGGGCCGGGTCAGTGGGGTGTGGGGCCGGGTCAGTGTCGGTCTAGGGCAGGGTCAGTATCGGTGTGGGGCCGGGTCAGTGGGGTGTGGGGCCGGGTCAGTGTCGGTCTAGGGCCGGGTCAGTGTCGGTGTGGGGCCGGGTCAGTATCGGTGTGGGGCCGGGTCAGTATCGGTGTGGGGCCGGGTCAGTGTCGGTCTAGGGCCGGGTCAGTGTCGGTCTAGGGCCGGGTCAGTGTCGGTCTAGGGCCGGGTCAGTGTCGGTGTGGGGCGGGTCAGTGTCGGTGTGGGGCCGGGTCAGTATCAGTATGGGGCCGGGTCAGTGTCGGTGGTGTGGGGCCGGGTCAGTATCGGTCCAGGGCCGGGTCAGTGTCGGTGTGGGGCAGGGTCAGTATCGGTGTGGGGCCGGGTCAGTGGGGTGTGGGGCCGGGTCAGTATCGGTGTGGGGCCGGGTCAGTGGGGTGTGGGGCCGGGTCAGTATCGGTGTGGGGCCGGGTCAGTATCGGTGTGGGGCCGGGTCAGTGTCGGTGGTGTGGGGCCGGGTCAGTATCGGTCTAGGGCCGGGTCAGTGTCGGTGTGGGGCAGGGTCAGTATCGGTGTGGGGCCGGGTCAGTGGGGTGTGGGGCCGGGTCAGTATCGGTGTGGGGCCGGGTCAGTGGGGTGTGGGGCCGGGTCAGTGTCGGTGTGGGGCCGGGTCAGTGTCGGTGTGGGGCCGGGTCAGTATCGGTGTGGGGCCGGGTCAGTATCGGTGTGGGGCCGGGTCAGTATCGGTGTGGGGCCGGGTCAGTATCGGTGTGGGGCCGGGTCAGTGGGGTGTGGGGCTGGGTCAGTATCGGTGCGGGGCCGGTTCAGTATCGGTGTGGGGCCGGGTCAGTATCGGTGTGGGGCCAGGTCAGTATCGGTGTGGGGCTGGTCAGTGGGGTGTGGGTCTGGGTCAGTATCGGTGTGGGGCCGGGTCAGTATTGGTGTGGGGCCGGGTCAGTATCGGTGCGGGGCTGGGTCAGTATCGGTGCGGGGCTGGGTCAGTATCGGTGCGGGGCTGGGTCAGTATCGGTGTGGGGCTGGGTCAGTGGGGTGTGGGGCTGGGTCAGTGGGCTGTGGGGCTGTGTCAGTATCGGTCTAGGGCCGGGTCAGTTGGGTGAGGGTCTGAGTCAGTGGGGTGTGGGGCTGGGTTAGTGGGGTGAGGGGCTGGGTCAGTGGGGTGTGGGGCTGGGTCAGTGGGGTGTGGGGCAGGGTCAGTGGGGTGAGGGGCTGGGTCAGTGGGGTGTGGGGCTGGGTCAGTGGGGTGAGGGGCAGGGTCAGTGGGGTGTGGGGCCGGGTCAGCGGGGTGCAGGGCTGGGTCAGTGGGGTGCGGGGCTGGGTCAGTGGGGTGCGGGGCTGAGTCAGTGGGGTGCGGGGCTGGGTCAGTGGGGTGCGGGGCTGGGTCAGTGGGGTGTGGGAATGGGTCAGTGGGGCTAGGTCAGTGGGGTGTGGGGCTGGGTCAGTGGGGTGTGGGGCTGGGTCAGTGGGGTGTGGGGCTGTGTCAGTGGGGTGTGGGGCTGGGTCAGTGGGGTGCGGGGCTGGGTCAGTGGGGTGCGGGGCTGAGTCAGTGGGGTGCGGGGCTGGGTCAGTGGGGTGCGGGGCTGAGTCAGTGGGGTGCGGGGCTGGGTCAGTGGGGTGCGGGGCCGGGTCAGTGGGGTGCGGGGCTGGGTCAGTGGGGTGTGGGGCTGGGTCAGTGGGGTGCGGGGCTGGGTCAGTGGGGTGTGGGGCTGGGTCAGTGGGGTGCGGGGCTGGGTCAGTGGGGTGTGGGGCTGGGTCAGTCGGGTTTCGGTGTAGGGCTGGGTCAGTGGGACAGAGTAACAACAACACGTGAACTGAACAGGGTCGGTGAGAAGGCAAGCTCCAGGTTACAGAGCCTCACTGCAAAGAAAAGATGCATTTAACGGGAGGCTTGATAAACACATGAGGGAGAAAAGAATAGACGGATATGCTGATTGGGTGAGATTCAGAGGGTTGGGAGGAGGCGCGTGTGGAGCACCTTTGGACACTTCACTATGTTGTTGTTGTTTCGTATGACGGGAAAAGCTTATGATGGGATGTCTAGTTTGGCTCTCCATTCGATGACCTCCTGAGATGCCGAGTGGAGAAATGAGGTGCCTCCACAACAGATCTCAGTGGGCAGGTTGATGTGATGTGTTCCATGGTCTGGGACTCAGGGTCACAGTCACACCTCGGGTCGTCCCACATCTTCCACTTGTGGAGCAGGAGGCCGCCTCATCCAAGCCCTGTGCGGATTGGGTTGAACGCTGCCCACTGTCCTCGAGGGAGGCCGAAGCCAGGGCCCCTTGCTGTTGGGTCAGTGATGAGGTGTTACGTTAGAGGCGCTATATAAATACAAGTTGTTGTTGTTGCTTTTCCCTCTGCACTTTTCACCAAGACAGAAAACACTACTAGAGCCTCCAGCCTGAGGAAAGTCTTATGAGGTGAGAACTAAGCTAAGTGGTGAAGGTCCAAGGTGTGAACAAGGTAAGTACATGAGAGAGAAAGGAATAGAAGGATATGCTGATGGGGACTAGATGAAGCAGGGTGGGAGGTGTGGAGCATAATCACCGGCATAGACCAGTTGGGCCGAATGGCCTGTTATTGTGCTGTACATTCTATGTCATTCTACGTGGTCAAATTTACCACGGATTACAAGCTACCTAAGGCCCATAGAAGCTTTGGGCTGTCAGAAACCTTTCATTTATTCTGCTTGATACAAAATATGCTAGTAAGCTAGGTAATGGCATAAGAGCAGGTGGATTATAAAGTGAGGGGTCCGTGCCAAGCCACAAAGAGTCTGCCAATCAGAATTAGACAGAACAATGATTTATTTTGGGTATAAAGGGAAAATAGGAATGTTAGAAATCTGAAATAAAAAATAGGAAATGTTGGAATACACAGGAATATCAGAGGAAGGATTACAGTGGGCCCTTGATTACCAGCACACTTGATCATCTATAAGTTATTCATGGGAGATGGACTCGACCTTTACATAAACCAGTAAAATTGCACTTGAGCATTTTAATTGATTTTGTACAGATGTGTGGGTGTTGACCCATGTAGAGTATTTATTATCAGGGTGTCAAGTACCTGGGAGAATTTACTATCCAGACAGCTCTGGTGTTTAGCATCAGGTCGGGGAGATCAGCTGGTACCTTGAAAGAAGCTTCAATCGCTGCCTCAACCATTCCCTCTGGCAAAGCATTCCTTGCTCCAACACCCCCTCCAATAAAGGACATTTCTCTTGACC